>CM058046.1:22620787-23208287 GCA_030169165.1 Centaurea solstitialis
GTATAGATTTTTTTTCAATGTGTGTGTATAATGTGGAGAGCACTGGAATTCAAACACGTCTTCTGAAAGCAAGAAATTGTTTATTTAAATAGGATGAAAAACAAAAGGGGAAAAAGGCCAAAAGGATTCAGAAATGGTTAAAATATTGTTCAGGTGGGTGGAAATCCATGTGGGGTTGGCACAATTTTGTATAAACTAAATAATGCAAAATGTGTATCATTTTTATTAGTTAAATTGGTCTGTTATGAATTTTCTTGAAGGACAATCAAACCTTTTATTACAAACCAACGAGAAGAGTACGTCCATTAAGCGAGAAAACCGGGTAGATGTCTGATGAGGCTGTAGTTCAGTACATAATCAAACTTGAACCGCTACCTCTAAGTTGTAGATAAACGCAAACTCATGATGCCTTCGAAGCCTTAAGTCGAAGTGTCGAACCCAATGAAGGACTGAAAGGAGGTCGGTCGCACAGCAGTTGAAAACATCGTCTCTGTTTGAATATGAGGGTCGTAAACTAGCATGCTTTCGCAGTTACTCACATCTGATTATGATCCTGCAAACATAGCCCCTACTCGAACCTACTTAGAAATATATTTTTTATAGCAATAGTCATCCAATCCTTCATTCTCAAGGAGATGTGCAAATTAATCCACCAAAAAGGAAAAAAAAAACTGCAACATGATAGATATGACAAAAATCAATCGAGTACCGAATACCGTCAATAGGACAAAAGTTGGTCGATTGAGAATTGTACCTCACCAAGAGGTGTGATTGGGATCATTTTATAGTATTTAATGATATAAGATTAAACCAAAAACATAGTTTACAATTGGCTCATTTTAAAGATATTGACGAAACGATTACAATGATGTAATATGTTACAAAATAAACGTAATTTTTAGATGAAATAAATCAAAAAATGGATTTTTGTTCAAGAATGAAATCTTGTTGGAACTGTCCATATCCGGTTCATCCTTCGGACCGATTGATTGCCCGAGATGTGATGCTCACTAATCGATCATGCAAATCTTTTTTTTTTTTTTGATACATTTTAGATAATATGTGATTATGTTTGTCAAAATAATAAATGTGTAAAGTGAAAAAAAAAAGAGATATGAACTAAATTAAATAATTAATGTAGAAAGCACTCGAATTCACATATGTCTTTTGAAAGCAATAAATTATTCATTTAAGTTTAACTAGCTGGTAGCTGATAAGCTAACTGATAACTAATAAGCTTGTTAGTGGCTGATAAGTTAACTATTAGCTAGTTAGTAGTTGATAAACTAGCTTATAAATAAAATATGTTTGATAAAAACTAACTTATGGGTATATATAAAATAATCAAAAAAAGGTATCTTATGATATAATAATCAATATTAACAAAAATATAATTGTAAAAAACTATAAAAACTTCTTAAAACACAACTCCAACTAGCATTTCAATAAATTAACTTATAGTTCATCCAAATATATACTAGTTTATAAGGTTGGTTATTTTTACTAACCACGATGTTGTTTAAATGGACAAAAACACTAGAAAACAAAAGGGGAAAAAGGCCAAAAACACTAGCAATGGTGTGGACGTAAGAGGCCACTTTTGTTAAATATTGTTAATGTAGGTGGATCCATGTAGGGTTGGCACAATTTTGTACAAGACTAAACAATACAAAATGTGTATCATTTCTGTTAATTAAATTGGTTGGGTAGTATTATATTAAGGGGTTCTTAATTTAAACAGTGTTTTGTAAATAAAACTATAAAAGTAGCTTAGAATTTTTTTTTAATTAAAATAGTCAGCCAATTAATCATTCATTCCCAACGAGATATGCAAATTAATCCACCAAACTAAGACGATAGATGTGAAAAGAGGTGAATAAGAGGTAGAAAAGAGGTGTGATGAATAAAATTGTTATATGTTTGTTTATATATATAGGGGTAAAAGAAAAAAGAAAAAAAATTAATTATATTTAACGGCTATATAGCCGTTTAACCTCGAAAAAATGCCGGCATCATCCCACCTTACCGGGTACCGTGCCGGTTACCCTCGGCGGTGTGCCGGGCGGTACCGGTCCGGTACCGGCTGCTTGATGGTATCCATAGCGGATGGCCTTAGCAGGGCTTTCCACTATTTGCTTATTTTTACGACTGATTTTCATAGCAATTAAATCACCAACAAACCAACCAAAAGATTTTATTTGAATTCGTTATTTGAAATTAAGTTTTATGGATTGGACTTTTTGGACGACTTTTACATGCTTCTCTATGGATCGACTTTCGATATTAGGGGTGTTAGCGAGTGGAGATTTTAACGAGCTACAAAGCTCGAGCTTAATAATACTTGAGCTTGAGCCGATCTTGAACACAAAATAGAACTCGTTTAACTCAACGAGCCGAGCTTTATAACACCAATGTTCGACTCTACTCATTCGAAAACTCGATTAAATTTTTCGAGTCGAGCAGAGCCATTCAAGCATACCTTTTTTTGAGACAAACATGTTCATATATTTATTAATAATAATATAAAAATATAAAATTTATCGTGTTGGGCGGATTGGTTATCGCTTGGGGGTTCATAAATCATAGCGCCCTAACCAAGTTTTAGCCTTCCCGTGTGCATGCCTGGGGACATTTAAGTGGGGCCATGTTTAGCCCCCAAAATTGTCGGGATTAGTCGGGCTTTGGTCCGGACACCCTTCTAAAAAAATAATTTATCGAGCTCAAGTTGATAAAATGAGTTAAACCAATCGCGAGTTCGAACCCATAAACGAGCTTTGAGCTCGAGCCCACTAACTCAAAAAATATTCGAGCTTGAGCCCTATATTGAAAAGGTTAATCGAGCTCGAGCCCAATATTATTTTTTGAGCTCGGCTTGATTAACTTACCACTCGACTCGACTCGTTAACACCCATATTCGATATCTTAGCGTTATTACTTGTTAAGTAAAACGATGGTAGATCAAGATGTATAAAATGTTCGATGAAGATGGTATAAAACCTCTATTTTAACCTAATTGATAAAAATGCTCTAATAATGTTGACCCCCCAAAAAAAAGCATAATTATTGTAAAAGCATCAATTGTTAATACATTTTTCATAAAAACAACATTGCAAACCATATAAAATATGGTAACCTATAAGCAATTCTCAATTATTTAGTAAACTGTCTGATATCAAAATTAATTAATACAATTGTCTATTGAACAAGAATCCATCATAAAACCAATAAACCATTTTATATTTGAGAAGTTGTTCGTATATACCGTTAAAGCACCTACCACATTGCTAATCATCAAACGTTACCTACTCTAAAACATAAAACATCTGCATTATTTATTAGACAAAGACATTTCAACTTGGCAATTTTAACATTTTCTCGTATATATAAATCTTTAGGGTTGTTTAGTTCAAACGAAGGAATACAAATGAAAGTAACAGAAAACGAAAAGTTTAACCTGATAAAATATTTGGACTTATAAAAGAATGGACCCGATATATTATATAAAACTAAACAGTTTCTTTTATTTTCAATTCCACTAATTACTGACTAAACACCTCTAACCAAACTCTATATAAATTTAATCAATAACTTTGTTCGCAGCAAACGTTTCAAATATGATGCAAGTGACCTTTGAGAACATCCAATCCTTCGACCGATATGGTCCTCCGCTTCTCCGATTTCGGTACTTCGATCTTCGGTGGCGGGTCCGACCAGAAACAAACGACGACAACCGTTAGATTATCGCAGCTATTCCTCCTTAAAGCCTCGCTAACAAGTTCTCTACAACATTTTTCGGGATCATTATGAGCCATAAGTTCTTTCCTCACTATTGTCACAGCAAACTGGCTACTCATCACATCCCACAAACCATCACACCCAATTATCAGAAACTCATCTTCTTTGGTTAGGATCACCTCTTTTATTTCCGGCTCGGCACTTAACGGGCAATCCGATCCTTTCGGTCCCTTCATGTGCCAGTCTCCCAGTGCCCGTGCCACCGATAGTTGACCGTTGAGGTACCCGTCGTAAATCACGCCTCCGAGCTTTTCGATCCGTTTTTTCTCGGATGTCGAGCTCGGTTTGTGGTCGCTCGAGAGTTCGATTGCTCTTCCTCGCTTTCCGAGAACGGCCCTCGAGTCGCCGGCGTTAGCAATTATCATATTTCTGTACAACCAAACAAAATAAATTGTTTTTTTTTACAGATGAAACGAACTCAGTAAATCCCAGACAGACTAGAGGTGGTTTTAATTGTTACCTTCCTAATATAAGAACAGTTAAAGCAGTTGTTCCGGATGAGTTATCAAGGGAGCTAGCATCTGCTAATGCATGATCGACTTTTGCAAAAGCATTCTTGACAGCTTTGTTCACCCCATTTGGGAAATTAGAGTCTTGGACGATGAACTCGAGGATGTTACGTTTCGTGAACGATGCCGCATCGACTCCGCCGTGCCCATCAAATACCTGAAACAATCAGCACCCGGTTTAGAGTGCTTAATATGGATCAGTAACGGTGTGTCTGGTACATGGGACAGTACATGACAGAACAAAAACACAAAAAATGAGAGAAGTTAAAAGAATTTGAGTACCCCATAAAATGCTCCAGTCAAAGGGAGATTGAGTTTTGCATCTAAATGTTGTTGAAGATCATCAACACAGATAAATTCATCCTCCATAAATGGTTTTCGACCTATCTCGGAACAGCTTCCTGAGCGAAACGAAGGTAAAGATGAACAACTTAAATTCTGTGGTGAATTCGGCCCAGATACTTTGTCCTGCGATTTCTATGAAAAGAGCAGGAAAAAAATATTAGAATTTCTGAGAGATTAAACACGAGTGATCTTCGTCTCAGCTCACGAAAACTCTTCTAGACATAAGAAGCAGATGATCATATGCATACAGAAATGTCGAAAGTCGAAACAGCATACATGTCTTACAAAAACAGTATTTTGCTTGCCATATGCAAAATAGAAATCAAAACAAACAATTTATCATGTTTCATGGTATAAAAATCATGTTTGGTGAAACATTCAAGCAAAACTGAAAGTAGGATCATAACACAAACATAAAATGGGTAACATTCAACCTCAAAACACTAGTGAGTACATTGAGCTTCAGCATTTCATAGTAGAAACATAGGCTTTCAACGATATAAAAGATATAAATGTTGGGTATTTACTCACCATACAGACTTAGGAACTTTCTTGGGTTTATGAGTCTAAGCCTACATGATATATCAAAATGGAGAAAAGCCTGCATATTGAGTTTGCTGTGGGCTTTAGTCAGAGGTATAACAATCAAATTTTTTTGGAAAGGTTCATCTATTCTAGGCTTTGCCTAAACTACATCATTGGCAATTTGGTAATTAAATAATGGCCATCTGAGACTAAGCCAAGCCACAATTTTTGCATAGGCATGGAATTGAACCCTGGGTAGATGGGATATTCCACCACATCCCCCAGGGCCTCAACCACTACGCCACAACCCTTGTGGTTTATAACAATCATTTTAATGGTCAAAAGATTGGGCCTTGGGACTAAACCCTCACCAAACTCGCTTTACTCTCTATTTGTGTCGATGGAAACAATGTCAAATGTGAGTACGTTGAAGCAAAAACCCGGATCCAACTCATTTTGGTCTCCAGATGGTTTTTTGACGACTTCTGTTACAAAGCATAACCTATTAATATCTCACTCTCTCTCTCTCATGATTTTTTGGCATACCAACATACTCACCTTTTCTCAGTTTCTTTGTTGTTCTTAATTGAACAATTCATTATGGAAGTATAATTGATTCGTCAAATTCAAGTACGATTTCTTGAACGGATTATCGAATCCTCTAAATAGATGTCTGCAAATCAAATGTACATGGGACGAATTTCTGTCTAAGGACACTACAAAAGCATGCCTCAATCCCATTTACGAACTTCATCAAGTTTGTATCAAGATCATCGAGTTGGTCTTCGATTCTATCCTCTTTCCTATTACGTATAAAATGTATGTTTTATTTCGTCTTCGATAATCATTGTATGAACGAATTTCTGATTCGATATCTAAGTTCTAACAATAAAAAGATACATTAAATAGCGCGTAAATAGAATCATTTGTTTTCATTCCTATATGGGAAACCAACTTTTTTAAGCTCATTCAAATCTTTCCATTCCGGTGGTGACTGAAAATATGAATGAAAACAAATTTGGTTCATATTTGGCTCTTCAAAATGAAGATCTTTTTGATCAAATTCGGGCATTGCAAATTAAAATCCAATGAACAAATTACTAACCAAATTAGAGGTATCAACCAATAAGGCCTCGCTGATACTATGTCGAACCGGTGGACCATTTCTCGGAGGCTTAGCAAACTTTGGTTGGTTGACATTATCCAAATCATGATGATGATGATGATGATGGTCCTCATCTTGGATCATAGCAGGCATGCTGCATTCCCTTGGATACCCATGATCCAATGGGGTACAATTATGAGCCCACACATCAGTCCCAGGTCCCATTCAAATTCCCCCTCTTTCAGTCATTCCATCGAACACCTTGTATGCATGATATATACACAATATATATAACTTACTTTTCTCCCCTATCAACAACCCAAATTGATGATCTCTATCCATAAACAAAAACGCTAACCCAATAATTGAAATTCTTGGATGAATTTAAGCCGTAGGCTTCCATTTCTCGGAATTCGTAAAGAATCAAGCACACCCACATGCCAAAAACGGTTAGATTCGTAATCAAGAAACTCAATCTTTCTAATTCAACGAACAAAAGATATGTTGATTGATTAAAAGTATGAACAACCCAGAAATTGAAAGAGGGAATGCTGCAAAATTGAAGAAGAAAATGATGGAATGGAAGAAAGTCGTATTCCGTATGTGCCATGCGTGTAAAGTATCAAAGATTGGATCCATTTTCCATTAATGGAGGGTGGTGGTCACTCGTGCGTTCCATAATAAACATAATAACTTTTCAAAATTATTTTTATTAAATATTTTCTATATAATTAATATTTTTTCTCTCTTTTTTTAAATAATAAATTTCAATAAATAATATTTTCATATAAATAATATTTTCCTTTTTGAAATTTTCCAAATCTGAAAATGTTTGTTCCTTACGTCTTGTTTTTTATTATAAAAAAAGTTTTTAAGCGTGCATCAATAATCAAAATCTTTATTTTAAAGAATCTATCGTAGATAAAGAAAGAGGTTACTCGGTCAATAAATTCGAGGGATAACAGAGGAGGGTCGAGGAGTTGGTGTCGCCAGTTTGGAGGAAATGTTTTGGAACCCGATTATGCCTAAGAAAATGAACATCTTCATTTAGAGAGTCAAGTTAGGGCGTATTCCTTGCCGTTGGATCCAAAATGAGATAGGTTTAGATCTTGACGCAATCTGTTGTCCAAGGTGCAGGGCTGCGATTGAGGGTATAGACCATGCCTTATAATGCGTCGGGGTGAAAAGAGTATGGAAAGAGTTGAGAGGTGGCGAAACAAAAGCTTGGAAGGGGTATCGTCGATTGGTCGACTTCTTCAAGAGGACGTCGAGGATCTAGAAGTTGCAAAAGGCCCTTCACTGTGGGTTTGAATAAAATGATCATTCCCATACCTTATTTGGAACCATAGAAATAAGCTCATTTTCAAAAACAATAAAGGCAACATCAACCGACTCTTTCTTTGAGTGGCAATGAAAGATCTTTGAGTGGATAGTAAAAGAGATGAAAGCCACCATTTTGATTGGCTTGCTTGGTTGTCAAGCAAAGTTGGAGATGCAATCGGATAGATACTGTTAGAGTCCCACATCGGCTAGAATTGGACCAAATCTTCACTATATATGTTGGAACCCCCCCCCCCTTCTCTCCTCAAAGGCTCTTTTGGAGATTAATCTAGGGGTTCCACATATTCTAACATGGTATCAGAGCAAGGTTCACCCGTGGTTGGTCAAAAAGCCACACGGACTCCACGTAACCAAAGTATCCACGTGTTAGGCTGAAAGAACGCGACACGTGAGGGGGCGTGTTGAGCAATGTCCCACATCGAACACAAAGTGAACTTGTAATGTGCTTATAAGGGTCCTGGGCTACTCCACTCATAGCCAATTGGTTTTGAGTTGGAACCCCACAAACTAACATGGTATCAGAGCCAAGGTCTACCACTCTACGGACTCACATGACGGCACTCTCTTGACCCTCTCCTGGTCCTCTCGTGACCCTTCTAGGCTCTCTATCTAGCCTCTGTTGGAGGGGGCGTGTTAGAGTCCCACCTCTCCTAGTCCTCTCGTGACCCTTCTAGGCTCTCTATCTAGCCTCTGTTGGAGGGGGCGTGTTAGAGTCCCACATCGGCTAGACTTGGACCAAATCTTCACTATATATGTTGGAACCCCCATTCTCTCCTCAAGTGCTCTTTTGGAGATTAATCTAGGGGTTCCACATATTCTAACAGATACGTGGCGGTGTGGCGGTGGCGGAGAAGAATGTCGGTAGATCGATGTTCGTGCAAACCTGTCCTTTTAGCTTACTGCAGCTCAGGAGCAATTCGCCCCAAGTATGGCATACATTTTTCTGATTTTTTTATGTTTCATTCGTGGATGATGCAGTTCTCATCTCGCAAAATGTCTGCTCACCCTATTGTTGCTTCTACGGCCTTAACTTTTGCTTCGTTTTACTGATGGTAACTCTCCTGCCAACAACAGGTCCTCGTGAGGCCGGGTCATTTTAGTTGGATCTTTCTTTTAGTTTTGCTTGTGTAAATGTTGGTATGTTGGCCGTATTTTAATAAAAGTTGTCGTTTAAAAAAAATAAGTACGAACTAAATTATCTTCTCATCTAAATCAAGTATCCAAAAAAAATCATCATTAAGTACATATATTAAAATATTATTTTTCCATGCCAAACATTTCATTTCATACATTTTTATTGGTGAAATTTAATAAAAAGTCATTTCTCTCTAATGGTAATCATTTTCGAAGAGCTCTTCAACTGTGAAGATTTTTACACTATCTTTCCTACTTCGAGAAAGTTTTGAAGTAGCCGTTGGGACTAAAATTTGTCAAAAATCTTCATGGTCTACATTTCAGAGTGTTGAAGATGTTCTAACACATTTATTTATTTGAATGTGAATTACTAAATATAATAATTTTTATGTATATTAATTAGTTTTAGTTTTTCTTTTTTGAAACGGCAAATAATAAACACATCTAACTACCCTACTCCTAAAATCTACCCTAAATCTACACCATCGCCCACGACGGGGCTCGAACCCACAACCACAAGGGAAGGAAAGACACCTTAACAACACTCCTGATGTCACTGGGCTACAAGCCCGTTGGGTATATTAGTTAAATTTAGGCTCTTACATCTTATTATACCAATACACTTAATGTAGTATTTAGGTTTACAACCTTCTAGATTATTAAATATTCAATCAATTAAAACAAAGGGTTTATGACTTATTTAGGTAACTAACTATTCGATTTTTATACATATTACCATTAAAATCATTTTTTGTATGCTCGATATACCATTGAACTCTTATTTTTTGTACATATAATACCATTATGACCGGGTATAGCCCTTAAACCACCGGTAAACCACCACTACCACCACAGCCGCCACCACCACCACCTCTAAACCACCACCACTACCAAAATACTTCAAACCATCACCACCACACCCACCACCACCAAAACACTTCAAAACACCACCACCTTCAAACCATCACCACCACACCCACCACCACCACAAAAACAACAACACCACACCCATCACCAAGCTACCACCACCAAACTATCACCACCAAAACATCACCCTTGTGAACGTTGTAACCCCCATCGCCGGCGACCGCCACCTACAACCTTTCCGTATCGCCGGTGACCGCCATCCACAACCATCACCACCACTACAGAACTCGATTTCATCAGATCTGGTCTCACTTTGGTCTTGATTTCACCAGATCTAGTCTCGATTTGGTTTGAATTTCATCAGATCTGGTAACGGTGATGGTGATCGGAGCTGGTAGGGTGGAAATAGTGATGCTGATAGGTATGGTGGTGGCGGCTGTGGTGGTGGTGGTGATGGTTTGAAGGTGGTTGTGGTGTTTTGGTGGTGGTGATAGTGGTGATGGTGATGGTTTGAAGGTGGTGGTGGTTTGGAGGTGGTGGTGGTGGTTGTGGTGGTGGTGGTGGTGATGGTTTGAAGGTGGTGGTGGCTGTGGTAGTGATGTTTTGGTGGTGGTGGTGGTGGTTTGGAGGTGGTGGTGTTGGTTATGGTGGTGGTGGTGGTTTATCGGTGGTTTACCTTTTATTCCCGGTCGTAATGGTATAAACATGTACAGTTAAAAAGAGTTCAATGGTATATCGAGTACAAAAAATAATTTAATGATAATATGTGTAAAAGTCGAATAGTTAGTTATCCAAATAAATCATAAACCCTAAAACAAAATACGTATTAAAATTAAATTCTACTTAAGCTAAGATGATGCTAACCATTAACCAAAGTCTCCAATATGCTTTCAACATGGACTTAATTGACCCATCAATAAGGACTTTAAGACATTAGTTGCATTCCGTTTGAAGTTGGACTAATACCCATTAGGCCATCCTTAGGCCATCCACAATGGTGCCCGTTGGTACCATTGCCACCTCAGCGCCACATAAGCTTGCCAACACTTTACCAATACCATACCAATCCATCCACTATCATACCAATCTAAACAATTAATTAAAAAAATAACAAAAATAAAAAGAAAGAGAGGGAAGGAAGAGAGAGACAGCCGTTTCTCTCGCCAAAATAGTCGGCATTCCCCCACCGTACCGGCTACCGTGCCGGTTACCCACGACGGTGTGCCAGGCGGTACCGGCTGCAAAAAAGCCTCCATAGCGGATGGCCTTAGCCATACCACCCATACCACCCATTTCTGCTGCCACATCAGCTTTACCATTACCCTACCAATTCCATACATTTCATCCTTAACCATACCACTCATACCCCTCATTTTATTTTTTTATTTCTTATTAAAATAATTTACTTAAAATTAAAATAACTAAAATTCAAATTATCATTCAAATTAAAATTAAAATTACATTTTATTAAAACTAAAAAATACAATAAAACTAATTATTGTGCAAAGAGTCCCACAAGTGTTGAGATAAATCTTGGCGAAGGTTGGCGTGCCTCTCTCGGTTTTTCACTAGGTTGACGATTCTTGCCCGGTCTGCTTTGGAGATATTTGTTTCGATATCTTCCGGTAAAACCTCCGTAGGATCAAAAGGATAATCTGAAATGCCTTCGTCTTCACGAATCATGTTGTGTAAAATTATACACGTGTACATGATTTCTTGTAGCTTCGTTCGTGTCCATACTCGTGCCGGTCTTTTTACCATGTGCCATTTACTTTGAAGCGTGGCGAATGTCCGTTCGATGTCTTTTCTAGCCGATTCTTGACGTTCCTTGAAGTGGATCCGTTTCTCGTCGTCATGTGGATACCTAAATGCTTTGACGAAAGTCGTCCACTCCGGATATATCCCGTCGGCAAGATAATACCCGTGATTGTAGTGTGTGCCATTCACTACAAACGAACTATCGGGTGCTTTATCTTCGAATAAATCGTTGAAAACCGGTGATTGATTGACAACGATTATATCGTTCGTCGCACTCGGAACCCCGAAGAATGCGTGCCAGATCCATTCATCATATGATGCGATCGCTTCTAGAATTACCGTCGGTCCAGCATGATCACCTCTATGGAATTGACCCCTCCATGCGACGGGGCAATTTTTCCAGGCCCAATGCATACAGTCAATGCTACCAAGCATGCCGGGCAAGCCGTGGACTTGTTCATGCATTGCGTAGATTCGTTGAATATCGCTAGCAGTAGGCTTTCGTAAATATTGTTGCATATATAGGTAAATAATACCTTTGCAAAAATTCTCAAGGCAATCCCTTGACGTCGTTTCGCTCATCCTCAAGTACTCGTCGGAAGCATCCGAAGCAGACCCGTACGCCAATTGTCGAATAGCGGACGTACACTTTTGAAGCACGGAAAACCCTTTCACGCCTCTTGCATCCCAAAGTTGCTTGAAATATTCGATCTCTCTTTCTAGATCGTTAACTATCCTTAAGAATAGTCGTCGAGTCATACGAAACCGCCGCTTAAAGTCTTCGTCGTTGTACACCGGGTTATTAGAAAAGTAGTCGGCGATAAGTTTATCGTGTCCCTCTTCCCGACCTCTTTCTTTATTCGGCCCTCTCGGTCTTTTATTTGACGGACCTTCTCCATTGTTTTGCAATACCCCGGTAGTCACAAGTTTACCGACCAACTCGGCAGCTTGAAGGTTGGCAAGAAGAACTTGATCTATCATGAGATCAAAATCGTCATCGGAATCCGACATTTTTTTTTGTGGATAGGAGAAAGAGAAGAAAATGAAAGAAGAGAATAGAATGAGATGTGGAGAATAGAATGGATGTATATATAGAGATAAAAGGAAAAAAAATTGAAAAAATAACCGTTAAAGAGACGTTGGCGGGGGGGGGGGGGGGGGGGGGGGGGGGGGGGGATGGGGGTGGTCATGCACGCGATTTGAAGCCGGTATGTGGGTACCGATGTACACCACTGCCGGTCCGGTACCGGCCATCCATGACGGTGTTCACCGTCGGTAGGAGCGGTACCGGCCTCCCTATACCGTTGCGTTAATGATGGCCTTAGAACTATATTTTTACTTTTTTGGTAACTATATCATTATCTGAATCATGATATGTAGTGGTCCTTAACATCGACTTGAACGCACCAAAAACCAAAAATAATACTATTGTTAAGAACAAAAATGTCAACCTCAAAAAGGCATTTAATGAAGCAAAATGTCAATAAATATATGGTACAAGATTTTTAAGGTCACATCATCTCAAGCCTTCTCTCTTTACACAATCTTTATGGATATACAGTTTTGTCCCATTTTAAAATATATGTGACCATATTTTATAACACCCTGAATTAATGGATATACTTTCTAAAGATAAAGATTAAGTTTGAATATAGATGAACGCTTCACACTAGTTTGTGTTCTTATTCTGCTTTTCTTTTGGCAAACACACACATACACACAAGGACCATATCGCATGACTCGAAACTCTAGTTGGTACATGTCATGTGAAATGAGATATTCTCGATAAGAGCATCGTTAAAGGGAAATCAAAAGAAATATCATTTTCAATTTTTCCATAAACCACTAAAGTGACTACATGTATTTTTCTCATTTACAAAGAGATATACTTATGTGTTAAACTGCGTTATGATGAAAATGTTTCGATTCCAGGAGATTCATGATTTGGAATAAAAAACATTGTTGTTTGAACCCACGAAAGGAGTATAGAAACTATGATTAACACCTAAACCGCTTAGCTAGGTCGATATAGTCCATGATAAGTTTTTTTATATAAATGATCTTGGTCCTCTAATAATGGTTCCCAATATATCAATGTGTATATACCACAAACATGTAAATGATATTAAAATCGTTGCAAAGCTAGGATCAAAAGGAAGCTAATTGAAGAAGACATCAAAATGTTTAAGTTGCTAGTTTTGTTATTTTATAATAAACAAGATTTGTTGTGTCATGACTATTTTTTACACGCTAACTTGTGAATGTTTTCACATAGTTTAAAATTTGTTTGTTAAAAACATTCCATTGTTTAGCATTAGTGTATAAGTTAAGGGGATTTAGACAGAACATCTAAACTCAAATAGGAAAATGTGATAGATTAATGTTTTACATCATACAACTAAGGATATGAATGATAAAAACATTCCTGATACAATTGGTAAAGGTAAAAAGGGATTGAATTGGAAGAAATGGGTCGATTGTCTAACTGGTGAAGGTTAGGAGTTTTGAACCCAAGAAAGGACAAAAGTAAGTTTGAGGTCACATTCCTTAGTTATATAGGTATACATCAAATGCGTGTATAGTGAAAACGAGGTTACCAAAGGAGTGTTAACCTAGTGGTAAGGCTTGGACACTACATAGTGGTGAACCTGAGTTCGAGCCCTGGGGGACGCATTCTGGAGGTATGGGGGCTTCGACTCCAGGCTGCATGCTTTAGCAGTCGGGCTTCGGCCCAAAATTGCCCAGGATTAGTCTGGGCCCAATGTGGTCTGGGATACCTCTTCCAAAAAAAAACGAGGTTTTAAACTAAGCATAAATCGACAATAAGAAACTATACAGATAAGTATGTAATATGTTAAGGGAGAACATGACAGTACAAATGTTTTTTTGGAAGAGGTATCCCAGACCACATTGGGCCCAGACTAATCCTCAACAATTTTTGGGCCGAAGCCCGACTGCTAAAGCATGCAGCCCGGGGTCGAAGTCCCCGTACCATGACAGTACAGATGTTCACGCAAGCAAGATAAATTTTATACAAGATATTGACGTCCATACATTTTCTATAGAGCATCATGAAGTTGGTCCCTAAGATAATGCATTTGTTGAGTTATTAATAGCCATAGATTCATATGTCAATTAATTCGATGAAAGGATATAAAATTTTGTATTTAGGTTCATTATTATTTGGTTTGAATTTTGTTTTTCGTAATTTGTTTTAATGTTAAAAAAACAAGCCAAAAAATTATATGACATTGACAAAAATGTCAATAAAAAATCCAAATGTTTATTTCGTTTCAAAATAGATATGATAATGTTTTGAAAGTGAATAAATTTTTTTTCTCTTAAAGGTGAGTGAAAGTGAATGAATTAGTTACTACTATATACAATAGATAAACTTTTCTGTAGTTTTTTTTAACAACAAGCAGCAATAATAGTTACAAGATTAGACCATCATTTTGGTCTATATGGTCTATAAGTTAAAGTTCTTTTAGTTGTTTGTATTAAAAAAATATTTTAGATATTAGTAAACTTATACTTTTTATCAAAAGTTCTTAATAAAATTCATTTTAAATATTTATTTATAGATTAATTTGTTATAAAGTTTAGAAATACAACCGAGCTAATTTCTTTTAGAGAATGTTAGCGTAATTGAAGGGCAGTTTAAAGGGAATAAAATTATAAAAGTACGGTGTTTTTAAATTCTTGGTTCATTTCTAGAGATTTCGATCAATTAGGAAAATATTCATCATTATTTTATTAAATATAAATTTGTTTTGGGCAAGCTATAAATTTATTAATTTTTTTTTTATTATGTCTCGTCCTTAATCAATGATATGTCGTTACATGATTTGGATAGGAAATAATAGATATGGTAACTTGAGAATAAGTTATTTTTTAAATTTGGTTTGAGGCCAATTTATGTGATTGTAATATTTCTTTCTTGACATAAAGCATATTCTATTTGTAGACATACGTTTAAAAAAAAAATCAAAACGAAGTGTTTCATTTAAACGAGAGGGAAAGCGATTACTCACTCTATTATGTAATGGTTCCTAAAAGTCAGCATTATCGTTTAAACTACATGCTATGATTTTATTCACGTCATTCTTTCAACTTGAATTAGGGAACCACACAATATGAATTAAGTCTATATTTGATTTTTTTTCTTCAAAATAAAAGTCTATTTTTGATTTGAAGAGCGCCTCGTGCATGATTCAAAATAACGTGAATCTTATATACATTACTTAGATAAACATAAACACATAAAACATGTTAAAATAAATATGTTAATAGAATTAAATTTATGTTGAAAAGTGGCATTTTGTTGTCGGTGATTAGTTTAATGAATCTTTCACTTAGTTGATGGGAGATGCATCTATTGAGGAATTCCCCTTATAGTTATAGCAATACCGGGGAATTCCTCTATCTTCTTTAAATGAGAAACTAGTGTTGTGCACCGCGCGTTGCGCGGTGGCGAAATTTTTTTTAGATTATTTTTTTGAAGTTAAATGACATGATTCTTTACAAATAATATATTAAACTAATATGAATCGCCATTTCACTTTATATGATATATCTCGTCATTTTAGCTGTTCTTTTAGCCGTTGCACATTAATACATTTTCAATACGTCTTCATTCTTTATTTTAAAATACTTAAATCAAATATAAAAGGAAACATCAATATCAATAGAAAAAAAAGTTTGGTGGTAAAAACATTAATACATTTTAAATACGAATATGATAGATTAATACATTTTAAATAAGTCTTCATGTTTTGTTCTACAAAAGTGAAACAATAAAAAAAATATATAAACCAATTGAAACATAAGTAGAATCAAAGTTGTTAAATCGATTTTGATGAAACATTTCATAAATCAATAAGAAAGAACATAGAACAAAACTGAAGGCTTATAAAAACCTAAAAAGAACATATCAAGAGTTGGTAATAGGTGAAGAAGGCTTGCAAAAAAAAAAATCCCTAGCTAAAACATATTAAAACCGAAGAAATCATGATTAAAAAACCCCTAAATTTCATAATAGAAATACAAAAGACCTGCAAGCTTTAAGGAGAAAAAATTAAACTGAGGTTTTCTTCATGGAGATTTTAGTCACCAACAAATCAACGTCTACATCCACCTACAACATAAAAATAGAAACCCAAATACAAAATCGTAAAACAAAGTTAGTTCTTACCTTCAATAGAAATTAAGGGCATCAAATGTTGTAATGTCAAAATTGAAAATAAAACCAAAAATCATGAACATAACCATATGTTTTGTGGAATGCATGTAAGAGATTGAAAACTAAAGCAAGAAAATGACCAAAATTTTTTGTGAAATTGACAAAATTCCCAAAAGGAGTAACGATAAGAAAAAAATTCAAGTTAGAAGAATTTGACTGAGATGATGTTGATATCTATTTACGAAGTTGAATTTGATGTGGAACAAAAAATTTCCTATCATCCAATTCTTGTTATGTAGAATAATAATTTATCATAAAAATTGCCTCTACCCAATAAATTAATGAATAATTAACTATGATGTAGATGAAAAAGCTTTTTGATTCTAGTAATTTTTTAATATTTTTGTGATATTAAATGTAATAAGCATTTTATTTATTAATGAGAGTTACTGATACATATTTAAATGTATATTTATTTTATTCAATGATATTAAATGTAATAACTATTTCATTTATAAAGAAAGGAAAATATTAAATATTATATTGGTTATAATTTCCTTTACATTTATATATTGATTTTAATAAAAAACTTAAAATAATAATAACTTTTGTAGTCTTATATATTGGATCAAACTTTATCTATTAATTCAAATTTTAGACATTTAACTTTATTTGAAAATAATACACATCAATATGTATATATTGTAGTAAAAATGACTAAATACAAAACAAAACATAAGACATATAAAGAACATACCAAGAGTTGGGAACGGATGAAGAAGGCCTGCAAAAAAAATCCCTAAAACGTATAAGAACCATAGAAATCATGATTAAGAAAACCCCTAAAATTTGAAAGAGAAGTACAAAAAATCCTTCAAGATTTAGAAGTGGAGAACAAACCGAGATTCTCTTCATGGCAATTTAGTCATCGGCAAATTCAACGTTTACTTCCCCTTACATATAAAAATGAAAAACTCAAATACATAATCAAAAGACAAAGTTAATTCTTATATATCTTCAATAAAAATCAAAGGTAACCACAAACATGACCGAGTGCTATTATGCAATACATGTAAGAGATTGAAAGCTAAACCAAGAACATCACCAAATGCTTTATGAGATTGATAAATTCCAAAAGGACTAAGGATAAGAAAACACCTCAACGTAGATGAAGAATTTGATAGCGACGATGTTGAATATCGATTTATGAAGTTGAATTTGATGTAAAACAAAATTTCTCACTACAATGATGTAGCTAGAATATTGTCTATTTATCATGAAGATTATCTCTAATCAATGAATTAATGAGAATTAATGAATAAATTAATTATGATGAAGTTGAAGAGGCTATTTGGAGTTATCTTACATGCAAATATGTAAAATTATCAAAATGACCTTGTATATAATGAATTGTACATCCATAAATGAGGGTAGAAAAGTCATTTACAATATTAAACAATTAAAAAAACCAAAAATTTGAGAAAAAGGATAAATGAGATCCTAGGCATTAGAAAGTGCCACCTCATACTCCTTGGTTTTTCCTTTAATATATATAAATGATTCAATTTTGAAAACCGGACATAAATAAGAGATAGTTTTACCAACAATTTGCTTGTATATAGGGAGATCAAAATTCTAAAATCAATTACATATACAAAATGGTCTTTTTGCCCAGTTTTTCAAAATTTAAAGTCAAATTCAAATTTAAGGTTTTATTATTTTATTCATTAGCAATTTACCACCAAACCTTTTTTATAATCAATTTGATAAATTGTTAGTTCATCACCAATTCAATCGAAGTGACTTTATGATGCAGGGGGCAACATTATTTCCAAGTCCACAGTATGGTGTATTTAAGCCATCAGTATCCAAACCCTTCTAACTCTTTCAACTTTACTGTTATATCAACGTTACATCAGTGTTTTCCCAACTCCATAATTAATCTTCTAGAACCCTTTTTGATTAGTACCAGAACCCGTCCAACCCTCTCACTACACACACACACTGAGCGGTGTGGGGAAGCCATTCAACCTGAACCCGCCCAACTCGCTGGAGGGTGTAGCGGCACCCGCCGAGCCCGCTGAAGCTGCCGGCTTTAACCCGCCCAACCCCATTGCCCTGGTACGGATGGCCTTACTGTGAGAAAAAAAAGTTAAATATAACATTATTAATCTATTATTTTATTTGTTTATTATTATTATTTTATTATCATATGATAATAATAATAAAGGTGGATCTCTGTCTTCCCTTCCTGCTTTACCCACCCACCCACCCCACCTTCGAAAGGTCACATAATATTTGGTGACGTTATATGATCTCAATATAATTATATTTGGTTATTCCAAATAAGTTCTAAATTATTTATAGAATATTTGGTGATTCCAAATAAATTCTATATGTTATATTCAAATAATTGTGTACGGATTTTTGTTTTATATGTTTTTATATTAAAGTAGAATGTTCATATTTTCAGTGTTATGAATTAACCACAAACATACAAAAAACCACAAATAAGTGTTGCTATTTGAATTTCTTAATTTACGTCAACTCAAAGTACAGAAATGTAAAAACAAAACTATGATATGGATGTGCATGAGAGAAAATTAAGTAAGAGGCTAAAATAGTGACTAAAGCGTGTGGTTAGTTTAGAAAAAAAATTATGTGATATTTAATTAATGATATTTATACTTTTTAAGTTAAAAACTAGATTAATTACATGTAATCGACGCAACACAAAGTAATTAAGCTAATTATTAAATTAATATAAATATACAACGTATTAATAAAAATGAAAATGGATGCTTAGCGACATGATAAATATGGGAATACTGTTGCACATAATTGCTATTTTCACGATCTTCTTTCATACTATTTAAATGTAAAAAAGCTCTCATTTTTATGTTATAAAACTGTTGGGAATGGTTTGACAATTACTGGGAATGATGGTTACTTCTTCTCAAAATGGGATTTTGAATATTTTTGAATTAAAGGTTTAGCAAAAATATAATATTTTATAAATTGTACTGAATATTAATATCTTTAATGAAAAAAAATTCTTAAAAAGGATTGTAAATTTTTCTTCATTTTTAAAAGTTGGTTGAAAATGCTATAAGTTCAATCTATAGATACAAAATACGTGAAAACAAAAAGAAAGTTTTAATTCTCCCTTCACTTAATACAAATTTGTTTTATAGAACTCTTTTATCAAGCCATTCATATTCCTATATTGATGTCTATGTCCACTAGAAGGCACAATAGAGTGTGTGATCCCTTTCAAGTCAATATGGTGGAAGGTGGATATCACTTGTGGGCATATTGATGGCCAAATGCCATGTGAAACTAACTAAAATTTGGCAAAAAATGTACCTTTGATAGTTCCTTAGCACCAGTCGTTTTCCACAACATGCTTGTGTTAAATCAACAATCAAGTATATGTCATGCGCCTAAATTCACCTGAAGGACAAACAATCTTACTTAGTTTACTGCTCATAAGGAAACATTGCAACTTATTAATGCACATAACGAAATACTTCACTTGCAAACTTAACCAAAATTATACCCATAAACTTAAATAGCCTTCAGTACTACCAAAACTAAGTACTCAATGTTGTTTATACAAACAACATAAGGGAAAAAACAAACTGTTGCCATATTGACGAAGGCTAGACCTATTATTTGCTTGTATCGAGTCCCGATTTCCTTGCTTTTATGATGCACAATACTAGTCGGCTATATGCTCCATGTTTAGATTAGCAACCCATCAATATAATCAAATATTTAGGGGCTGTTGGGGCCATTTCAGGGAATGATAATGAAAATGAAAATGAGAATATAGGAGAATGGGAATATGAATGAGTATTGCATTGATGCTCTTTGGTTAACCCAATATAATCAATAAAAAATCGTTTGTATTAAAAAAATATGTTTCTCCAACTTGAAACTACAAAGATGTTTCATTTAACATCTATAGATGAAACAATGCATGGAAAAAAGAATCAAGTAGAAAGTAAAATTTCCATTCCCCCAATTTGGTCAGGAATGAAAATTAATGGATCTGTAGTAATGACTCCATTATATAATATTAAACCAAACAACAATTTTCATTATCATTCTCATTCCGACCCCAATACCCCCAACCAAACGCCCCTTTAGTTATTGCAAGTTCTCACCATAAGCATCATGCAACATAGGTGCAATGACTCAATTACAATTTATCATGGATATAACTTGTAACATGCACATGTGCATAAAAATCAATAAAACAACTTAATTTACTGATATGCACAAGAGCATACAGTCCAAATAAAAAGCAATAAAACAACTTAATTTCCTCGATTTTCAATTTTTTTGGTTTTTCCCTTGAACCCGACCCATTGTTAAACACATCTCAACATGTTGCTCCTTTTTGTTAAGGTAAGTCACTTCACCTAATCTTAATTTTATATTTGCTTAAACCAATTTATCTACATAGAAATTATATAAAAAATAACTGAATTAATTTAGTATTTTATTAATCATTTAATTTGAAAAAATATAATAAAAAAGTGTGATACGTAACTAATGATATGATGAAACATGTGACATTCAAGAAACTTTCAACAGTCATCATGCGTCCAAATCGCACATGTTTTATGAATTTTACAGCCTCAAAAGCCAACCAAATCTATCATTTTGAAAAAAAAAAGTGAAACTTTATTCATAGGTCATGTGAACAAACCAACAAACTACATATATATTTTTTCTTACAGCAGAATCCCTGTGACTATGATGATATAATTATCATCAAAAAAGCAAGAAATTTTCAAACCATACATGAGACCCTCTTCCAAACTTACCTCTAATCCCTTCTCTCCTGCTGTTCATTGCTCTTCACTAGCTCACATCAATGGCTGCTTAGTCTGCTTTTCTCTGTAATCTCTCTCTCTTTCTCTCTCAATATATACATATGTGTGTATATATATACACAAGAGATTAGAGAGCTATATGTATATGTGGAGAAAGATTTATCTTTTTTTCACATTTTGGGGACTTTCTTGATGTGTTTTCTTGTATTTGAAATCGTTTGTTGAAATCTGCACATTGTGTTGTGGATCTTTGCTTATTTCATGATTGCTTTTGATGGGTTGTTTCTTGTTAACACTAATTTTGGAATTGAGAACAAGGTGTTCGATGTTTTGCCTCTTTGGTTTTTTTTTCAGAATTATGCTTCATTTTAGTCACTTAAAACTTTTAGTAGCTAACAATTTTTTTGAACGGCATGTTGGTGCAACGGAGTATCATCGTGCCACCATGGCACCAAGTCACGATGACCCGAGTTCGAAACCTCTCCAAGGAGAATAACCACCCCAACCTAGCTATCCAGTTTTCATTTAAAGGGCTTCAAGGCATCAGCTCGGATTCGAACCCGGCACCCGTTCAGGGAAAATCCCCCGCAATGGACTCTAGCAGGAGTCGAACTCCTGACCTTCACCATATGGGAACTATAACCCATGCATCAAACCAACTGAGCTGGCCATCATTTGCAATTAATGCACTCATTCTAACAAAGATAACACTTTTGAGTAGATTTCATTGTTTCTAACTGCTTGCTTATATCAAACCCTGCTTGTTTCATATCATAAAAAGTGATCTTTTGGGTTGGATTGATTTATAATAATAGTATACTGAAACTGGATTCTGTTTGTTGTTTTTGCATATCAGGGTGGTGTTTTGTGAGAGAAATGCCTATTAATCTAGTTTGGGCATTGTTGCTGGTGTTGGTGGCTGATTTCCGTGGATGTTTCACTGAAGGGCTTAACAATGCCAGCGTGTCTACAAGACCGGATGTCGTGAATATTGCCTCCATCTTGACGTTTGATTCCATCCTTGGAAAAGTTGCGAAAATCGCTTTAGAGGCTGCAGTTGAAGATGTGAATTCTGATCCAACTGTTCTTAGTGGAACCAAGCTGAAAATGACTCTTCATGACTCCAATTACAGTGGATTTCTGGGCATGATAGAGGGTAATTCTCTTAACCATTTGCTTAGTTTTTTCAATATAGTTACAAACAAAGAAATTAGCACTCCCTTAATGATGTACAGTTTGATTTTTCTAAGTCATGTTGACTAACTTTGAAGCTTGAAGTAATCTGAAACCTTTAAATGTTCAAGAGAAGTTTCAATAGCTCTTTTGTTATTATAGCAATACTACAAAAGGGTAACAATTATTTGGTAATATTGATATAAAATCAATACAAATTTTGGTTTTCAAAAACAGTAAGTTTGGCTGTTACAACTCACTGAACATTTCGTTAGTAATATGAATCCATTTTAGCGTAAAACAAACAAGTTTTAGCGATGCAAAACCTTCCCAATCGGACCTTAATGATCTTGTGTGCTTTCTGATAACAGCTTTACAAGTGATGGAGAAAGAATCCGTGGCCGTCATAGGCCCCCAAAGTTCAGTCTTAGCTCATGTGATCTCCCATGTGGCAAACGAGCTCCAAGTTCCGCTATTATCTTTCACTGCCACTGATCCTACATTATCTTCACTTCAATATCCGTTCTTTGTGCGTACAATTCACAGTGATCTTTACCAAATGGCTGCCATAGCAGACATAGTCCGCTACTACGAATGGAGACAAGTTACAGCTATTTACATAGACGATGATCATGGGAGAAACGGAATAATTTCATTAGCAGACGAATTAGCAGTTAGAGGATGTAAGATCTCCATAAAGCGCCTATTAGGCCATGGGCAACAAACGCGGACATAAGCGATGTTTTGGTTCAAGTTGCTTTAATGGAGTCAAGAGTTCTTGTTGTCCACACTTACGCTGATTCGGGATTAAATATACTCGACGTGGCTAAAAACCTCGGCATGTTGGAAAGCGGGTACGTTTGGATCGCAACAAGTTGGCTCTCTACGGTTATCGACATTAGTTCTCCACTCCCTATGAAGACGGTTGGTGATATGCAAGGGTTTCTTACGTTGAAATTGTACACAAAAGATTCGAATCTTACAAGAAAATTTGCCAAAGAGTGGCGAAACTTGACGGATTTTGGCTTGAGCACTTCGTGTTTGTACGCGTACGACACTGTTTGGTTGCTTGCTCGTGCGCTTGATGCTTTCTTTGCTCAGGGTAGAAACATTTCGTTCTCGAAAGATCTTAAGTTAAGAGGGTTGCAAGGAGAAAGCTTGAATCTTGATTCTTTGAGCATCTTTAATGGCGGGAAGTTATTGCTTCGAGACATCTTAAAGGTGAAAATGAAAGGCTTAACGGGAGTTATGGAATTTACTTCCGATAAAGATTTGGTTTTTCCGGCATTTGAAGTTCATAACGTTATTGGTACGGGTGTTAGAAAGATAGGGTATTGGTCAAACTTTTCGGGTTTGTCAGCTAATCGTCCAGATACGGTCTACATGAAGCCACCTTCCGAATCGAGTAAGTCTGAGCCATTGCACAGTGTGATTTGGCCCGGTCAAACGATTCAAAAACCGCGAGGATGGGTTTTCCCAGAGAATGGGTTGCAGTTGAAAATTGGTGTTCCAAATCGAGTCAGTTTTCAGGAATTTGTGGGACAAGCAAAGCACACTGATGTATTCAAAGGATACTGTATTGATGTGTTTACATCAGCTGTAGGCTATCTGCCGTATGCTGTGCCGTATAAGTTTGAATCGTTTGGAGACGGTCTCGAGAACCCAAGCAACACCAAGCTCGTAAGCTTGATAAATGCTGGTGTGAGTATTTCTTTCTGAGTTAAAGACTCGAAATGGCTTTCGAAAACTAGCTGATAACTTCGTCGTCAGCTAATGAGCTAGCTGCTAGCCGATAAACTAGATGACAATTAAAAATGACCCGAAGGGAATGCTGAAATAATTGTGAAAACATAAGGGGCATAATTATTAGGAAAAAAGTTAGATTATGGGTAACCAATTTCAATAATCTAAAAGAACAAGCTAACTTTTGGTTGCCAAACAGGCTAAATTGCTATAAGCCATCATGGTAGATTTTCTTGAAGATTTCTATATGTAATGCAGGTTTATGATGCTGCGGTGGGTGACATTGCGATTACTACGAATCGGACACGGCTAGCAGATTTTTCACAACCTTTTATCGAATCTGGTCTTGTTGTAGTGGCACCAGTTAGGCGCGCGAGCTCTAGTACGTGGGCTTTTCTTCGGCCGTTTTCTCCGTTAATGTGGTGTGTTTCAGGACTCTTTTTCCTAGCTGTGGGAGCCGTTGTATGGACTCTAGAACATCGTATCAACGATGAATTTCGAGGCCCTCCTAAGCAACAGATTGTCACCGTTCTATGGTAAATGTTTGTCTTTCTATGGCAATTTGGTTGTTTTTCCATTAAGCTGTCTGTATGGATTAACCTAAACCGATGTTTGTGTTTTGCAGGTTTAGCTTTTCAACGTTGTTTTCCTCCCACAGTAAGCGTTCTTTTTTCGCTTTCTGAAACTTCTTTTCTTCAGACATCAATGTGTGATTTGATCTTACTTGATCTTGGCTTCTGCAGGAGAAAACACGCTGAGCACTCTTGGTCGTATCGTTGTGCTTCTATGGTTATTCGTGGTTCTGATAATAAACTCGAGCTATACTGCTAGTTTGACTTCCATCTTAACGGTACAGAGACTTTCTTCGCCTATTAAAGGCATTGATAGTTTGATGGGAAGCAAAGATCCGATTGGGTACCAAGAGAATTCGTTTGTTCGTAACTATCTCGTTGGCGAACTCGGTATTCACGAATCTCGGTTGATCCCTCTTTCATTGCCCGAAGACTACGAAAGAGCCTTACTAGACGGCCCGACAACGGCGGTGTCGTTGCGGTGGTCGATGAACGAGCGTACATCGAACTTTTCCTTTCGACCCGTTGCGAATTCAGCATCGTTGGCCAAGAGTTTACGAAAAACGGATGGGGATTCGTAAGTATTGTTGACTTTCATGGTCAAACTGATGAGTTTTGACTTCAAATGTTTTACATTATGTTCTTACTTTTCTTGATTAATGATGACAAATACTAAATAAAGATACGTTATGACGACCGGGATCATGTTGGACTCAAATTTTAAAACTTTGAAGCTATACATTGTCTTTTCGTGCAGAAAGATTGGACCGATAAAGTCAAAGTTAACATTTTCGAGTCTTGTTTTTGTGACAGGCATTTCCGAGGGACTCTCCGCTAGCAGCTGATATGTCGACGGCTATTTTAAAACTATCGGAAAGCGGTGAGCTACAACGGATCCACGACAAGTGGTTGATGAGAAGTGCGTGCAGTTCTCAGGGAACGACGTTTGAGGTCGACCAGCTCGAGCTAACGAGCTTTCAAGGTCTCTTCATGATATGCGGGTTGGCTTGTGTCGTTGCTCTAATCATTTACTTTGGATTCACGATACGACAATTTACGAAACTTTGTCCGACCGTTCGTGAGTCGAGCGAGAGAAGCATCCGATCGGGAACCCTTCAGACGTTCATTTCGTTTGTTGACGAAAAAGAAGAGACGGTAAAAGCCAGGTCCAAGAGGAAATATGCGGAGGGAAATTCGAGCAGGGAGAACGGAGATGATGCATCGGTCGATAACTATAAAAACAGTCGGAGAGATCTGTCTTTGAACTCCGTGTGATCGAAACGATTTCATCGCTTATGGTCGTTGCCAAAAGCTATTTGGCAACGAAATACACTGTCAAGAAAGGCTGTGTCGTTACTGGGCCGATTTGGTCAAATCTTAAAATTTTGGTTCGGGTTCGGGCCCTTGTTCGATACAAGGTATTGAATAGCAAGTTACACTAAAGTTATCAAAATTATATTGATGCCAAAGTTATTTAGGTCATACAAACACTACAGATATAATTTGTATACAAAAGCTTACTTTAAATCATGTAGAATTTATCGTATTTCAAGAAAAATGGATTAAAACGGGGTTATATTTTGGAAAGAATATATAAACTTGAGCTCGGTTTGTGATTTTGTTCTTAGGCCATCATTTATACTTGGTTTCAATTCAAATAAACCCAAATGCAACATTAGCACTACCCAATACAAATCTTACCCACTCATTAAATAATTAATAAAAAAGAAAAAAGAAAATAAGAGAGAAAAAGAAGAGAGAGATAGAGAGAAAAAGGGGGGGGGGGGGGGGGGGGGGGGATGTGGGTTGGAGGGGGTATGGGGTTGCGCTCGGCATGTCGAAGCCGAGGACCTCCAAACCAAAGCAACCGCGGTGGTGTTGCCGAAGAACCTAATGAACCCGAACTGGAACTGGAACCCAAACCCATCGGCTTTGGTACAAAGGACTGCCTTAGAGGTGTGGTTGGTAACTTGGTATATTTGAGAGGATTTGGTATCAAAGTAAATGTTTATGTATTATTAGAGAATTTTTATTTAATCAAATAATAGTTTTTTTTTAATTAACTAATTTTAAAAAATTGAAAAACGAAAGGATATCAATAATCATATTACAAAATTGATATAAAAATTGAACAATTATATTTAAAAATAAAAAACGAAAAATCAAATAAACGATGTTTAATCCCAATATCGTTTGTTTAGTTAAAATTGCATACCAGATTTTGTTACAAACTCAGCTTTGCCTTGTCAAATTCCAGTCATGATTAAATTATATAAGGAACAATTTTAACTCGTACAACTTTGTATAAAATTAAATATTGATAAAAATATCATACCTCTTAGATAATTGATTAAGTTACAAATATCAAATCATACCGAGAACAAAGGTTGTCTGGTTCAGTGGTAACACCCGGGTTCGAAACCCTGCGACAGCAAATGCTGTTACTTAGGTTTCGGGTCGGCCTTTTGAGACTGACGTGGATTAATCGAATACCTAAATGAGTTCCGAATATCACAAAAACATGTGTGTGAATTTATCCGCCGTTTACAAAGAAATCAAACCGACTCCGACATATTTTGTTGGCCCAGCCGAATTTGTTAAAGATGAAAACTTTTGTTAAGATTATTTCATAGAAATAAAAAATGTATTCGAACAACGTTTTATATCTTGTTTTTTGGAACCCTACATTGAGCCAAAGTAATCAATAACACTCAAACAACCATAATATAAAAACCCCACAAGTTGAATTCCTTCAACAATCAAACCAAAAGGTTTGAAATTGGAGAATACCACCATTAACGGCCGCCATTGGAGAGCTCAAATTATCCTTCGTTTCTCATACTAAAAGCTAAATTGGAGAATCATCATCATGTTACAGAGCAAGTCATTCGTCCGGAAAACCAAACAGGGGAAAGTTGTTAAGGTAAAGAAAGAAAAAAACCCTAATCTTCAAAACCCTAGCTATTGTTTAATTATTATCCCATGTTAACTATAGTTGGTGATTAGAAATTGTTAAAAGTTAATTTACTTTTGTGAACGCAGGTGGTTAGAGAGCATTATCTTAGAGATGATATATACTGTGGAGCTTCGTTTTGCCAAGTTTGTGATACCAAAGGTGCTCGTTTCAATTCCCCTGCCTCACCAATCCTTGTTGTTGATACTAATGTCGTTCTAAATCAGGTAAACTTCATTCAATAACTCATCTATTTATGCTCCTTGATTAGCTGTTTTTGATACAATCCTTGTAGTGAATGTGTTTATGTTCCTAAGTTAAACATATCTTAGAAGGTAAAAAGAATACAAATATACTCATAATAGTTCCTAGAATTGTATCCTTTGTATGCTATCTCAAAGGTGTAGTTAAGATACAAACTCATATTAGTTTGAAGTTGAACAATTTAACTTACATTACACCATGAGATAAATAAGCTTTTTCTGTTTTTTTGCTTCGGTGAGGCCAATATACAGAAATGGGAAAATCTATCATTCTATTGTGACTGACTCCTTTAGCATGGTTTCTTTTGGTGTAGGAAAAGTGTATAAGTTAGTAGACATCGTTTCTCCACTTATTTGTACTCTCTTGTACTAAAAAAACGATGTGTGATGGTAAGGGTGGTCGCAATAGATTTTAATCATGTAGGCGTATGGTAATCTGTCATATCCACTTTTTGTGCACTATAAGGCTTTGTTATAGTTGAATGTTTCTTATTGTAGGGAACGAGATGGTTTTGTGGTGCTGCCATGATGGTGATACTGTGATAGTCATAGTTAAAGACAATGTATTTTTGTTATAGCGAGAGTCAGGAAATGCCATGTAGAGATGCCAACGGGGTGGGTTTGGGGCGGGGATTGGTCCCCCCGTCCCCGTCCCCGTTTAAAAAAACCGTCCCCGTCCCCGCTAAAAAACCCGCGGGGATTTAAACGGGGATCCCCATCGGGTAATCGGGGAAACACGCGGGGAAACGGATATCCCCGTTTAGTATAAACGGTTAATTAAACGGGTTTCACCATGGGGATCCCCGTCATCGTTTAAACTTTACCACAAATCAACAAGTCTCGGAAAATGATATACTAAATTACATAACATTCTCGAATCCATTCTCTGAACATATCCGAAAGAAAATTAAAGTCCTAAAGTCGACATGCATCCAAAATAGTAACAATTTAGCTATATATATTGTTTAAATGCATCCGTTTAGCTATATATATAATATATTGTCTACAAAACAATCCTAAAATAAAATAAATTTAGGGGTATAATCGAAGATATATTCGGGGATACAAGCGGGGAAATATTTGGGGATACAATCGAGGAAATATTCGGGGATATATTCGGGTAATCGGGTCGGGGATTGGTCCCCCGTCCCCGTCCCCATCCCCGTTTAAGTAAGCGGGTTTTCCCCATCCCTATCCCCGTCCCCATTTATCGTCCCGAAACCCGCCCCATTTATTTCGGGTTTCGGGTTTCCCCATCGGATTCGGGTTTTTTTTTTTTTTTTTTTTTGCCATCCCCTGCCATGCCCACTTGCTGTCTTTTAGGAAAATATCCCTTTACTTAGACGAACTAAACAGGAAACTGTAAATATTTGGATTAGAGGGGACCAATATTCTGCAGGATGTAGTGTAATTAGAGTTAAATAAATCTATGTGCTGCCACAAGGTTTGTTTTACTTTCTAATAGTTACAGTTGTGTGATAATGGTATCATACCATATATCAGTTAAATGAATGCAATGTTTGATTTGAGGTAAGGTTTAATGAAAGCATTTGATTCTCAGTATCTAAAAATGCCTAGTAGAGGAGTTTTGTGGAATAAGACTAATGTCATTGCTATCAGTATTTTGTAGTGATTCGTAATGAAAAAAGATGTATTTTGGGATTAGAACTATACAAGATTTTCGTATTGCATGGTCATTTATCATAGGAGCTAACATAAAATCTGTTACTTTCAAAATCTTCAAAGTTTTAAACTTTTAACTTTCCAAAACTTTTTTACAAGCCACGTTCTTTAGTGATCTAGGGTGATCCTAGCGAATGGAGTAACTTATGTTGACACTCTGCTTGGCCCGTTGACTAAGATATAGGTTTGCGCTTGAATTTCAGGGATGAGTTTTTTTGAGGGAAGTAGAGCTCTTATTGACTAAAAGTCTTCATGAGAAACATTTTCTCTACTTCTTGGGGTAGAACAGTGTACATTCTAAGTACATTTGGTTTGGTTTTTAGGAAAAGAGACATAAACTACTTGTTAGTATCATGTTGCTTTGCGTTAGTTTTGAGAATTTCATTTCATGGTAATTTGAAGAGGAATTCCTCTTACCTTTTAAAAGTTTAAATAGTCTGCAGATTCACTACTCTTTGTTGCAACTTCACTAAAGGAAATTGAGTCAGAATGCAAGTTAAACCTGTCTACTTAAGAAATATGCATGATGCATCACATATTTTTTTTTTACTTTAGTACATGTTTACCGATTTCTCTTGCATTTTTAGATCGATTTGCTTGAGAATCCAGCAATTGACGATGTTGTGGTACTCTCTGTGGTGTTGGAAGAGGTCAAGAACAAGAATCTTGCAGTTTACAACAGACTGAGGGCCTTATGTAGCAACTCCTTAAGAAGATTCTTTGTATTTTCCAATGAACACCACAAGTAAGCTGCTTAATTTGCACAAGTTCACTTACGTTATTCAAAATCAAATGTCTATCATAAGTTCTAATTCTTCATGATGTTATACCCATATGTAGTTTAATTTCCATTGTACTGTTCGTTCAAGTGAAGCTAAGGATTATCACTTTCAATTTCCTTTTTCAGTTAGAGAACACAATTGCTGTTGTTTTTTTATATGTTCTGCTGTATTAGCTTTTAGCTCTTATAAAGAACATGGTATCAGTATATCTATTCAACATTTTACTTATACTTTTTGGAAGTTTTTGTTATCTTGTTTTAAAGTTGGAAACTTTTAGTGGTGTATATTGCTATCATTTCTTATTTAAATGATCTCATGTTATGTGTGAAGGGACACATATATAAAGGCTATGGCGGGTGAGAGTCCAAATGATCGGAATGATAGAGGTATGATGTCTAATTATTTTGTATCAAGAATATTTAATGGTGTAGAATGCTTATTTGGTGTCAAGCATGGGAGAATTAACCCTTTGATGGCTATGGATGAAAATTAGAACTTGTTAATATTAAATTATGTTGAGTTTTATTTGAAGATCAATTTCAGAAATTAAAATGCATTGGTGCTTTTGTAAAATGCTATGTCAAGGAGCATAAATGATATGCTACAAATAATTGCTTTATGCAATTGTATAGCATAAAGCATATGTATACTGCAGTAATGCAAACCCAACTGACTTGCGGCCTAGGCTTACTCTTTGACAATTGGTGATTCACAATACATTGTTTGTCAGATTGAACTGTCTAGCATAAGCAGCAGTAAAGCTTGTTGTGGAAGGCTTCACTTGTTACGTAATGAGTGATATTAACAAGAATGCACTCAAGTCTGTAGATTTGTGTTACTTAAATGAAATGATGTGCAAGTTTTGATGTTAAATATTTTGACACTTGAGTACACTGTAATGCCTTTTCAGCTATTAGGGTTGCAGCGCAGTGGTACCAGAATCATCTTGGTGGTGCCACTAGAATCTTAATGATCACAAATGACAGGGAAAATAAGAGAAAGGCCATTGACGAGGGAATTTCTGCAGATACAGGTGATGCATCATTGTAAATTTACCATTTTTCATAATTTTACTCGGGATCTATTCAATTGACATACCTCTAAAAAATTTAGATAGTTTATTTGAAACTTTTGTAAAATATTACATTATTCTTTAAATAAATAAAATATTTTATATTAAATGTAAAATTTATAATTTCAAATAATGCTTCGCGATAGTTAAAAGAAGTGAATTTGCATTTAAAACAAATAACAACTTACTTGAGTGAAAACTCCAAAACATTTTAATTATAAAAGTAAATTAATAAAAAGTTGTTACTAGACAATGTACTTATGATTAAATTTGATATCGACTGGATTAAAAAGAATTACCATATAAAATTTGGCATCCACATAACCAATTCATTATGCTAAGTTTGATTATCAGTCTCTGTACCATGTTCGTGTTTCTTCCATTTCAGTCTTGAGATCTCTGTTCGTTCCTGCTTACTCTTTGTTTTGTTTCAGTGGAGTCATATGTGAAATCACTTGGTCAGCCAGCCCTTCTTGATTTGCTTGTTCAACCTCACTCCTCTGAGGATATGGAAATTGAAGATTTGAGGCCTTCAAAGAAGAAAGTTATATATAGTGAGGTATTAACGGCCAAATTTACATGTCTGCATTTGGTGGTTGTATCTGCTTTAATCACATGCTTACGATACTTGCTTTGATCCAGCATAAGCCCATGTCAGAGATTACATCTGGGATGCGCTGTGGAATATACCATCAAGGAAAGCTTCGTGTTAACCGTTATAATCCATTTGAAGCCTATGTTGGAAGTGAGAGTATTGGCGATGAAATAATAATTTTTGGGCGTGGAAACATGAATAGAGCTTTTGATGGAGATATAGTGGCTGTTGAACTTCTGCCTCAAGAACAATGGCATAACGAAAAGTCTCTCTCTATTGCTGAGGAAGGTATTTCAACATCAGACAGCCTCCTTGGCTATCTTTATTATTTTTCCAGTAGAACGTAAAGACAATGTCATGATTTGCTCGTTAATTTTCCATTAGAACCAAATACTAAGCATCTGATCTATGCTCTTATAGTCTTATTTTACAAGTGTATGCTTCTAGTTCTTAAAGGGTTAGTGATACTTAACTCAAGGAATGTTCTTCCTTCTTATCATTGCAATGACAATTAACTTCCATTCGTATGTATCATGAAGCTGAGCCTTAGAAGTTCATGAGTGATTTTGTTTTTTCTTGTGCCTAAAGGAAAACTATCAAAGCTTATTGTTCATGTTATTTATGTCCATTCTCTTCAAGATGCTAAAGCCTAATTCAGTCCAGTTTCAATCACTGACTTGTTAATGCAATGTGGAGTGGCATCTTTCTCCTATTGCACTGGTTTTCGGTTTTTAGGAGTGCATTCGTAACAGGTATATTTCTTTTACCAACTTCTCTATTGTGTTTCAGATGATGAAGAAGATGATGGTGTTCACCTAGCACCAAGCAGTGCCGATGATGCTCCCAGAATTGCAAATTCGGCACAAGGATCTGTTGAAAACGTGAATGCTGCTAATGCTCGTCCTTCTGGGCGTGTTGTTGGCATTATAAAACGGAACTGGCATGCGTAAGTTTGTCTTTAACTTTAAGGTGCCGTTTGTTTTTTAGGAGGTGCTGAAGTTGAAGTCTGATTTATGATTTTTAAGAGGTGGTGCTGAAGTCTGAAATCTGAATCAATAAGACTGTTTTGAAGTCTGAACTCAGGGTTCTGCATGTAATCTGTGTCTGTGTACTTGGCTACTTGCATAGATTATTTTCCTTGTTTATTCTTAAAATTCATCCAAATTTTCTATGCTGAAATGATATTGAGTAAGTACATTTAAGCCATCTTTTAACAAATGCAACTTTTCTTCAGCGATCTTCGTGCATTGAAAGTCAGACTTCTACTAAACTTAGATCATATAATAATCCTCATCCTGTGTTTTTGTCATTCTAGATGCTAGCATCAAGGAAACATTCAGGTTTATCTGAAAGCAATTCAATTTTTTGCTAGTAACTGTTGTTGATGTGTCATTTTGCTATGTAGTGTGCAAGATATAATCCCAATTATAGTCACTACTACTGTCACAAAATACAATCCTTTCTTCCCTCCCAGTATTTGATTCAGTTTTTAACATGTTTACAGTTATTGTGGATCTCTGGAGCCAATGCCTATGCCAGCTGGTAATGCTGGTATTGCCCATGCTCTATTTGTCTCTAAGGATCGCAGATTTCCTAAGATAAGAATTCAAACTCGGCAACTTGGAAACCTTCTGGACAAAAGAATTATTGTTGCGGTTGATACATGGGATTGCCAATCTAGATACCCTTCTGGTCATTATGTTCGTACAATTGGAGATATCGGAGACCGGGAAACTGAAACAGAGGTATTCTAACACATTGTTTCTGCTTATTAAATATATATTTTGGTGGGTGTGGAACCAGTGGAGAACAGAAAACTAACCTATATACATGACCTCTTTTCACCTTGTCAATCTACACAAGTTTTCAAGACTTGGGATATTTTTTATTTTATCTGGTTGTAAATCCGATAAATATGGTCCAATGCTGCAGGTTGTGTTAATAGAGAATGATATAGACGCAAGACCATTTTCCTCTCAAGTCTTGGCATGCTTGCCACCATTACCTTGGTCGGTGTCTGCAGAAGATCTATCAAATCCCATCAGACAGGACTTGCGTCATTTACGCATATTTAGTGTGGACCCTCCAGGTAAAGAAGAGTATAAGCATCAGCCACTTGATCTTACCATCTAGGTTTTTCGTATGTATTAGGTTATTAGGCTATGGTTATCTTGTCTTGCACATGAAACAAGCTTTCTGGTTGGTGCAGGATGCAAGGACATTGATGATGCATTAAACTGTACTTCACTTCCAAATGGAAACTTTGAAGTTGGAGTTCGTATCCTCAGGCATTTTCAAATTTTCATTTAGTGGTTGTTAGGAGTTTTGACAATGACAACTTAATGATTATTAAACATTTAATTCTAGCACTATTCTTTTATTGTTCAAGGAACATCCCTTTAGAGGAGTATCACAAGACAGAGGAACTAGCCCGTTCTTGTGTATCTTTGATATAACAGATTTTGTAATTACTTTGTTCATATGCATGGGTGTCATTTGTATAAAACGTTCATGTTGCATGACATTTTGTACAAAGAGAAGTGAGTTTCTATGTGTTCTTAACTTCAGATAAGATATTGCTGACGTCACAAATTTTGTTCACCCTGGAACACCCTTGATAGTGAAGCTACACAAAGAGGAACTTCTACGTACCTTGTTGAACGCCGCATTGACATGCTTCCCAAACCACTTACGGAAGGTATTGTTGTGTGTCTTTATGTATATACGTGAGTCATGATTAACTTTACTAGATGATACTGAATCTTAAGTTTCATGACTAACTTGTGTACTGGACCTTGCAGATATATGTTCCCTTCGGGCTGATGTGGAGAGGCTAGCCTTTTCTGTTATTTGGGTATGGTTTTAATGGTTTTAATTCACTTTGGGATAGTAAGGACTTCTATCAAGTATGAACTGTTCTCTGTTTAGCAATGTCCATATGTTCTTGATGAAATTTATGTACATGCAACAAATCTTCTGTGGACCAACTTAACAACCTTTTACTTGATGTTATTAACATGCAAGTTTGTTACCAGGACATAGAGCTTATCTACGCTCAAAAGAGCATATATTTGTTGTTTCTTGATATGGTGGATAATAAAATAAGATCATGGATTTTTTTTAATCTTTTCACAAAATGGTTTTATGCAATATAGTTCCAAACATGATATTAATTATAAATTTATAATAAAACTATCTTGTTTATTTTATTTTCAGGAAATGACTCCAGATGCACATGTTATTTCTACTAGATTCACAAAGAGCGTTATCAAGTCATGTGCTGCTTTGTCTTACGTTGAAGCTCAATCAAGGATGGATGATAGGTACGTGAAAAGTCGATTAATTCTTTTGCCTTCCTGATACATAAGTTTACCATGTCATGCCTGTTACTATTTTGCATATGTGCTAACTTAGGTTTATCTGCTATGTGAAATCAACGAGTTTTTATAATCCTGTCACTCTCTTCATTAAACAACATCTATTTTGCTACTCTCTCTTTTTCTATCTCATGATGCCAAAATATCTCGATTTTCAGCCGCCTCATGGATCCAGTAACTACGGATCTGCGAAATATGAATGCTTTGGCAAAGGTATGTAGTTCTAGTTATTTTCTTTATCCTAAAAGTTTAAACTGAGTGGAGTGGATAATTAAAATCCTCTTCTCAGTTTTCATCACAAAACCTAGCTGTCCATGAGCTTTTAACATCTGGTTATGGGCTTGAGTAAAAGAGCATTACAATATGATAGAAGTTCATATCTTTAAGAGTACATGCTCTTATCATCTCATACATTCAATAAGCTAATTATGAAACTTAAATGTTTAATGCTACTCTCGATGCTTTTTTGTTGTAGATGATGAGACAAAGGCGTATTGAAAGAGGAGCCATAACTCTTGCTTCTGCAGAAGTCAAATTCCAAGTTGACACTGAGACTCATGATCCTCTTGATATTGGTAAAATTAGTTGTTAATTTAGTATATATGTATATGAATTAAAAAAGTTGCTTTGTTTCTCGGGTCTTGTAGTTATATTACAGTATGCACAACCTATTGGTACTGAACTTGATTCATTCACAGGCATGTACCAAATTCGAGAAGCAAACCAAATGGTTGAAGAGTTTATGCTTGCTGCTAATGTTGCAGTTGCTGAACAAATCCTTAAGAGCTTCCCTAGTTGTTCACTATTGAGGTTCGTTACTGGTTTATGTCACTGCTTTAGTTCTAGATATTGGATTCAACAACTCTTTCCTTGTTCAGTGTTCACTGCTTTTGTCACCCTTGTTTTTGCTTATTCATATTCTGATATTAATAATTTGTTTGCTACTTATATGTGTGGTTTTTGGTGGTATCCATTTTGTATGGTATTATGTATCCATATACGTCAATGAATCACTCTCTTCTAAATCTTAAAAAAACTATATGCAGACGCCATCCTAGTCCAACAAAAGAGATGCTTGAACCTTTGTTACGTACTGCTGCTTCTGTTGGCCTTGATTTGGATGTATCATCATCCAAAGCACTTGCTGATTCACTTGACCGTGCTGTGGTTAGTTCTGACTCACATTTTGACGTTGATATGTGTGTTATCAAATGCTCTAGTTTATTGCCAATCATTGCTTAAAATCATTTTATCTAATATAACATATGTTTTTAGGGCGAGGATCCATACTTCAACAAGTTGATCCGTATTTTGGCAACAAGATGTATGACACAGGTTGGTACACTTGGTTAGCCTCACATTATTTATTTCTCTGAGCGACTTTTCACAACACACACACACACACACACACACACATATATATATATATATATATTTGTATTTATATGGGTTTCCACTTCAGGCCGTTTACTTCTGTAGTGGGGATCTTAGTCCTCCAGAGTTTCACCATTATGGGCTTGCCGCACCTCTATATACACATTTCACCTCACCAATTAGAAGATACGCAGGTAACTAAAATTTTCAAGTCTCAACCTCTTTTTTCACGTTGAACAATCCACCCATCATTTAGATGGTACTTGATCGTAGACACATTCTTATGAGTGTGAGATATGGTTGCAGATGTGATAGTGCACAGATTGCTCGCTGCATCTTTAGGGATATACAAGCTACCGACCATATTCCAGGACAGACCACAACTTACCAGCATTGCCGACAGTAAGACATCTAAAATTATGCTTATGATGATTGTTGTGTCTAAAATTACGGAAATGAGTTGACTATGGTGATATTGATTGCTTATTTTATGTTGTATTATTCAGATCTAAATTATCGCCATCGGAATGCTCAGATGGCAAGCCGCTCCTCCATAGAGCTCCATACTATTATCTTTTTCAGGAAAAGGTATTTAACATAGGCCTTCCTTCTTATCTCTCTGCCCTCCATCATCATCATTATCATCTTTTTCCATCTCTATGGTCTTGCAGGCCTACGGATACTGAAGCTAGAGTTGTGAAGATAAGAGCAAATGGATTTATCGTATTTGTGCCTAAGTATGACCTTCTAACTCTTAAGATATAGTCAACTTATTTTACTTGGTAAAAATCTCAAGAGTTGATAATTAATCCGAGATTGTTATTGATATTATATATAGGTATGGGATAGAAGGGCCGGTGTACTTAACAATGAGAGGTGAGAAAGGAGGGGGAGAATGGGTTGTGGATGAGCAGCAACAGAAGATCAAAAAGACTGATGGATCGATGGCTTATGGTGTTCTTCAGACCGTAAAGATCCACATGGAGGTGGTCGAACCACAACCCAACCGCCCTAAACTTCAACTCACCCTCATTTAAAAGGTAAGACTCCCAACTCATGTATGTTTATCTTGCTTGTGTTAAGTTTGCAGTAGAAATAGGATATGTTATAGCAATTCTTTTTAATTATCAGAAGAAAAAAAGATCTTTTACAACCCTTCATTGTTGCTGAACCAAAGTGGATTTGTTTTATTTATGTTTGTTCTGTTTTTAAGCAATTGTTGGGAGTTGCTGAATTTGATTAGTCTAATTTATGTCTCATTTGTCGACATTTTATTTTAAAAATATCTCTTAGCGTTATCGATACTTAATTTCATGTGACATGTCAATGTCATTGTTATAAAGATTACGCATCGAATTTGGAGTAGTGTTTTGAAATAGTTGCCACAAGTTAGCCCGGCAAAATGAAAAATCAACTTGTATACCATTTCTTTGTTTTCTATTAGTTGTTGATACATTTATTAAGTTTAACCTAACTTCTTTTGCTTTATATTATTGTGGTTTTTGGACTTTGTAGTATAGTTGATTTGAAATAGTTTAAATAGAAAAATAACATAATCGTAGTTAAATATCTGTATTTGAAGTTGATTAACATCTGATTGTAGTTGGTAATTTCTTATATATTGATATATTTAGTATCTATTCTTCAATGGGTCCACGATTTTAGTGTTTCTTTATTAATGTTATGGTTGGAAATGGATATTCTAAGAGAAAATGAATATTCATTCAAATGAATAAAATACTTGGGCCCATTCTTAAGAGTTTTGCTGTTTTGGCATGCACAAATAAATTTGATAGATATTTATTCTTTTAAAAATCAAGTGGAAGTTAGATATTTATATCCGATCATTTTCAACTTTCAACCCGTTTAAATTTTCAACTAATATGAAGGATTTTGATAACAAGTATCAAAAATATCTTCTTTTACAAAACATACAACAAAAATATCTTCTTTTACAAAACATACAACAAAAATATCTTGATTACAAATCTATCAGTTTGGTGTTCCTTGGTGTTTCTAAGGATGGTAACATCTTGGGGGGACTGTGGATGGGATCCTAGTTGGGCTGGTCCAGTCATAGACTGGGCTGTGGGCTGCCCCCCAGTCCAGTCAAAGACTGTGGTGGGGCTTTAGGTCCAGCGTAAATTGGGTCGGAACAACGGTGGATTAGTGGGTTGATTTCTAATCCACTCAGACTGTGGTTGGGCTTTAGGTCTAGCGTAAGCTGGGTTGGGACAGTGGCGGATTAGTGGGCTGCCGTGGATGCTCAATACTGCCTGGAAGGTGTGTGTGCGTGTGTTCGTGGTAGTCGTTTGTTGGTTTGATGTCGCTATGTCTTACAAAAAAGATATCTATCTTGATAACTAGACAAAAGGAAGCAAGATATCATCAACTTTTATATTAAAAGTAACGTAAATGTTATATTTGGTTTAGAAGTGTGGCATAAAGAAAGTAAGCTTAATTCTGTTGTATATATGTAAAAACAGAATTGGTGTTTATGTAAATATTTGCGACAAAGCTCCATTCAATGGCGGCGTTGTGTGCCAATTGGCTTCCATCGTGGCAGTGATATTTAGAACAAAGTGGTAATTGACCACATATAGATACATGTTACAGCTTAATTAATTTGTAAAATAATAAAAAAGAATTGAATAGAATAGAATGAAATAATTAAGTCAAAATCCACATGAAGACTGTTGACCATCCAGTAAGTGCAAAAGCTGCAGCCAAGTAGCTCCACATTGTAAGCACCGAGCACTCCTCTTGCCCCACATTAAACAATTGGGTCATCGTACCTGCAGTATACACAAATACAAGTTTTATTAATTAATGACCAAAGTCAAGAATCAATTATATATGTACATGTATATGTATGCGAGAAGAATATCAATTTAAGAAAACGTGAGGAACAATCTCAGTCATTCATCTTCGGTTACGGTGGACGTGATCACGTAGGATTGAGTGATTGACGCGATTCATTGGAGGGTAGAGACTATTAAAGGGGGACCGGTTAAAGCCGCATTTATTGATTGGATGAGTGGTTGAGATTGCTTCTCACGTTCTCTTAAAAATGTTACGTTTTTCAAATGAACCTTTCTCTATGTATATATATAGAATTAATATCGGTTACTTACTTATGTTCATGGCAGGGGGTACTGTGTATTGAATGAGTAGCAAAAAGCTGAAGAGGGGATCCTTAGGTAGTAATCCGAAACTAGCAGCTGTTTTGATCACCAATATTCCAATTATTGGAAGAATCACGAATCGCACACAGATGATCGTTATGATGATAATCGGTCTTATGGTTGCCCTCCGCAAACCTAATTTATTAATTAATCATCATCAGTCATATTACTTGTTGATTGTCTCTAGCTAGATCCAACATATATACATATATAATATATACATACATACCTTGTATTAGATTGCCTCCAAGGATAAGAGTTATGCAAGGTATGGTTCCATCCCTGATCCAATTATATACATAACAATAATTAAGCTAATTAATTAATTAAAGAATCCTAATTAGAACTAATAAATATATGCAGTGTGTTGTAGTTAATTACCCAAGTAGCGTGGCGGAATCTTGGATTACTCGTAACGGAGCATCATCACCAATCACAAGCTTCTTCAGCCATGGGGTTGCCCCAAATATCAATCCTACAATCTGGGAATCATATCAACAATTAATTATATATATAATAAGTATGTATGTGGAAATGTCAAATTACACATAAATACTTACAGAACCAAGGGTAGGAGGAGCCAAGAGTTCCTCCAATAGTTTTTGAAATATATCTACTACTTTACTTGATAAAGATGCATCTTTTTTCTCCACCCATTCATGCTCTACACTCTACACACATATATATAACCTTAACTGTTAGTACTTGTTTCTATAATATATACATGTAACTATCAATATGTATAGTTATGAAGGCTTACAGGTTGGATTTGTGTAGTGGAGTATGATAACTTAGGCACAACTACATCGATATGGGTTTCTGGTTCTCTGTTACCGTCGAGAAGATGAGTCTTTTCATTTGCATCAAAGTCTTTGTTGGGTTCTTGTTCGGCTTCTTCCGCTATTAATGTTGCGGTGTACCTTAGAGACGAGCTTTTTACCACCTGAAACGTGTACGTCCAGATGCACAAACTGCCCAACTGCATAATGCCATAATCAATTATAACAACAATCTAATTATATATGCAGAATTCAGATAAACATATATGCATGCATAAATGAAGGAAAAATGAGACTGACCGCCATGGAGAAGGATGAATAAGAGAGTCCATTGGACTTGCAGAACATATGTTCTCCAAAAGGGCTGCCACCTTCCGTGCAGATTGCAGGCACAATTATCAACAATATATTCCCAAGATTTCCTATTTATACATAGAAACTTAAAAATTAGCTTATATCATACAGACAGATCTGAATGGATGAGAAATATGTATATATACCTGAGGAGCACATAGCTATGAGCAGGCCCTCCAAATGTGGCTTTGGTTTAATTAGTTTTGCTGCTATCCATCCTATTGTTCCTCCAATAACAAATGTAATTGCAATATTTATTGGCATAAACCACCTACAAGTTGCCATATATGTCTCTTATCAGAACCTAAAATCTCCATACTACATATATTCATCATAAGAAATGATCAAATAACATTCTCAACGTTATTAATATAACTTCTTACCATGAGATAATGTCTTCAAAAGTGACGGTCTTTGCAAGACTAACGAAAATAAGCGAGGGAGTGAACACTACAAACACAATCTGTCACAAAATTAAAATGAATGAATTAGCTGCCCTAATTAGTTAGTCCCTTATTGGATTGAAATTTTTAGACAATTGATTACATATAAACCATTTCATATATGAAGACTCACAGGTCATAACTAACTCAAATACTTTGATCTTAATGGTATTTGGTATATATGTCACAGAATCAATATAGCTAGTCTCCATACATGAAAGATAGGTTATATATATATATACACACATATTTGTAAGTATGTACCTTATTAAGTGATTTCCGGGTATTAGTGGGAAGAAGATTGAGATAATCAGTAGCCATGGCAGCTCCTATTGCACTCACTAACAAAACCTCCAATATGGGCATCGATGCCACCTCAAACAACATCCAAAACCCCATTTTCGATCCAAACAACTTGATCGATCGATATCTATATTATCGTTGATCTTTTCCCAGCTAATTTATTAATGATAATGGGAATTGGTAATATATATACACGAGTGTTTTGAATTTTAGGCTATGTTTGGCAAGCGTAGCTTATAAGCTAGCTGGTAGCTGATAAGCTAGCGGATAGCTGATAAGCTAGCTGTTGATTGATAAGCTTGCTAGTAGCTGATAAGCTAGCTGTTGAACAAATTATGTTTGGCAAAAACTAGCTTATGAGTATGTAAAATGACCAAAAAGGGTACCTTTGAATTTAATAATTAATATTAATAAGGGTATAATTGGAAAAAGCTACAATAAGCTCCTCATAAGCTACTCAAAGTAGCGTTTCAAAAAGCTAGCTTATAAGCTAGCTGATAAGCTAGCTTCCTGGTACATGTTTGGATGGACTAGCTTATAAGCTAGCTTATCAGCTAGCTTATAAGCTAGCTTATGCTTGCCAAACAAAGCCTTAGAAAGATCATGGCAAATGGGTATTCCTTGAGTAGGTGTAGCTTAGCTGGACCAAAAAGGCAATTTGTATTCAAATTCCTACTACAGGTTAAAAAGGATTTATATCATATGTATTAATATTGACCAATTAATTAAATAAACTTCAACTCCAAGTTTCATGCATCCAATCCAATGGAGAATAATAATAAATTGACACGAGTTGGATTACAGCCTTCATTTTGGCCCGCCGCCGCCTCTTATGAACTTAATTTAAAACCTACTAATAATATTAATATAATTATTTCTCCCAATATATATAATAATATTAAATAAAACTTATTTCCACAAAAACTCACCTGTTTGATTTTCAAGATCTCTGAAATTAATCAAGCTACCCTCAAAATGTTGACGATTAAAAAAAAGAAAAAGAAATTTATAACATATTTTATTTTAGAGAATAATGATAGATGAATGATAATATAACGCCGGCAAACGAGTAACAACTTCGCCAAATCCGCGGAGAATTGTGGCTCAAATTGCACGAGGTATGACCACCCATCCAATAAATAATACTGCGCCGCCCACATGAATTTTAATTAAAAATGCATACTTCTTAGAGTAAACTCTAATTTTGGTCCTTGAGGTTTGGTAAAAGTTTGAAAATAGGACCCGAACTTTGATAAGTCTAAATGTCATCCTTGGGGTTTGTATTTTGCTTTGAAAATAGTCCCTATACACTAACTCTGTTAAAAATATCAGTTAGAGTGAGGGGCATTTTGGTACTTTTAGTTATTTTTATTAAAAGATTAAAGCGTTAAATTATATTACATAAGCTCTTTTTAAATTAATATTTTCTCTATCTATCTCTACCATCACCATTTTCTCCGATAAAGATCCATTCTCCGGCGTGCATTTTCCGACATCTTATTTTTTTCCCGGTGAAGCTCCCAAACACCTCTCTTTCCTTCGCCCTTTGTTACTTCTTTTCATCTCCTCCCTCTCCCTCTCTCTGTCCCCCACCTCATTTTTCCAGGTGAAGCTCCCCAAAAACAAGACTTCCAACTTCATGATTAAGAATGGCAGAAACCATATCAAGAAGGCAGACCGTGATGGCAATGGTTTTAGAAACTTGATTGGAGAAGACAAAAGCGGATAGGAGAAGACCATGGTTTCAGAAACAGATAGAAGAAGAAGGTAGTAATGGAAGTTTCGGGAGTCGTGGGTTGATTAAAGACCGGAGCTTTGACCGGAAAAAGAGGAAGAAGAAACATCATCCGTCCCCCATTTTTTCCGACGTTACACCCGTTGACCACTCCACATTTTGCCGTGATTAGTCCAGTAATTGAGTTGAAAGCGGAGAGGGAGGGGGGAGAGAGAGAGAGGAGGTGGTTTGTGGTTCACCGGAGAAGGTGGATGCCGGTGGTCGTGGTGTTCACCGGAAAACGGGAAAAGGCATGGCCGACGGTGGTACCCAAAGTTTCCGAAACTTTTGTAGCTCACGGGTTTGATGACGGTGATGGTCAGGAATAGCTTTGTCATCGACAGTGGTTTGTTTGCCGCCATCGAATCTCATGGATTTGAAAACGGATGGTCGACGTGACGGCGGCGTGTTTAGATCTCATTTTAGCCCATTTCTGGATTTCATTAACTATTAAGAAATCTTAATTGACAAAACTACCCTTCTTACTAACTGAAAAAATTAACAAGGTTAATTATCAGGGACCATTTTCAAAGCAAAGTAAAAAATTACAGGGATGGTTTTTAGAGTTATCATAGCACAAGTCCCACTTTCAAAGATTTCAGTAAACCACAGGGACCAAAATTAGAGTTTACTCTACTTCTTATTATATTATATGGGGGAGTTTGGTTTGTAATTGGTAAGATAATAAATGCTTTTTGATGTTTGGATAAAAGAAAACTTGTTCATATCTTTTTGACAAAAGAAGGTTTTAAAAACTCATTATATTATATATATTTTAATTTATTGGAAATAATTTATCAGTTTTTTAGTTATTTTATTTATGTAAGCAATCTCAGACATCTATTAAAAACCAATGAGTTGATAAATACAATCATCAGACATTTTTTATAAAATTTTGTTTTGACACCACATGAGTTGATGAATACTTTATTAATAAAAACATAGGTCGTTTTAAATATGCAACCCCCAAACACCCTATATCTTTTCAAGAAAAAAGTTCTATAAATCTTACATGGAATCTTCCTCCAAGAATATAGAAAGTAAAATTTTGTGGCTTGTTCCAACCACGAAAGCTAGACGTGGGATTGGACTTGTCTTGTACATGTGGTTACCATGTGCTATTTTACTAATTGAGCTACACATCAAAGATCATATTTTTTTGTATCTTAATTAGTTAATTTTGAAGTTCTAAAAACCTAAAAAAATAAAATGTAAGAAAACACCTCATTGATCAAATAATTAATTCATCTAACATATGTGATTAAATAGATAGTTATGAGTTATGACAAAATCTTCTTAATTGTAAAACCTAAATTTATTTTTAAAACCATAATCATTTGATTTAATTCATCTTTATTTTTATTTTTTTTGAAGAAAATTCATCTTTGATTAAAAGCATCACCAAAAACAACATCAATTCATTAAATCTAATGAATGTAGAACTTGTCAAACCAAATCACAAGCGATTCAATTTTGATTAGGTTTTTTCTTCCAATAATAACTTAAAACAAAGCATTATTTCAAAAAATCCACAAAATATATTAAGAAACCATCACCAATAAAAACTATTCTTTTTATTTACCTATTATTTTTAAATAAATAAGCCAAACTTATAACAAAAGCATAATTAAACTAATAACATAGAACTCAAAGTTTCAGATTCTTATAAATAAAGTGGAAACAAGTAATCTAAATAATATAAACATAAAAAAATCATTTGAAATACCATTGTAAACAAACAATTATGAGCAATTATGGATTTGAAAACTTGTTACATGCCCATGTAGTACTTGTTAATTGTATGTTTATTTAAGATGTTGCTTTGAAAAACGGCTTCTAACCTTGATCAAGTCCCAAACTTGAAACCCCAATGGGGCAGCCTACCGGTTAAGGCTTGGTGTTGGGGAAAAAACCCACCCAAGTTCGAATCCGGGGGTGAGCAACCAGGGGCCACTAAGTGTTAATCCCAGGGGAGCATGCTTTAGCTCTCGGTAAAAATTGCCAAGGATGTAGTCTGGCCAAAGTCCAGGTGAACCTTCCCAAAAAAAAAAAGTCCCAAACTTGAATGAACGACAACATAGATAGCAATATGATAGGCTATAATTAGGGGTGAGCAAAACCGGGTACCCGGCTAAAATTTATGGAATCGGAACCGGAACCGGCGGTTCCTAGGATGAAGGAACCGGAACCGGAACCGGTTGCACCGGTTCTTTATATTTGGGAACCAGTCCCGGAACCGCCGGTTCCGGTTCCGATACCGGGTACCCGTCGTCCAACTTTTTAAAATATTTTTTTGTCGTTTATGCTATAAAAAATAAGTATTAGTTATTATATAGTCCTAATGTAACGAAACAAATACAACAAACGATGAAAAACTATCCGATAAACTAAAAGCTAATAATTATATAAACAATTACGAATGTTTTTTTAAATGGAAAGAAACCAAAAAATACAACGTGTAATATTAAATATTTAAATATGATATAAAATGTATCGAAAAAAAAGAATAAATAAGTTGAGTGAAGAAAGTGGTTATATGTGTATATATATATATGTAAGTGTGTAACCGTAAATAGTTAAGATACTAATTTCAATTTTTGTTCAACTAAACATAATAAACATGTGTATATCTATGTATATATATTTTTTATGAATGTAACGGAACCGGTTCCGACGGATACCCGGCGGTTAGCGGTTCCAAGAAAATGAGAACCGGAACCGGAACCGGTCCCGATCGGTTCCGTATTTTAGGAACCGGAACCGGAACCACTCACATCGGTTCCGGTTCCGGAACCGACGGTTCCGAAGTGGTTCCGGTTCCAAAGTCGGGTACCCGGTTCGGTACTCACCCCTAACTATAATGGTAGTTACTCAAATTCATATTGATTGCCTATCATTTATGACCAATTATATATAGGTGTTTCATTTAGAATAAATATTTTGTCTTAAAACTTTTTATTGGTTTTTATGTCCATTAAATCATGTGAAGTCACATTATTCTTTCATTTGTATAAGATTATTTAAATTACCCTTTTGTTCTCCCTTCTAGTTAAATGGATAATATGCATCCATTTGATTGATGAACATGGAAGGGATAAAATTTCGGGACATGTGATCTTAATCACCCGATGTGTGTTGGTCTACTAATAGATTAACTCTAATTACGTTTTTAATCTTCATGTTTATGTGTATGAAAGAGAGAGAGAGATCAGAGAGAGAGAGAGAGTTTATACCATGATGTTGGTGTATAGAAACAACTCTTCTTTATATTGTTGACAATCTTGACGTTTTAAAGATGACATATTAGAACCGGACTTTAGTAGTTTCAAACTATTTATTTTACCTGTAAAAGATTTAATCAATCTCTTGCTGAGTTTTTTGGTGGAATGGTTCCTCAACTGATAAACGGAACTGATTTAGGAAAGCGTACTATCTTTGTTTTTCGAAAAGGAAGATTATCAAGAACTAATCATTCAAGCTTTATTGAATGTCAATCTTTCTAATATCTTTTTGGATTACTAAACGGTAATCATTCTCGTAATATATTTGAATGGTTTATAAAAAGAAAGATAGATCTTTTTTCAAATTCATTTTGAAATTATTTTTAATAAAACAAAAAGTCAAACACTAGGATCATCATATTACCTAAGAAAATCATATCTTCAAAAAAGAAGGTATGTTGAGTGTTTGGTGAAGGTTGCATGTAATGTTTTGTTGGCTCATTAAAGACACTTAGGTAGAAAAGCAATATGTGAACGTATGCGTTGGATCTTACTTGACAAACATCTCCTTTTCTAAAACATCTATTTTCTTAAAAAGTGCAATGCGAACATCCGCTTTATGTTCCATACGGACGTCCACATAGGTTATAGGGACGATTTTTAGTATAAAGCAAGGACTCTATCTCAACTTTAATTGTAAGTCTACCACATCAAAAGAACATCAAGGCGGCCAATGGAGGCGTATTGCAAGGACCAAATACAAAGAATGTTAAATAATACTCCATGGTTTTTAAAAACGCAAGGTTGAGCATTGCTCCATGGGATATAAGATGGATGTACCATGTTAATATCCATTCGCAGATCTTCAACACAAATACGAAGAAGTTTGGGTTTCTTTTGGTGTTTTTCACTTATTTGATTTAGAGATGATATCTACATTATTACAATTTAGCAAGACGTTTGGTTAGCTAAGACTTCTTGACGGAAATCCGTTAAATATAAGTTATAATTCATAAATAAGAATCAACAATTCCGTTGTAGTCTAGTTGGTTAGGATACTCGGCTCTCACCCGAGAGACCCGGGTTCAAGTCCCGGCAACGGAACTTTTTCTTTTTTAGAAAAAACTTATAACTGGATTATCAGTAATATGCATTAAATCCACCATTTCATCATTTAATCATAAATACATTAAACTATATTTAATAAAGTATTTCATTTTCGTAGCTTGAAAATGAAATTCGAACAAACATTCCTTATAAATAATATAATTAGTTAATTATAACTAATATCAAGTAGTAATTAAACTAAATTATTAACTAATATCAAGTAAGTATTGTTCATGTGTAAGGTAACCATCCTATGTCCCGACTAATTCCCGACAATATCGGGGCTAAAGCATCCCCTTTGTAAATGTCCATAAATTGCGCATGAAGGGATTCGAAATCGGGTTAGGTGCTATGAACCTCGTAAACCTTATTCACTCCATCACAACATCGATAGATTACTTTTCATCATATATTATATAAGTGGGAAATCATAACTTGGTTGAAAATTTTGCAACAAAAGCAAAATTATGGTGGTAATCATAATAAAAAACCGTCAATTTAATGATGATTGAAGTTACAAAAGAAAAAACGATAAGGTTTAATTAGCTTACTAGACAACAAATATATATTAGATGTCTCAAATTAAACGGAAAGAATGGATCGTGACACTCATCTTTTAGAGTTTTAAAAGTTGTGGAGTAAATAAATTATCGTTAAAAAATGTTATATCTACTCTTCAAAATGGTCGATAGATAGACTTAGATGTTATATGTGTACGTGAAGTATTCATGTTCTAATCTTTGTGTTCTATCCTCGTTTTTTGTCGTGTTTTATAATTTTCTATTGATTTGTATGTTTTATGTGTTAATTTAACTAGGCCGTTCTTTGTCTCATTGTGTTTGGACCATCACTCTTGCAATTATCTATATATTATGGTGATAATGAGAATAGAGATTTCGTGAAAGTTTTCCTAATTTTATGATATCAAACTTGATTAATAGCTTTTCCTCTCCATGGTCTAAACCTTATTTCTGCTTATCACTCATTAAACCATCGCCAACATGGTGAAATTTTGAACCTTCCTTCTTCTTTTTCTAAAAAGCCTTTTGGAATTACTATTATCAAACATTTTGTTTGTCTCATATTCGATCCTTGACAAATTGAACTGTGATTCATGGTGGGAACTCTTTGAAACTCATTGCATGAGCTTTGGAGAACTCAAATACATTGATGAAACTCGTCATCAAAATCCCCTAACGATAGTGAATAGAGCAAGCCCGACTCTCTCATGAAGCTTTGAATTGATTGTATTATTTCAAAGCCATTGCTACAGATGGTTTTGAAGAAAGAAGTGACAACACATGTTGTTTTGAAAAACATAAAAAAACAGCCTATTTAGAGAACAACATATAGGGCTAGCTAAACTAACACAAGCATGTATAAAATTCACACATTAGATAAAATTCTAAAATGTGTAAATATCTATACATAGATGTAACATGGACATTTTAATTTGGATTGGACAAATATAAAATCATAAAAATCTACAATTTTGTAATCTTTATGCTATATGTTTATGATATAAGTTCAAGTATGTAAACAAAAAACAATGTGAACATGATAATTAACAAAAATAAAATTTTAAAAGTACATCTATTAATGAGTCATATAAATAAATAAAAAATTTGGCAAATACAAGACTTTAAACCTACAATCTTCACATTCTTATTATGATACTTTGTCTCTAACTAATGTAAGTCACAAAAATATATATACCATTTTAGAAGATGGTAAAGATTAGGACAGTGAAAAAACAATGACAGATTCAGAAACTTAGGTGATTAGTTGAGGTATATAAAAATCTGAAACCAAATAATTCACTTGAACTAAAAACTATTTTAATTTATGCGGTTTGTAAGTTAAACGGTTCGATTAACAACATAAGGTGAGTTTTGGTTTCGATATTTTTCTTACTACATTGGTCAACCAAATAGTAAATTATTCAGTTATTTACATTATATAAGTTTCTTCTAAATGAATTGTTTTGAACATTAAGAAAATTTTAAAATTACGTATAGTGATTCATTTTTAAAGTAAAAGAATAAGAAATTAAGATATGTCTATGCAAAAAAAAACAACTGTCTAGCAAGTGTGAGTATGGGTTACACCAAAACAAACTAGGTCACTTGATGGAATCATCGTAAATAATTGGAGGAACAAATCAGATAGAAGTAAAAGAACCGACAATAAAACCTTTTTACTAATTCGTATCTAAGTTTTGTTATAAAAAGAACTAGAGTGATAATGGTACGTGCCTACATATAACTATGCAAACTGATTTATAAAATGTATGCAAATAACATGTAACAAAAGAAATTACGTCTAGCTTAGTTGTTCTTTATAAGAGCGGTAACATATTGGAGGGACTGTAGATGGTACCCCAGTATACTCGGATTCAGATCCAATGAAGTCAATTGAGGACATGAAGAGTACCCAGTTCTTTAGCTGGTCCAGTCATAGACTGGGTTGCCCTCTAGCCCAGTCAAAGACTGTGGTTGGACTCTAGGTTCAACAAAAGTTGAGTTGAGACATCAACAAATTAGTGGGCTATTTGTGAATTCTCGATATCACGAGAAAGCCGTGTATATATTCATGATAGAAACGTTCATTGGTCTGATGCCGTTGTGCCTTCCAAAAATAACATTTAACAGAAACAGAATATATGATGCAAGTATTACGATGATATCTCGTAAAGGTTGGCAGTCAATCGGTGGGTGCGATAAAAGAAAAACCATTTAAAAATCCACCGAAACGGGAATTCAGAAAAACATGAAGTACGTGGCCAATTCTGTAGCAGCCGAAAACACTGGATCAAAACCCACGTCTGCTGCCATGCCACATGTGCAGTTTACAGTTACACTGGTCCCCACCATCAAATTCACTTTACCTCTCCCCAAGCAAAGAATAAAGATAACCAAAGGAATAAAGATCCATCCACTCACTATCTCCCCCCTCTCTTTCTAAAACCCTAGTAGAAGAGATTTTCCTTCTCTTTCACACGCTTCACCCTAAAACACACACTACACATTTCCTTCTTTTTCACACACTTCGCACAAACACACACACACTAGTTCCAACAATGCCTAGTCCGTACAGATTCCTATCCACCGTCGACAAGTCCATGGCGGTGGCGGAGCCGCCGGAGTCGGTGGCCGTCGAGGCGGACTTCGTCGTAATCCTCGCCGCGCTCCTCTGCGCTCTGATTTGCGTCGTAGGTCTCATCGCTGTGGCTCGCTGCGCGTGGTTCCGCCGTGGATCCGTCGCCATCGATCGCCGGATCTCCGGCCGCCATCCGTCGGCGAACAGAGGAATCAAGAGGAAGGTGATCGAAGTGCTTCCGAAGTTCACGTACGATTCGAGCAAGGAAGGAGGTAAACTCAGCTGCGAGAGCTGCGGAAAGTTGTCGGCGAGTGACTGTGCGATTTGTCTCACGGAGTATGTCGACGGAGATGAGATCCGAGTTTTGCCGCAATGCGGACACGGATTTCATATCGGATGCATCGATACGTGGCTCGGTTCTCACTCGTCGTGTCCGTCGTGTAGACGGATCCTGATCGCAACCAGGTGCAAAAGGAGCGGCGAGTTTTCGGCGATTTCGACCGGAAAGTTTCGATCAGAAGCGAAACAGAGTAATAGTTCTGGTTCAGGTGATTATTTACCGTGATGATTTCATTTCAAATTATGGAGGAAATCGCAAAATTAGTTCTCGGATGATGCTTAATCTGTCGATAATCTATCTGAATTTGATGATACGGGAAGAAGAGTGGCTGAAGACGGACCATTGGTACGAATTACGATCTTTGGCTGTTTGTGTTTTAGCTACAGCTTAATAGAAAAGCTGCCTGTGAAAAGTGTGTGGGATTAGTTTTAGTTGGTTTTTTATTACAAGTAGCACATTGTTTTTTTCATATTTCCTTTGGCTGTTTCTTATCTTATCCTCTTTCTCATCAGTCTTTTGTAAATCAAAGGTTAAAAACAGAGCTGCTTACTTTTAGTTGCAATAAGCTGCCATCTTCATCAAATGGATTAAAATCAAAATATATTTTTATTGTAATTTGTTGTTGTTGTTGTTGTTGTTAAATTAACATCGGGTTCAGAGCCATAGATTGAGTCGGGTCGTAGCATATTAGTTGGATTGTCCGTAAAAATGCCCGATACGGCTGGAACGTGTGTCAACGTTAAGTTGTCGTTATAAAAAAAAAGAAAAACTTTCTTAATAACCTAAATAAGCCACTTTGGCCTTTGCTGAATACTAGGAATTAGGAAGGAGCATCCAAGATAGTTTTTCAACCAAATTAGTACCGTTTATTCAGTCTGATTTTTCGTTCTAAATAATCTTTAAGATAGGTATTTGGTCCCGGATTTTAACAAAAATAGCGAAACTAAATCGGAGTTTCAAAAGACAATGTCTTTTTAAATTTTTTTATTATACATGTCATCTCCTAAACAAAGTTTATCTTTTCCTGATCATGCTATATCCTCTTCTAATTATTCAAATTTTCTTTATAACTATCCATAATTCTCTTCAATGTTTTTATCACCATCAAAAAACGGCCCCTTACATATATAGAAAAATTGATGGATTCGTGATTGGTTTTGAAACAGATTCGTAATATTACGAAGATATTTTGGCTTACAATTGGTTTTAATACACTTTAAAACTTTCGATCCTAAGTGGTGTTATATTCCCGCCCCGTCCGTAACCAAACGAATACGAAACCAGTACATGCGGTTCGGTAGTCGATACCACCTTTTGGTCCCAAGGTTTTTTTGGTACCAATTGCTTCAGTACTTATCTCATTCGTATTTAATACTGACTATGCTATCTTCGATACTACTTGCACTTAAATATCATTGATTGTGCTACAAAATATTATTTCTTGTTTTCTTAATACTATCTCTAATCCATCACTAAAAACATTAAAATACAAAATGATGATATTTTCATCTTTGATTCAACACTAAAATACAAAAGAAAAATATAGATACCAATAAAGTAAATTTTATAATTGAAGGTTAAAGAAGTAGATATCTAAAATATATTAATATTTTGTTCAATCCTTATAATTACAGAAGTATAGATTTAACAGTATATTAAAGATATTTAATAATATGTTTTATAATTACATATGTATATAGATGATTTAATACAATATATTAAAGATATTTTTAGTGTTTTTTTTGTTAGATTAGAGTTGATTTTTTAGTATTCAAGAGGTCCTACGGTTTTTAGTGTTCTTTTACTAATTCGGGTGGAGATGCCCTAACCTCTTAAATCATCCATAGGTGTAATGCTCATATACTTAGATGTATTGATGTAAAATGTGAAATAGTCATCATACCTGATTATATTTTTTTTTAAGTTTCGGTCTAAGTAAATGTGTTTGTTCAACTGTAATTTTTAGGTTTTTGTTTATGCCGAAAATCACACAAGAATGATCAAGGTTTGGATAATGAACCTTAACAATTACAGATTGAACCTTTGAATAAACAACACAAATAACAAATAAAATGTAAATTAGACAGATACTATGAAAACCACGCAGAGAGTAAAAATAACAGCCAATTGGTGATATCTTCAATGCACAATGTATGTGAATAAAAGACATTGCCTTAATAATATGTATTATAAGACTTGGTTGTATAGACAAAAATTGAAATTTAACTAACAATAAGGACTAAACCGTAATTCACTTAAAATATAAATTAACGAAAGTCGCCAACGATGAGTTTTCAAGGGAATACGTTTGAGGATGGTTTTTTTTTTTTTTTTTTTTGATGAGGATTGGTCGATTTCGATGGAAGAAAACGATGGTGGCTTTAAAGGGAAGAAGCCGATTTTTTGAGGGTGGAGGTGTTTGGTGGAAAAAAGACAAAAAGGAAATGATAAAGGACCGAATATCCATCAAATAATGGATGGAAGTTCACCGTTATTAATGATAGGGACCAATCTATTATGAAAATGCAAACTCTAAGGACTATCTTGTAATAAACAAATCTTGGGGATTAAAGCGTGATTTACTCTTTTAAGTTCATATGTATAAGATTATGATGAAATACTAATAAAATATCATAAAACAGGAACTTTAAAAGAAAGTAGATATTAATTGCTACCCGAAAAAAGGGGACATGGCATTTATTTTTATACAAATAAAGGGTAATTAGGCAATCTAACTTTTAAATTTCATAAAAAGGAGGATCATTATATCAATATAATACACATCTAATTCTAGTGGGGTGGTTAAGCAATGCTTTTTTAACTGTAAGTATCTAGTTAATTTGTAGGTATCTTAATCAATCTTGTGGGGGGAAAGAAAATATTCAACACTCTTGGAAATACTTGAACAAGTGAGGCCAAGGAGTGATGTTTGAGAAGGAGCTTTAAATTGCTGAAATTTTTCTAAAACACTTGAAAAACTAGAATAAGATAAGTTAATCTCTTAAAATAAATTCCCTTTGTGTTTGGTGAACGAAGAAATTTGATTGCATTGGGATGTTGGAATTTTTATGATAAATTTGTTTTTCTTCTTCGTTTCGTTTTTTAAGAAGGTTTCTTCAAAATCTATCAAATTTCATTAACAACGGATTTTAACAGTCATTTATAATAAACTAGATAGAATTGAATTATTATATTTTATAATGCTACATATATCCTTTAACCCACGGCCGTTTACTGAACACATAGGGTAAGCGCATATCAAGTCATATAGGATTACGGAATACATATAGCAAGGACGAAGAATCTTACCTGGTAAGAGCAAAGGCAAGGACCGAGAGTTTTATCAGGTAAGTGATGGTCTTCATCTCTTACCACGATTCACGCTTACCGGGTTATTTAGTGCGTATGATACCGTTTTAGTGAACTAAAATCTTACCCGGTAAGTAACATACTGTTCAATTTTGTCGGTAGACACATACTCAGGTAAGCGTTTGGTAAACGACCCCTAAGTTTTCTAAATTTGCCCCTCCAACTAAACAAAAGGAATTCCAATCTATAAAGATAAATAAATTTACAGTACAAAAACAATTTGACCCCTAAGTTTTCTAAATTTACCCCTCCAACTAAACAAAAGGAATTCCAATCTATAAAGATAAATTAATTTACAAAAACAATTTTTTTACTTGATGAAAAACCAATCAAACAACTTCTAAGTTATATACAATCCGTGTTTAAGTAGTGTTTTTTTATATCTGTAACTTTAAAGTAGTTATTACAATGTCTAAAACTTACAATAAACATACTTTAGAAAGACAAAGAAACTATGACAAACATATTAATTATATCAAAATAGGTAAAGTCATGGCATAGGATTTATAGATTGGCTCTTAAATAACATTTTAAGTGTGTCGGATCAAATAAAGTAGTAAATTTGAAAATACGATAAATGATGCATTTTAAAGTCTTTTAAAGATATATACTTTGTTTGCATCTCAATTTGGCCTGTGGAAAAAAGCATGATTTTTAGAATATGGTCATATAAGAGGATCTTCTACTTTTTCTATAAAATAGAGAGAATCAATTTTTTGTTTTCTATAATGCTTTAAAAGCTTTTCTATCTTATCCCTATAATACTATAAGTAGCGGTTGCTTGGGGTTGGGAGGGCTTGGCTTGGGGTTGGGCGAGCTCAGCAGGCTGGGGGGTATGAAATATCCGAACCTGACCGACATTAACCTGAAACCCAACAAACCCGAAATCCGAAACTTAAAGTTTAAGGCTTTGTTTTCACACCCGAAACCCGATCGGGTTTTTGATTGATCCACTTGAACCTGCCCCGAGCCGACCGATGCACATCCACAGTACACTATTTTTAAAGAATTTAAAATTCGATTTCGTTGCTAAAATAACATAATTTGCACAAGCTACAAACCAAAAAACAGTAAAAAGGAAAAAAGAAAAAGAAAGCAGGTACATGGATTATCCTGTAGGTGAGAACCAGCAGATAGAAATCCTTTTAATTTTCAGTTACAAAAGGTACATGTGCAGCTCCCTCCACACATATATATACACACTTCTACTTATCTTCTTTCTCATCATCTCATCTCATCTCTGCTAAAATTATCCAAATCCCCCTTTCTCTCTCTAAAACCCCAACTCAACATCATTCTTCTTCTTCTTCTTCTTCTCTCTCACACACTTCACCTACAAACACACACAATTGAATTTATGAACCATGACTCGTCCCTACAGATTCCTCCTCTCAATCGCTAACTCATCATCTTCATCATCATTCGATCCGACGGTCGCAGAACCGCCGGAGGCGGTCGCCGTCGAGTCAGATTTCGTCGTCATCCTCGCCGCCCTCCTCTGTGCCCTAATTTGTGTCCTAGGCCTCATCGCGGTGGCTCGTTGCGCCTGGCTTCGCCGCGGAACCGGCACCGCCACCGCCGGCGGCAGAAGTCCTGGCCAGACGACGGCGGCGAACAAAGGCATGAAGAAGAAGATCGTCGAGGCTCTGCCGAAGTTCGTTTTCAATTCGGCCAAGGAAGAAGAATTAGAAGATGGAGGAAACTCCGGCAAGTTGAAATTGTCGTCGAGCGAGTGTGCGATTTGTCTGGCGGAGTACGCCGACGGAGACGAGATCCGTGTTCTGCCGCCGTGCGGCCATGGATTCCACGTCGGATGCATCGATATGTGGCTCGGTTCGCATTCTTCATGTCCGTCGTGTAGGCAGATGCTGGTGATCACGAGGTGCCGGAAGTGCGGCGAGTTTCCGGCCGGACAAGTTGCGACGGAGGTGGATCGGAAACATGATAGTAGCTCTTGCTCGAGTGATTATTTACCGTGACAAGTTCAGAAACAGAATTAGGGCAACATGAAGAAGGAGGTTTGCAGTGATGATTAATTGGATAATTTGTCCGATGGATGCTAGCTCCGTGATACCGGAATAAAGCAGTGTAAACAGAATTTAGAAACAGGACAATCCTTTTCTAGTTTCTTCTCTCCTTTTTCCTATCACTGTACTTGTAGACTTCTTAGTTGTTGAATCTATTTTCTCAAAGTCCAATTCTCCTAATTTGTTCATAATTTGTTTGCATTATGTTCAGTTTAGAGCATAGAATCTAAATGGATTCAACTTCTATTCAGGGGAAATTGAAATTAGCGCGGGTAACCAAACCAACCTCACAATTTGACATCCTATCTACTTTTTTACCCGCAAAATATTCAACGGGTCAGTTAAAATTGGTCCGTTAAGCTAAAAGACCAAAAAAGAAAATGCTAAATGGTCAAGTCAACTAAAAATGGACCCCAAGTTTGTTAAAAATGGTTCGGTGCGTTTAAAACAGACTCACATCATTTTCTATTACGAGGCTGTATTTTTTTTGTCTTTTTGCCAGTTCTGTTAAAAACGAACTCATTTTAACAGGCATAAAGATATATTTTTACGAAAAATAAATAGAAAAAAATGGATAAGAGGTCAATTTTGGGGTTGAGTTTGGGTGCTTAGGCTAATTAATTTTCCTGCTATTTAGTTTCAAACTTTCAAAATGTTTTCTTTGGTTCCATATATATATTTTGCCTATCTAAGGGTAATATGTACTTTTCGGCTTTTCTGCTTTTAAGTATAACTTTTCAAAGTTTTATATTTGAACTCTGTAAAATTAATTTAAAATGACAATTAATAACGTAGACGAACACAATATTAAAGGTGGAAATTATTAATAAAGCAGGTTCCTTTTTTAATTTTTGATTAGTTAACTATATCTTACTTTTGATTGATAATAAATAACTGTACAAATTTATGAAATAATATGAACGCTTAGGGTATTATCATTTTAATAATAGTAAGTAATCTCCTCTTTTAAGATCATGCATACTGCCCACAAGTATGTAGCGGGTTTGGCCTGCGGGCTTGCAAGGGTAGCAGTACTCATGCCATAGGTATGAGTTGCGGGTTCGGGGTTTGGGCTCCTCAGCCCTTGTCTACTTGTCTCATTTTCTGTCTCTCTCGCTCTCTTAAAGAGAGTAGTGTTACTCCTATTGCGAATAAGGTGAAGATATAAGGATAAAATTGATGGGGACGCTAATACGTCAGTGAGAATATGAGGTATTGATGTGACGTTAATGCATCAGTGAAGAAATGAGGATAAAGCTGATGTGTAGCTGATGTACTAGTGAGAACATAAGGATAGTAAGGATAGCGATATAGGTACTCATGACCTACTAATAGTCAATCGGTGGAAGAACATGATCCATGTGAGAAAAATATCGTTTAAATTTTTTGACAAAAAAAAATATCATTTAAATGAAATGCAGTCTTTTCTATCCATTTCTTATCCATAGTTCGGAACTTCGGATGCTACATAAATAATTTCCAAAAGTCATTCCGTACAATAATTACCACTTTGTCCAAATGCAATTTTAATATTGATTTTTTTAAATCAAACATTTTCTTGTATGTTCTCTTTTAAGTTACTTCACTTTTCCTTATTATGGTCATAGTGACCGTCGTTATAATTCATTATGTTATATATATATTTTTCTTTCTAAATAGAGTTTTAAAACGCTAAACTTTTAAATTTGTAAAACTGTAATATTTTTAAAACCCAAAATTTTTAAAATTGTAATAACACTACGTTATATTCAATTTAAATGACTACTGTGTTTTTAATAATTGTAATATTTTTAAAGTACTATTATTATTTTATTAATTCATCATTTTTAATATGTTTTTAAAATTATGTTAATAATTATAAGATATTAAAAAAAAATCTTCGACAAGGTTTATCTAAGGCCATCCGCAGCGCTAAAGGTTTGGGACCGGTGCAACTCCCATACCGGCGGTAACACCGCCGCGGTATGCCGGTATGGGAGCGGTGAGGAGGCTCGGCGGTGAGACCATATCGTTGCAACTTTTTTTTTCTTTTTTTTTGTTTTTTACCGTTGTATAACGGATATATACATATATATTTTTTTTAGTTTTTTTTTTTACTTTTTACATATATATATATATAATTTCATCTATTCAATTTTTTACCACTCTAATTTATCTTCATCTCTTCCTCAACAAATTATCCCATCTCTTCTTCATCTCTTCCAACAATTTCATCTTCATCTCTTCCAACAATTTCATCTTCATCTCTTTCATGGATCCACACGGTACCCCTTCCGGTTCCCGACGTCCTAACTCGGCATCCCAAACGCCTCCACCGTCGGGTGTCTATCGCCCCGCAATGACGAACCCTATGGGGTTTGGAAGTTGGTTGCCTCCATCGGGTTGGCCGCAAACCCCAATGGTCGACAACAATTGGGCGTATACGAATATGATCGCGAATACCCTTATGATGACGTACACCATGCACCCCCAACAACCGACGACGCAAACCCAACAACCCACGCCGTCACAAGTGTGGGAACCACGAGATGGAACCAACTTGTCACCGCAATCGTGGGGAGATGACGAGGAGGTACCCGAGACCCAGCCGGAGTCGCCGCCACCGCCACCGCCACCACAACCCAAAGGTAAAAAACGTGGGAAGGGTAAGAACGTAGAAGCGAGCTCGAGTGCGAACCCGACCAAAACTAAAGCGCCTCCTAAACCATGGTCGAGTGAGGAGGAGGTCGAGTTGGCGAAAGCGTGGGCCGAAATCTCGGAGGATTCAACCATAGGTAACTATCGAACGGAAGGTAAATAAAAAACCGTTTTTTTAACGTACTTAAGTATTCGCTAATGTGTTTTAATTTTTTCCATTTTTGAAGTAGACAATTTTGGGTGGCCGTTAAAAGGTCGTTAGACATACGCATGGGGTACGGCCCCAACGTCCGCTCAAGCGACTCCGTGCAAACCAAAGTGAGATTGCTTCTATCGGGGGTCTCGAAATTTGCTTGTATCTACAACAACACATTGAATCACCGAAATAGCGGCGAATCCGACGTTAATATCTTGGAACGAGCGCTCGAGCGATACCGACGTGAGTATAATCGAACAATCCCTCACCAAGCCGCTTGGAGAGTTCTCATCGAATGCCCGAAGTACAACCCGGTGGAAATGATGAACCCATCGGACATCCGCGCGCCTACAAACAAACGGTCGAAAACGTCCGACACCCAAACGGACTCCCCCGGCGATTCCGATGCTCGTACTTACACCCACCTCGGGGATGATGAGCACCGCTCACAAACCGAACGGCCACGACCAATGGGTCGGAACGCGGCGAGACGTGCGGGGTCTTCGTCTTCGACAAACGATACCAACACGAGCATGTCAACCCAAGTAGGCGCTCTCACACATGGTATCACCGGGCTTATGGATATACTTAAAGAAAAACAAAGGATGACACACTTCCAATTCTACACATCACCGCACAACCATCTCTCGGGTCCCATTTTGGAGACCACGTTGCGAGAGAAGGCGTGGTTACGCGCTGAATACGATTGGCCTCCTTTCGAATAGTTTTTTATTTTTAATTTTAATGTAATTTTTTTAATTGTTATTTTTAATTTTAATTGAAAATTTTAATTTTAATTGTTATTTTTAATTTTAATTTTAATTGTTAATTTAAATTTTAATTTTAAAATGAATTGTTAATTGTTAATTTTAAAAAAACTATACAGGTGGTATGACCTGTACGGATGTGGGTGAATGGTATGGTAATGGTAAGGTAGTGGTAAAGCTGATGTGGCGCTGAGGTGGCAGCCTGTGCAGGTGGTATGACCTGCACGGCTGCGAATGGCCTAAGTTTTGCTTAGACTATATCATTGGCAATTTTGTAATTAAATTTCGGTCTTATGAGACTAACCCTTTCCTTTTTTGGAAGAGGTATCCCAGACCACATTGGGCCCAGACTAATCCTCGGCAATTTTTTGGGCCGAAGCCCGACTGCTAAAGCATGCAGCCCAGGGTCGAAGCCCCCGTACCTCCAGAATGCGTCCCCCAGGGCTCGAACTCGGGTTCACCACTATGTAGTGCCAAGCCTTACCACTAGGCTAACACTCATTTGGTTTTTTTCTATTCACACACACACAAACACATTTTAGCATATTGGTTGAAGAAAAAAAATCTTTTGAAACTAGCATAGTGCCAATTCTTTTGTTATTTTTCATGGATTTTAGCTTTCATTTCCTGTCTCCGTTTCTACATGCTTTTGGTCTTGGCTTTGGTTGTCTTCGATTGTGTCTTGGTTGTCTTTGGCCATGACTTTTTCGTTGTTATTTCTTCTTTTTGTTGCATCTCGCAGTTGCTTGTTTAGAGGGTTTTTTTTTTTTTTTTTTTTTTTTTTGTTAATCTTGTTTATTTTTAGTGTATGTTGCCTTTAATTTCAAAAGGAAAACATAGTTGTTGAAGAAGACTTGAAGATTAATCATTCAATTAATGATTAATACAAAAACATAAGATAATCAATAATTTTTAATCAACACTTAAGTAGGTCTCTAATTTCATACATATATCTTACCTCAGTTCACACTTGACCTAATTTTTTTTAACAACCCTTCTAGTTATTCGAAAAGTTAACTTGTCGGCAAACTTTACCATTACTTCTTTATTGTTTCCAAAAAATACATCTCCATAACAACCCATAAAGAAAGAAAAATGAAATAAAAGAAACATCTATAATCCCACCACCATTTCCCTCTCCCTTTAAATCGAAACTCTCAAAATTCAACACTCATTCTCTACCATTTCCTCTATCGATGATGCATCCACATTTACTTCTTCTAGTTGGAAGATCATCTAATAAGAAAACTAAATAAATAAGCAATTTCTTCTTAAATGATTTCTCAATAGTTAACTCTAAAATTTAGCAAAAACTTTGATGAAGCGTGAAGAACTGAAGATCACATAGGTAAGAAAGTTGTAGATGTTTATTACTCAACAGTAAGAAAGTTGATGAGTAATCAACGTCCTCAACTATTGTTAACTCAATATATTTTCCTTTCGTATATTTTTCGTACCCTACCTATGTTATTGCTGCAGCTTGGAACTCCATCATAATTAACTTACTAGCTTGACTGTCTTAAAAATAAAGTTCAAAACAACCTCGTGAATCCAATGAGGGAATTCACCCTCAAGGCCACTTAGATCGAAACTCACATATAATAAAAACATATATAGGTAGTCAGGTTGCCTCGATTCAAATTCGTGTGTCTAGCTTGTGGTGTGTGAGTTCCAACTTTTTGTTCACTTTGCACCTTCACAAGCGACCTTCAAGCTCACGTACACAAGATCTTGGCCTACACAACTTCCTAGGTTGCACTTCAAGCTACATGTAGCCTTCTAGGGTCGTTTTTTTAAAACCAAACGTCATAACTAAACCGTATTATTCTAACTCCAAAATTACTCCATTTTTTACATAACAACAATACCAACAAGTATATATATACCATATAATTCATTTAAACACCAAAATTTATATGGTACACGAGTTCTACTATGTCAACCAAAATTTCCATGATTGTTTTCTTATTCGACGGCCTTTTGACCTCAATAACGACTCAATTAATATGTATAAGTTAATGGCTCATCCATGCATAGTGTTAGAAGAAAGATTTAGGGGTTGTTTGTTTTTTCAAAAAAACCTCTTAAGTTTCAATCGGTCAGATATTTTTACATTTAGGTCGTTTTTTTTTTCCTTTCAAATTTCAGATCCTCTTAACTTTTAATACATCTGAAATAAGACATGGTAACCTAGCCTCTTAAATCTTAAATACATCTGAAATAAGTTCACAAATCGTCTCCTTTCTCTCAAGACTCAGCTTCCAAGTTCATACAACCTCCAAATTGATCTCAACCCAAATAGATCAAATCCGGTCGATTTCACAACTTGAAATTAATCCAAACGTTACAAAACAAAGAGTCTTATTGATTGAGATTTTAGATTTCAGCACCAGCTAATAAGACTTCAGAACTCTTAAAAAAACAAACAAGTGTGCAAAACCCGAAAAATTCGAAATCGGAACCTAAATCCGAACCGAAAATATGAAGTTTAAGCAAAACCCGAACACCACGAAATCTGAAAAACCGAAATCCGATTTTTGTGTGGTTTGGGTAGGGTTTGATCATTGGTCACCCGACCCGTCTAAAAACCCGAAATATTATACATATATACTTTAAATATTATATAAATATATTTATTTATCTAATTATCTTTTGAAAATCATCAAATCTAGTCGGTCAAGATGTTTTATATGTTTAAACTTACTTTCGATTTCATCAAACAATTGAATTTATCATCAAAATCAATTAAAATTATATATATTTTTGCATTATAATAACATCCGAATCCGACTGAAATAAACCCGAAACCCGACCCACCCGAACCCGGGAAAAACCGAAATCCGAAAAGCAAAAGTTTGGGTCTTGATTTTCGTATCTGAAATCCGATTGGGTTTTTGGTTTTGCCACCTGAACTCGCCCGCCCCTCCTGATGCACACGTAAGTTAATGTTTTAGTATGAAAATGATACCTCATTAATCATGACCGACTCTCTGAATTTGAAACGATCTTCTTGTTCCTCCTCCCTCCTAAGCATACTTCAAGAGCTCGACTATGTTACCTAGGAACCATTATGATAATGATTTAGCGTGACTGTCATGCTGATTGTAAAGATTAAAGTTTTAATACATAGATGCATCTATTCTGAATTTTTTTATTAGGATAATTCAAAATCTTATGTAAGTTAAAAATAATTTAAAGCATTCTTTAACATTGTAAATATTGCTAAGAAAATTATATTTTTTTATGATTAAATATTAATTGTAATAAATTCGTTAGATATATGTACTTGTCTTAGACCCTAAAACTAGACCAGTTGTCAATGCGTTGAAATCTTCAATTTCATTTTGGTTTTGGTTTCGATCGACATGGAAGCGACCATGAGATGACCTTAAATAAGCCAAACAAAATTATCATTGTGTTTTTTTGTTTATTTTTTTTTATCAAACTTCTTAACATACATCATAATGGCTGGCAGGTATCATCAACACTATCATCATCGCCACCTCAACACAATAAAGATCCATGATATAAAGAGGTTCTGATATGAACCTCACTTTCCATTTTTATTCATAAAACATAACTTTTTTAATACACGACTCTATAAACTTAATAGGTACGTATATATTTGAAACAAAAATCAAAATATTCATTTATTTTTTAATGGGGCAAAAAGTTGATTACTTGCAACTTTAACCGGTCTCACATAGAACCTCCTTTCAAGGATACTAATGTGAGGGCATACTATTTTTTGCTCATTTAGCGGTTGGGGTTAGCAGGGAGCCTTAGGTAAAATCCTAAACTTGTCGTGTATTTAGGTAAATTAATAAGTTATTTCGTCTCGTCCTTTTGCCAATTGATATATACGCCCAAAGGCTTTTATTTTCTCATATTAGTTAATTTTTCAATTTACATATTTTGTTAGTATATTTGAGAAAAATCATAACATATAGTTTATACTACAATTAAAAATCTGCAACATTACACAAATAGTCAACATAATAACAAGTAACTTTAAATGATAAATAGTAATAAAATTGAAGACTAAACAACATTTTGATGATTCAGAGCATATTGTGGAATACAGGAACTTTTTTTTAGGATAAGTTGATGGATGACGGATATTCTCTTAAATAATTCATATTTGCATTTTTTTTTCATGTTCATGGAAAATCAAATAAAATCATAACAAGTTAAATATTAGTACCTATTTTTTAAAGATGGTTAACATTAGGAAGAATTGTAAACCTCAAAATTTGAAGCTCTTTTTATAGCCAGATTCATTCTAAAATTTACATATTGGATGTCACAAAGTTAATGATCAAATGACCATGCCAAAAAACTTACAAGTTGTATGCAAGGTGCGATGTTTATTCACTCAAAAATGATGCGAGATCAGTAAAATCAAATGTTGAATTCTAGCTCTGTTTAGGCAAATTGAGTAGTGACAAAGTTAGTTCTGGTGCTATATTTTGAATTAGAAACTCATACAAAATTATATTTCTTCTTCATCGAATCTGGTAATACTCAATCAATGAAGACAATTATTGTTGCTTCAAAGTTAAAACAATTAATTATCACCTATAATTTTATAAAAAAACATATACATAAATATAAAAAACACCATGAGGTTATTAACAATACCAATGTTATAAACTACATTATTTTTCCAAGAAGTTGAGTAGGAGGGAGTTGTTTTCAAGTTAAATGTTTTTGTCTTTTAACCTACTTTAGTCCAAGAAAAATTGTGATAAAATTTGTTGTATTGGTATGATCATCCAGAGTGCTTGCAACTAATACTGATGTAGATTGATCATTATAGGTATCTAAAATTCATAGGGATTTGATACCTAACTAACTCCTTATGTTCGTATGAATTAAGGTATATATGTACCTTTTGTTTTTGTAAAGATGTATATGCTACTTGTGGTACCCCCATTGATCTACCTATGTATTTTTTTAATTTAAAATGTTATTTTAACAATTGATAGCAACATTCTTTCTTTTTCTCCTCACAAGAATGTAAGGCTATTTAGTATGTCTTACAAAAATATAAGTTCTCTTCTAGACAATTCCTTTTCACACCCATCCATCCATACACACATATAGGAAATAGTTCAAAGGATAACATCTTTATTTTAGGGAATGCAAGAACACCTTTTAATATAATCAATCATGTATGGTTTAATATATTTGATTATGAATGATATATGATACTAAATTAGAGACAAAGATAACCTTTGGTGTGACCTAGGCTGCTCTCTCGCATGTGATGAAAGTGTTTTTCATATGATACTATAATTCGTCACATGTGATACCAAATCAGAAATGCAAATAACCTTTGCCGTAACCTAAGTTGCAGGGCAAGTCGTTTGCACACCAACAGGTCCTCTCACATGTATTAGAAAGCGAGGTGTTCTCGTTTGAATATCCCACAGACAAGTGTGTGTGTGTGTGTGTGTGTGTGTGTATTTGTTGTCACAAGTTATTATGAGTTCAACTTTAATTCATATTTTTTTCAAAATTATCTATGAATCTGATTAAATATGCGATTATTTGCCAAAACAGAATAATTAAAGTGTCGTAGGTCAAATCAATATCAAGTTCTTTAAAACAAATAAAATAGCATACTTGTTCGATTATGTTAAATAAGACAAGTGTACCCCTATGCATACTTAATCTGATAAGTCTAGTCGTTTAGATTCATAATTTTTTTTTTCTTTACTACATCCTTGTAGGTTCAATTAAAGATCAAAATCCTGATGTAACACATGATAAAGCCAAACAACATGAACCCAATATATTTCTTTTTAAACAGGGTTTAAAAAAATATATACAATGTACATGGATCTTTTATTTATCTTTAATAGAAAAGACAAATCAGTTTATGTTACAAAATTTGAACAAGCACATGGTTTTGCTCAAATATCTTATAAATATCTCATAAGTTTGAACAGGCTGAAGTGCAACTTAGGTTAAAAGTTTGTAATGATTCAAAAGATGATAACTTAACCCAATCCAAGTAGGCAAGTACCACCTTTAACTTCATGTGCAAAATCCCATTATAAGATTTTAGAGTAAATTACATATTTGGTCCCTGTGGTTTGATGTTTTTAACACTCTGAGTCCATTTTAAAAATAATTATGGATTTGGTACTCGTGGTTTTCATTTTATAACACTATGGGTCCATGACTGCAACGGCGTTTGATTTAGCACCGTTAAAGTATCCATGTGCAATGCACATGATGGGTAAATTTGTCTTTTCAATGATTAATTCATCCTATCGTCTTCTTCCTCAATTCAAAAACCCAAACATAGAACCATATTCAAAAAAACCAAGTTAAATAAATTCATATCCAAATCTAAACATACATCCAAACACAAAATCAATAATAAATATATAGGACATCCACAAATAAATCATTGCCATCAAATCCAAACAAAAAATTGTTATAAAAAATCTCAATCTCATACCAAAATTCTTAAAGAACATTGAAACCCTAATTCACAAGCTAAATCTGAATAAAAACAAACAAGAACAGACCCTAAAATAAATTTTGAATCAAAATCAGAATCTAAATCTAAATAAAATAAACCAAAAAAATTTGGTTGAATTCGTCAAATCGAAGCTTTCTGGAAACCCTTAAATTCGTTGGATAACGAGACTTTCTCTAACAAATTATTGAGAGCAATTGGGTTTTTATGGAAACCCTTCAAATCTTTGAATCGATAACTTTCAAAATCAAAAACCTTCAATCTTTATATCAAAATCGATCAAAACGATAAGCATAGAGAATGATGAAGGAGATGCATATGCGTTTCACCGGAGTTAGGTGGGCTTCGACGAGACAGAGGTCAAAGATGAAGTCGCGGTGGTCGACGTATGAAACCATGGTGAAGTCATCGATGGTGGGAAGGAGGCGGCGATAGGCTGTTTTGGTTTCTCCCTTTGGCATATGCGGCTGCTGTACGATGGTGACTGCAGGTGGAAGTGGGCGGTTGTTGGAGTGGACGGTGGCGAGATGGGTGGTTGGCGGTGGTTGGCGGTGGTGGAAGAATTGATTTTGTAAGTTAAATTAGATTTCTGGTCATGGAAGTGGAAGCGTACAAGATAAGCATCAAATTACATTTATTTTATTTATTTTCATTAATGTACAATATAATAAATTACATTTTTGGTCCTTGGATTTGATTGAAAATTTAAAAATAATGTAAAAGACAAATTTACCCATCATGTGCATTGCACATGGGTACTTTAACGGTGCTAAATCAAACGTCGTTGCAGTCATGGACCCATAGTGTTATAAAATGCAAACCACAAGTACCAAATCCATAATTATTTTCAAAATGGACTCAGAGTGTTAAAAACATCAAACCACATGGACCAAATATGTAATTTACTCAAGATTTTATTTCCAGCAAATGACAATTATGGACCCACTTAGCATGAAAAAAAAAGGTGAAAAGTGAAGATATTCTCAAATATAATGCATACTACAAAGCTTTTGAAATTTGAGGCTTCACCCAGAAAGTTTAGATTCTTAGTATTTTCTTAAACTTATCTAGTATTTTATTTTATAGTTATACAAATATCCTAAAAAATTAATGATTTCATATTAAACATGAGTCTTTTTTGCATATATGTTTTTATAATTTATATGAAACTATTTATAGTTACAACTTACAAAATGTGGTGTTCTTTTAGAATTCATAAAGTTTATTTGTGATAAATAAAAAACTAAAAATATTTAGTAGATGCTGTGTGTTTCTAGGTTTTTTTTTGAAGAAAGTGTTTCTATGTTTTCTGTGATTTGATTTGATATGATGGCAACCTAACAAGGGATATACCAAATTGGTAGGCATGGTTTAACCCTTTTACTATAATAGCCAAAAAGTAATTTGTGAAATCAGACTTGCTAATTTTGTATAACAGAAATTGGATAAAATTTGGGTATGATAAATGTTTAATGAGCAAGTAATCTCAAGTATTTGTTAGATGTAATTTTTCTTTTTTGAAATTGTTTTGTGTGGATGGTGGTAAATGAAATGATATCTTATTAGTTAAAGGTTGTTTACCAAACATTTATTGAGTCAGTGTTTACCAGGTCAATTTCTTTACCGAGTGGGTATAGCAATAACCGACAATCTTACCTGGTAAGAGGCAAGACAAAGATTGAGAATCTTAGTGATCATCTATTACCGAAATAATAGCATGACTTGTTCCTATCAAAATGATTATATGAAATACAATAGTGATATCTTAGGGAAAAGAGTTATTAGCCTATCAGATGTTAATTTTACACTAGTGACATGATTTTCTTGATACGAGTCTATTTAAAAGTTACTTAAGGACCACAACGTTGTTAAATCATTTACAACCAAGAAAATAATGTATCTGACACTTATCGAACGTCACTGTATTGCCTCTGTAACGTTGTTTCAATTCCTGCCTCTCAAAGGGGGATTATCCTTGAATCCCTTGATATTTTATCGTTTATTCATTTTGCTCGCTTTTTAGATTTGATAACTTCTTTTCGTATGTTTTAGATTTATCATGATATTCTTTTAAGCAAACTTTTCCCCCGTGACATAAAATTTGGTTCATCTAACATTAGACATTAATTGTTTGTGTCCACTTGATCTTACATCCAAAAGCTAAGTGGGATGATAGTTATATGAAATTGACCACCATGATAATTACTTGAAGAAATATAGATCCTCAAATATAATCAATATATATCTTAAAAGGAAAACCCACAAGATCCTATGTGGCATCTCCTAAAGCCAAGAAAAATATTTATCTTTTTTCTCAAATTTTTGATTTTTTTAATGTTGAATTTTGTAAAGACCTTTTCGCCCTTCCATAAAACATGTGTAATTCATTACAAACTTGGGACTTTTTTGTAAATTTACATATCCAAGTTTAACCTCTAACTCTTCATTTGCTTCTTCATTTAATTCTCTTTATTTGTTAATAAAATTTGTTTTTCATAAGTTACAATAATAAACAAGTTGAAATCCTATAAATTCTCTTGGTGAGGCTTGAGAAGATGAAAGTTGAAAAAGACATAAAAAATCTTAAACATGTATGTAGAAATTATGTTCTCCAAACAATATGATTTGTTATTCCATATTGTTGGATTTGTTACTAATCTATGTAATGTAACTTCTTGGTAGGCATTCTCTTTATTATTTTGTTGCAATTGATTTACTATCTCTAACTTTTCATCTCTCATTTTCTTTGTTTCTCCATTTCTTTTTTCTATTTAGTATTGCATAATTGGTATAAGAAAACAATCGATTATGTTTTTGATCAATCGGGACTACTTCATAGCGGAAGATTAGTGCGGTATTGTTTTGTTGTAATTGATTACCATCTATAACTTTTTATCTATTCATTTCTTTGTATCTTAATTTCTTTCTCTTTATTAGGTTTTGCATAAAGGGTATCAAGAAACAATCGATTATGCTTTTGATCAATCGAGACTACTTCATAGCGGAAGATTAGTACGGTATTGTTTTATTGTAATTGATTACCATCTATAACTTTTCATCTCTTCATTTCTTTGTATCTCAATTTCTTTCTCTCTAATAGATTTTGCATAAAGGGTATAAAGAAACAATTGATTATGTTTTTGATCAATCGGGACTACTTCATAGCAGAAGATTAACATGGTATTGTTTTATTGCATTTGATTTACTATCTAAATTTTCATCTCCCCTTTTGTTTGTCTCTCAATTTAGTTTATCTAGATTATGTTCTTGACCAACCGGGACTACTTTATAGCGGAAGATTACTACGATGAAGTATTCCCGAGAATGATATATATATATATATATATATATATTATGCACATTTCTTTCAGTTGTTATAATTTTGATCTCTCCATCTCTTTACTTTGTTTCCTTCTTTCCATTTAGTTTTGACACCATTGCTATCAAAAAAACAATAGGTTATGTTTTTTTAAAACATTCACACCCACCAAATTTCAAACGCGACTACTTCATAAGGAAAGATTAGCAAGGTGATTTTCTTTCGAGAATCGTAATTTTATATTTTTATGCCCTTTTCTTTTAGTTGTATCTATATTGAAGGAAACCCTTGGGACTGAGAACATGGCATTGTTAGGGAGTAGAAATGGTGTTCTTCATTTGATGTTAAATATGATAAAGACTTCTATTTGCCGATATGTAAGTATATATTCAACAAAATTATGGAGCTTTTTGTATTTTTACATGTATATTGCAATTTATGTTATTTAACTATTCATTTTCTTCTTTTTTATGCTAATTAACTTTGCATTTACTCTTCTTTATGTTAATTAACTATTAATTTTTTATATTAACTAACTATCCATTTTCGTTTATTTTAATTTGCTACCCAATGGGTTGGTTTGTTGTCAAACTACTCATACTTTCTCTCACTATATTTCTAAGATATATGATGTTATGTCTAATTTATATGTTTATTTGAGTTTTGTATTTTATAGAGTGTCATTAGAAAAGGAATAAAACAAAAAAGATATTGTATAAATAAGGTTACAAGAACATGAAAGTTTCATGGACAATGACTCCATATATTATAATGAAAGTCATTCAATCTACTATCTCCATTCTCAATTTAAATTGATTTTTTTTTTCAAGTTTCATGATTTATTTACACCCAATTTTCATTTCTAACTTTTTTCACAAGAGTTACGACAATGCTAATAGAACATTTGAATATTGCTTATTATGATATGACGTTGGTACCAGCAAAAAGGTAAGTAAAAATTACATTTTTAGTCTCAATCGATCTAAGGTATGCTTTTATGTTTATTGCTAAGATATGTTATTTGTTGCCATGTTTACTTTATATGTTTTTTTTTTGTAAAAAGTGTCACAACAAAAGAAAAAACCATATATTATGTTAATAAGTTGTGGAGATTGTTGAACATGTCGATCAAATAGAATGAAGTTTCATGGACAATGTATATATATTATTATATGAAGTCATTTAATCTAATATTACTCCAATCTCAATTTTAAACTGAAATTTTCTTTTTTTCTAAAAAGTACTTAATTTTAACAATCAACAATTACTTCTTTTACAAAAAATTTAAAAGTGTATGAAACAAACTTTGCCAATGGAAATTAGATAGTTTAAAATTATAAATAGAAAACTAATTTGTATTTACAAGAAACTTTTCTAACTAATCAATTTTATATTGCGGTGAATACCTGACTTGGCAAATATCAACTCCAACGCAGCCTACAACTCTAAAACCCAAAACGTTGTGTGTATATACAATTATGAATATGTTCAATCACACTAATATTTTCTCATCTAAAAATCTTAAACTCATACCCTTTTGTTGGAGATGAGAAGTTCAATGCTAAATATGATAATTATTTTGAAAAAAAAAAGTCATTTGGCCTATATTTATTCCTGTCGGTTGGAGTGAATTAGTTGGAAAAAAAATACATAAATCAAATATTAATATTATAGTGCAAAAATGTAAGAGAAATCAATGTTGAAGATCTATTTCATTCAATATATATTTATATATATAATTTATTTGAGAAATTACGTTTCATTTTAAGTAAATAAGTTCAATAGTCTTCTAAAAAAACTATCGTCACCGCGCAACGCGCGGGCTCGACACTAGTATTTGATAATGTCACAAACACATGGCACATGCTTTAATGGGTACTTGGGGTAGGATTCCACTTGGGATTGGGGGTGGTGGGGGGAGGGGGTAAGGCTTATCTTGCCTTAAAAGGTGTAAAAACAAGAAAAAGGGTATGTTACCAATGGTTTAAAAAATAGTTGAAAAAGATTAAAATTTGAACTTTTGAAAGGAGAAATAGAGGCAAAAGTTGGTCCAATAAGTATTTAAAGATTCCAACACTTTACATGCAAACAAAGTCTCTTAACATGCAACATGCCAACAAAAAAGGGCCAATTTTTCTGTTATCATGCTTTAAAAAATCCACTTGATCTTAGGCACAAAGTTCACAAAGATATTTCTTTCTGATATTGTAGAATTTATAGTTTCATTTGTCTCTTTCCAATATATACGAAAGATGAAAGGTTTACAACATCTTTATCTCTTCGTATCCAATTTTGGGTGGTGAAACTTGTTTTGGTTATAAAGGAAGATTCTGTGAATAAAGTGGGGCCACTTTAGTACACTTGCTTGTACGGTTGACGCTTCGTTCCTTCATCATAGTGTAAAATATTTTAGGCCGAGAGTTATACCTCCGTTCCTTTGCTCGGACTCCATCGGGAACACCATGCTGCCCCCAGTGGCTACTCAATCAAGAAGCACCATCGGGTATTGGAAGCCGGTCAACAACCCCAAATGGTATCATCACTTGAAAAGGTTTTGAGGATAAATATTATGATTTGTCAAGAATTTTAGACTTGATGGTAATTTACACTTGTCGTAAAGCACATCGAGATGACATTGAATTTGAAGTTTGAATCCATAGATTATAATGCATGTTAGAAATTGAGCAACATTCTATCTTGTAAAAACAACTCGGATTAACAACTACGCAACATTTAAGGAGTTCACTTTAGTTTACAAGTCTTTCGGACATAATGAGAACCAATTAACAAACCACCAAACACAAATTTCTTCTCGGTTTCATATAGGCAACTCCACTGTTTAAAACATACCAAACTAAACGAACCCAGTAAACCCCATGTGAAATAGAATCTTGGAAGATAAGATTATACAACAATTTTTCTACCCAAAAAGTAAAACAACTGTTTCTGTGAAGACCCTGTTTTGCAAAGAGTAAGACTAGCAAATCCAAGAAAAGAAATTTTGATGATAAACCTTCCACCAGAAGTTCCATCCAATCTGTTTTTCCTTCTAGCAACATTTACTGCTCTATTTCTCCTTCATCACCACTACTCTCTCCTCCAAACATAGAAGCCATTTTCATGGCCAGCTGTGCAGCCATTTCCCTTCTCTGGAAATCAGGCATCAACCTTAAGCTGTCGCGCATACTCCCAATCTCGGACATCAACTGTTCCATATCCTCAAGTTCAAAATGCGCACCACCCTCACCGTTAGTTTCATGTGCTTCGGGGATCACTTTTTCGTTATCAATCTCTTCGTGTGTTTGAGATTTTGATGTTGATGTTGATGGCTGCATATCTTCCCCAACTTGCCTTCCGTTTTCGGGAACTGGTTCAGTACTATGAACTAAGGATGGAGTGTCATTGGTTGCAGAAACCCACGATGGATCTGAATCATCCCAGGGGTCTACAGATCCAGCTGATAGAATTTCATACTCCAATTCATAGTCGGGTTCTTCATCTGATGAATCTGGAATGAGGGAATGGAAAGCACTTAAGTCGTTTAATGAATTAGATATTATAAATCACAAAGGTTGTATTCGAACCTTCTTGTTCCGGTAATGAAGGTTGATTTATAGTCTGACCAGATTTCAAGATCATTCCAGGCCACATATGAGCAGATAGAGCCCCAAGAAGGCGCTCAACGCCCTGCGAATCACCATCAACTGACAAACCTGCAATGAAATTTCTTGTTATTTCATTGTCACCAAGGAATCAAGGAATCAGATGCAGTAAACATGCCCAAACAGGAAGTTGTTAGAAAGGATATCTTTTTTTAATTGGAAAGTTGAACACCCATTTTTTGTCATTCACTTGCATACCACCAAACTAACATGTAATATCTTATTATTCTGAAATCCATTTGATTTAGACCTTAAATGAACATCATCTGAATACATTTGCAGAATCCAGATACCTTTTTAGATTCTACTATTTTGTTAACAAACCTCTGTTTCCTGATTGTTGAAGGCTACATACGATGATACTGAGAGAAAATCTCTCACATGGTCTTCAACTTGAGAAACTACTGACTGTTAGCGGTCGTTCCCAGTTCCCACTTTCAACTTAAGGTGCTAACATATATTATCTTTACTGCTAAAACACCGTTAAATCTGTTTCTGGGAAAAAAATAAAGAGCGGAGGACTAAGAAATAAGAGCAGGAGATGAAACAGCATATAATTAATATGGTTTAAAGCAGAGGAAGTACCAGGATCTGGTTCTAACTTCTAACCAAAGAAAAAGGGTCATCCTAACACAAGCCAAATACCCTTAAAGTTTAATCTCTCATATAGAAATCAAGATTTTATTGAGTTCAAGTGTTCAACAAGCTTTTATATACTTGATTCAATAAATACTCCTCTTTCAGGATTTGCAACAGCGATTCACAATGGGAGCAATACCGCAAAGTTAAACATAAAAAATTCAAAATCTTGCTGATTCAAGAAAGAGAGAGGTTAACAGTTCAGAAACATCCACTACACATAAAATGACCAAAGATCCACACACAGTTGCAGACCACACACAACACAAAATAAAATTTTATTGTACCGGCTCTCTGCCCTCAGTTAAAATGTAGCCGATGGCAAATACTCAAGCCTAAATGATCAAGGTCATAACGAAGTAATTTTTAGGATCTTACATTTGTCAAACGCTGCATTTGATGCACAAGCTTCAATATATTCAATGTTATGTTCCAAGCACCATTCCATGCAAGATCTTTTAATCCCCAATGATGGTTCTTCATCTCCCAGTAAACTACTACCTTCGGTTTCAGAAATACCATACTGTGATGAGTCATATACATCATCATCCTTGGTTTGTCCAAGATTGAGTAATCGTCTTCGGTATTCAACATGGGCCGAATGACCTGGAACAAGATCTGCTTTGTTCCCAATGCATAACAAGATGTCAAAGTTCTGAATATCATTACATGAAACCCATTTCTTGAGTTCGGAAAAGGACGATAGCTGCATCCAATAGCATGCTTGTTAAGGCCTCTATCAACATATAAAATTGACATGAAGCAAAAAACAAAAAACATCTATCATGTTTATGACTGGAACTTCAACATAAAATTAAATGGAGAGAATGAGGCAAGACTAACATTATTCAGGTCAAAAACCATCACTAAGGCAACTACTTGATCAAACATTGGCACCCCTGTGACTGAAAATTCATTAAATAAATGAGCCATCCACATGGAGACATCAGCCGTGTAGTACTTTGTGTCAATTGTCCACCTGAAAGTTAACATAATTATTCACAAGAAAACCACAAATAAACATAACAGCATCATCAACATTTTGCTTCAACTGAATCATGTTTACCCGTAAGCAAGAACGTCTGAAGACGATTCCACATCATCTTCAAAATCTACAGATAGTAGTCCTACAACATACAAGTAGCTAAATTGATTAAATAAGGCACTAAAAACAGAGTAAATTGTTACAAATTAATTCAAGATAAATAAATTCCTCTAAGAATAGCACTTTCTTCATTAAGGCTTGACCTAAATAGGAGAAACTAAACTATACAGTGACACTCATCCTGGTAGGTGATATTCTATCTTTGTTCATTACTTCCTGTATGTATCGTTTCTAGCTTAGTGAAACAATTTTATTTCTTACAACGATTGCCACCTTGAGATGGTAGGACATTTGCTCATAGGCGTAGTTAAGAATGATATCAAGAACCAAATCATCAGTTCCTTCCTTCTCTCTTCTTTCTTTCTTTCTTAGCATGCAACCAACCACTATCTCAGAACTACATGTCTCATAATTTTGCTTTCTTCCAAGTGATTGGGAAGGCATAGGCAGGTCATCATCATTTAGGTTTTTCTTTCCTTATCAAAATTAACCAGCAATTCCATGTTTTATCCTCTCAATATTGAAGATTGGTTTAACAATTAAGAGCTTACACTAAATAATGAAATCCTAGGTAGTAGTATTGGAGATTGTTTTATGTTTGAGGTTAGGTTTTAAAAGTTTACAATCAAAAGCTATACTACAACTGATTCTGCAGATATCTATCTAGAAGTAGTAGTAATTTGTGAACAAACCAAAGTTGAAGTGAATCGAAAATTGAAGCCCTTAAAATGGCATGAAATAATGAGTAATTAAGCAAACAGAAAAGAAAGCAATATGATATGATTTAAAGAAAGAGTTGATTAGGGTTTTAGTTACGTGAGAGAAGAGTGCGTTTGCCGACGCCGGAGGAACCGATGAGGAGTACACCAGGTCTCTTGGCCAATGAATCTCTCTCAACAACAACAACCATCTCTCTCTCTCCCTATATATATATGTATATATCTAAGATCGATCTGCAACTCAAATTCGATAGCAGAGTGTTCGATTGAATTACAAGATTTGGATCGGATTAAAGAATGGTCAAAAAGAAGAAGAAGGGAGAAAAGTTGAGCGAGTTTGGGAACCAATTCATACAAACCAACCAGGGGAGGCGATGGTGTGCGCCCACGAGCTGGTCAACCCAACACCGACATGGCATCGTCCCATGGGATGGATGCGGATGGCATTAGGCCATCCACTATGGGTATCGGAAGGAGACCGGTACCTAGGGTTGTAAACGAACCGAACGTTCGGCGAACGGTTCGTGAACCGTTCGGCAGGAAGCTCGTTTATGTTCGTTAATTTATTAAACAAAGGAACATGAACAAGTTTTCTCGTTCGTTTAGTTAAACGAACGAACACGAACAAAGGTCTCGTTCGTTCATTTACGTTCGTTCATTTATGTTCGGTAACGTTCATTTATGTTCGGTAACGTTCGTTTATGCTCATTTAATAAAAATTATTTACCAATGCTAGATATATTTAGTTAACAAACAAGTATTTAGAAAATTAACAATTAATTAATTAATAACAAATATTATATAATGATTGATAACGATAATAACGATTTGATTATTGAGAAAACATTTATAAAAGTTTAAAATTGTTAATTTAATCCATCCTATGTGTGCTTTAGATATGTACATTTGGTGAAATCCTGGGGCATGAGCCTAGCGGATTGAGCCTCTACGAAAAGTAAGAGTTAAGTATGTTCGGTTATGATTGTTTGACAGTTTGACTATTCGGTGAACATTTAAACGAACACAACCAAACAAAAATTTTAAAAGAACGACCACGAACACCAAATTTTATGTTTGTTTAGGCTTGTTCGTTTATATTCGTTTACCATGTTAAACGAACGAACATGAACGAACACGAACACACCAAATTCCAAAACGAACGAACATGAACACACAAATTTTTGTTCGTTTACCGTTCTTGTTCGTTCGTTTGTTCGATTAAGTTAAACGAACGAACATGAACAAGCCTCCGTTCGTGTTCGTTCGGTTTGTTTACAGCCCTACCGGTACCCCTTGCTTACCGACGGCAACACCATCGTGATTCACCGGTAGATGGTCGATATGTGAAGGAGACGATACCCAGGTGTCGGTCTCCAACTCTCTCTACTTTTTTTAATCAATTAATTAATGAGGGGTATGAAGGGTACCATAGTGAATGAAATGTATGGAATTGGTAGGGTAGTGGTAAAGCTGATGTGGTAGCAGGTATGAAGGGTATGACAGGTACCATAAATGATGGTCTTATGGCTTATACAATTAAGTGAATAAAGGTGAAGTGTTGTTTGTTTTTTAAGTGGTGCTGAAGACTGAATCTGTTTCCACTTCTGATTGTTAAGTGGTGGTGCTGAAGACTGAATCGAATCTGTCAAGACTGTTTGTTTTTGTAAACTGTCAAACATCTGAATCTGATTATTCATAAGAACTAAAATCAACTGAAATACGTCAACTCAATCAAGTACAATAGTAAACTTTAACAATCCAGCAGCTTAATGAGCTTTATAGAACAATCCAAACAAGCTCAATGACCTTGATATAACAATCCAAACAAGCTTAATGAGCTTTATATAACAATCCAAACAAGCTTAATGAGCTTAATGAACAATCCAAACAAGCTTAATGAACAATCCAAACAAGCTTAATGAGCTTAATAAACAATCCAAACAAGTCCAAACTTAATAAACAATCAAAACAAGCCTAAGCTTAATGAAAAAGTGAAAAAATGAACAAAAAGTGGTTTTACCATCACTTTTTCAAAAAGTGGTGAAAAAGTGATAAGTGGCACTTAATAAATAAAAAAACAAACAGTCTGAATGGGAAAACCACTGACTGAATAAGTGGTTTCTCCCCAAAAAGTGCTGAAAAAGTGATAAGTGGAAAAAACAAACACCACCTAAGTGTTTACCTAGGAAAAAATGCATTAAAAAACAGGATCAACTGATAGAAAACAATAGTGGGGGGTGGGGGTTGGGGGGGGGGGGGGGGGTAATCGTCACAAATAAAGATAGGAAGACAATGTTAAGAATTGGGGATTTCGACTTGGATTACTAAAGGTCGTGATACACTTTTGAATTATTTCATTAGTACGCTTGAAAATTCAATTGGATAAAATTCAGTATTTTCAAAACTGAGAATGAATTTGTTATCGAATTCCATGTACCAAAAATAGACCAAAAGCGAGATCTTATCCTTTGTGTTTGAAACTAACTTTCAAACTAAAACTGTCTCAAGACCGTTTAATAACCATCTCCAAACGGCTATAAATCGAGTAAAAACATTAGGTCAAAAAACTTAGTTATTAAACCCAAAATTCTGTTGCATTTTCCTTAAAGGAAAATAATAATAATAAAATTCCCAAGTTCGCCCCCAGCCAGGGGGCTCTGCCTCTTGAACCCTGCTACCAAGGGTGTTGCCCTCAGAGCCCGACGTTTAGGGGCTTCGCCCCTAAACCGCAATTTACTATAAATCTATTTAAACTCAAACAAGTGTGTACTACACATCACCCTTATTTGTTTGAAATTTATCGAGATTACTTTGATAAAAAAAAGTTCATCGCATTACACTAAAAAAATATTGGTGACACAAGGCACCAACAAACAATGAGCAAAAAAAGAACGACTATGAGAGATGTTGAAAGAAATCTGTAGACTTCAAAAATTGACCAAAATAAAACTATATGCAAACATAATAAATAACATATTAAAGATCTATCAACATGTATCATTGTTTCAAAACACCAAAGAGATCACATAAACCATAGTTTTAGGCTTACAAACAGGCAAAGGGATCACATACCGCAGTTGATAGGAAAGACTGCAGCAATAATAATGAGAGATAATAGTTGCGCTTGAGTTAGGAAGACGAGGGACATAGTGAGTAGGAGACAAGAGAAGCAAGGGTAATCGAAAAAATGATGCTTCTGAATTACATGGATAGGTGTTCAGAGTTAGAGGACGAATGATTCATATTGTTTTTGGTTCTGGTTACGTTTTCCCATACATTGAAATATTTATCAGATATGGTCGGTTCAAGTGATTGCTATGAGTGTAACATTCAAGCTAAACAATTAACAAACAACCTCTAACTATTTTAGGTACGCGTTAAAAAACATTATGGTCTCGCGTCGTAACTCTACCAGTTTTTCATGTATCAACCCTATCAGCTAAAAATCCATCCTTACTAAAACACAACTATTTAGTCCCTCGCCTTTGAAAAAGAAACTAAAACGTGTACCTATCCCACTAAAACACAAAACTCTAAAAGCCAACACACATTTTTTTGCACATCATGAATAGTGGACCTTTAATTATGAAAGGCATACAAAAAGCTTGTGTTCCTGTTGTGGATTGAAGATGTCTAAGTACTTGCTCTCACAAACTTTAATAATAATACTTCATATTTGACTGTATTCAAAATCTCAGACACTCATTCAAAGTTCATATTCAAATTAAGTGTGCTTGTGAGTGATTTGTTTTTTAATGTGCTTAAAAATCTATTCTAGTTGGTTAAGTGAAGAGGTTGTACAATACATTATATGATGATTTTGTCATACCATAAGTCCATAAGGAACAACTTAGAATGGTCTGAATGGATCGCAATCTCGAGGTGGGCTTAGAAAAAGGTACAGTAGCTAAGTTTGAATAGACCTAACGAAATATCAAATTTTGTATTATCTTATCAAACACTACATTTTTGTGTTATTTACGTTTGAACATTCGATAGAAAATTATAAACTTGTGCCAGACAATCCAAACTCTATATTTTTGGGTTATTTTCGTTTGAGTTTGAACATTTAATAAAAATTATTAACTTAGTCAAGGTTGTGTTTCTATTAAGGTCATCTTACATACATGCTTTTAAGACTATGAATACCCATTACCCTAAACTAAACTAATCTTTTTAATATATATCCATATTTAATATAAGAGAGAGAAAGAGAGAGAGAGAGAGAGAGAGAGAGAGAGAGAGAGGAGGGAATCCGTAGGGTGTGGAGACCGGCATACCGAGGTTTTGCCTCACCCACCAAGCTCGAGACTGAACATGATCCCCTCACCCAAGGGTGCTATAGGTGGCCTAACATATAATTAATCAATACATTATTTTTTGTAATCATAACATTTAACCATGGTTTTGAAAATTGGACCGGACCGGTTCAACCGGAAACCGACAGCGAAACTGGTTCAATAGAACTTGTCAAACTGCTAGGCATTGGACCAGTGAGAACCATTTGAGTCGGGAGGTTGAACCGCTAAACTGGACTCTTTTGAACCGCTTTAAACAATTTTTTTCTTTTTTTCCCTTTTTTTTCACTTAATTCCCAAATGCAAAGTTAGTATTTTCATAAACATAGTTATATTATGTACTTTTGATATATTAGTATGCTATATTTTTTTACATCTTTTTATTTTTGGTATTTTAGAAGATGAAAACTATGATAACGATGTTGTATTTCCCAAATGTTGTATTTAAGTATTTTTGATGTTGCAAGTGTTTCTAAACTAATTTACAATTTTTTAATGTTCAGTGAAAATAATTATGATGTTATCCGATTATTTAAAACGGTTCGACTGGCCCGACCGGTTGAACTAGTAAACCAATAAAACGGTTTAATGACCAATTTTCAGAACCTTGCATTTAACAAGTTGTCTAAAAAGTGTTAATATTTCCGCTTCAGTTTTACTTCAATCAAATTTATTTAGCAAAAATAGATGGTATTCTATTTTTATAATCTATTTTTATAATCTTCACCTAACAGAAGAAATAACACTAACCATTCATAAAGATATGCTAATAAATCATCAATTTTATAATTTTAATAATGCTAACTCAAAGAAAAAGCTACAAATTCAATTACATAAGGTACAAGTCAGCATAGCATGATTTCAATGATGTTCACCCTAAGCTCCTTCATACAAGTATTTAATCTTTTACTTCACACAGAAGAAATAAATAAAGAAAACTCAACAAAGTTGCATAACCCTGTCCCATTTGCATACATACAGTACATCATAAAACAATTACTTTGATATATTCATACAACAAATCATTCAAATTTGACGAAAAGCCGTCTGCTTTAGCCTGTGCGTGCGAGTAATAAAGAAATTTGATTGTTTTGTTATATGATGATACGATAAAATTGTTGGTAAAGACGATTTGCAACGGTAATAGAAGACGAAATAGAAAGAAAATAATCCCATATATACAAACTTGGAATGTTATTCTATTTACATGCATGTATTTGATATTTTGACCGAATTATTTTATAACAAGAAAAGGTGTAGATCACTTGTTTGTTGTTGCATCGATAAACATGGCTCGGGTCCAATGCTCTACATCCTCAGTTTGTGATGGTGGAGGTGGCAAAGTAGGATGTTCCACAAGATCCCATCCTTCCGTAAGCATTTCATTCTTCCCGTTAACAGTAGCACCATATAGATAACTGGCACCCGAGCTTGAAAGACTTTTATCGCCTCTGCTTCTCTGCTTCATTAATACAAATCATGAAATGGGTAGTTTAGTAATTTCGCTAATTTCCGTTCCACCTATTTTGGTTACCAAACAGATGCTATATACCCTTTGCATATATATAGAGATTAAACATGTACCATTGAAGCTGAAGTATGTGTGCTCTCGAGTAAAGTACTTGACGAAATTGCTGAATTCACGTTCCACACAGAATAGTTCAACTGTTGAGCTTGCTTAGACGATCTGCAAAATGTAACAATAAATCATACCAAGAGAATTTGCTTAAAAATCCCACATTTTTTTAAAAATAAAACGGCACCTTGAACAAGCCATTTTCAATGAAACAGCGGTTCTAACTTCCTTGGACGAAGAAAGCATTGCCAACAACTTTGCAAATGCTTCGAAAGTGGATGCTTCGGCAGGAACTTCAAGACACAACGAGTTGTAACAATACGCTGTTACACAAGCAACGCTTTTCTTCAGGAGTGAAATACCCTTCTGCAAATCCATGTGTGTTTCGACCGAGTGAGGGGAAGCCAAACTATAGTTGAAGCTACTGCTACTCGAAGAATCTAGACGAGGCTTCCTCTCGGATTCCATTGAAGCAACGCCAAAATTACTGGAACTTTTATCCGACCATGAAGTTTCCACTCCAGTGGTGCAAAAATTTTGGCGTGGGATAAAAAGTGGATACTCGTTGCTGCATTGCGTAAAACAGAATCAATATGATAAACGTTTTAATAATAAAAGATAGATCTATGGTAACTTACCTTCTGGAGGATGGGCGTGCATCCCAATAAGAATCACGTTGCCATATTCGAGAGCATGAACCCTGTATCAAAAAGTAACTCGAGTGCTATAGCAACGCATAAAAAATCAACAATTACTGTAAGTCTGTAACATCCCATATTTTTTATCTATTCTTATAAGGCTCTTCCTTTTTTTTAATCTTAAACTTGAGGGTATTAGTTGATTTATTACCATATCTCGATCACACATATTTTTTATTTTTTATTAAAGTTTTGTGTTGTTTTTCTCCCAAGAAGAAAGAAACATGACACAAATACAAACAAGTTGATCTAAATGGCTGTTTACTCGCAAATCGCAATTAGAAACATAATAACTTAAGTTTTATAGCAGTAGATATATATATATATAGAGGAAAGTTCAAATGTGAACCACTTTTTGGTTGTGAACGTGAGGACAACCGAGAGCACGACACGTGGCGGCTTTGAGTGTGGTCCCCCTCATTAATTCAATGCCCTCCCATGAATCGCGCCTAGTCATCCGCCGTGGAGTTGACGTGGCGCCTAGTCATCCGCCACGTGTCGCGCTCTCGGTTGTCCTCACGTTCACAACCAAAAAGTGGTTCACAATTGAACTTTCCTCTCTCTCTCTCTCTCTCTCTATATATATATATATATATATATTATATAGGGAGAGAGAGAGAGAGAGGAAAGTTCAAATGTGAACCACTTTTTGGTTGTGAACGTGAGGACAGCCGAGAGCGCGACACGTGGCGGAGACTAGTCAATAAAGGCGGCTTTAGTGTGGTCCCCCTTTTTAATTCAATGCCCTCCCGTGAATCGCGCCTAGTCATCCGCCATGTGGCACCTAGTCATCTGCCACGTGTCGCGCTCTCGGCTGTCCTCACGTTCACAACCAAAAAGTGGTTCACATTTGAACCCACCCCTATATATATATATATATATATAATACACTATTAAAGCTATTAGTAACGGGATGCACACAGAATTCTTTACGCAATACACAAGGTGATCAGAAATTACCGCAAAACCCGTGTTATGAAGTGCAGGAGCACCAACATTGTAAACAATTAGATTAAGAAGCTGCACCATATATCTGTTTATTCATGGAAAACAATTAGCAGGGTCATCCAATATAATAAGAACTCAGGGTAAAGACTATAGCAACTGTAACAGGTATTAGCTACTAATTTTGATGCTATCTGACCTAATATTTGCATATAAGACATGATAATGCAACAGAAGGAGATACAATCATTAGTTTCACCAAGTAGATTGATCATGCACTTCCCACTAATATTTGCACTACAAGTCAAGCAATTCTAGTTTAATCACCATAAATCTTGACAATCTATCTTCAGGACAGTACAATAAACTATGTATATGATGACATGACTGCAAATGCATAGCAACATCTAATGGACATCTAGGACCAGCAAGAAAAAGACGCATGTGAGATTTGGCAAGTGAAGTTACAAGTAGAATCATCAACAAACTAAGCAAAATTTTTTTTGATAAAATTAACCTAGATCTAGAAAAATAGCTAAGTGAAAGGCTATACAATAGATATAAGAAAAATATATTAATAGAGGTTGTCTAAAAGTTTATCTTTTTCATTAGTTTCATGTGCAGGCCTGCTACACAAGTCAATGATATACAACCAGTCTGGCAATTTCAAACCTTCAACTACATTTATGCATCCAAAAAAGGATGATTCCCTTTTATACTGTCTCTTTCAGTAATTGCAACACCAAATGTAAGACCAAATATTGACACTGTGGTAGAAAGAACTCAATTACAGCATAAAAAGGTGAGAGGAAGGGTATCATGTATAAAACAATAATCAGAATAGGAAAGATGTCTACCCCAAAGAAGCAGCAAGCTCGTCAGAGGGAACTGAGTGGGGATCAAGTCCCCTTGGCAATCGTGCATTGCAAATTTGATCATATTGTCCACTTGACCCGTCTTTCCTCTCTCCATCTATGTTCACCTGCAGCCAGAATTTGTAAACATTACATAAAACTTCCAACAATCCTGCCTAACTAATTAACTCATCCACATTAACAACTATAGTTAACATCCAACCTAAAGAGTAACTGTGTTTGCCACTAGCAAGGAGAAACATAAGCTCAAAAACTTATGCATTATGCTATTCATATGCTACTAACACATTTTAGGCCGATACTGGTCTATTCTACCGAAAGTAAAGCTTTCAAGCAACAACCAAAGGATCTCCCTTGGACTGAAGTAACAACAATATAAAAGATATTTTAATGGTTTGATTAGTTGCCATTTTCTGTATGAGGAATCCAAAAGGAAAGAAAAAGATCAAGAGAAGATGAAATAGCCATCCATGAATGGATACAGAACGATCGATTGGAAGCCTTTGGTTAATGGCCTGCCCCAGCTTTTAAACACCATATTTCGAAAAAACATCAAGTTTACCATAAGAACAATCAAAGTATGCAATTAAGGTTAAGACCCAAAATCACTTGGTATTAGTTACAGTAATAGAAAAATAAAATAAAAAACGTTCACCTTCCGTTGTGGAAACAACTTGCATATCTGTTTGATAATAACAGATTGTTTATGAAGACGTTCTGATGTAATTGCCATCTGCATATCATAAAAGTCCCCGTGTTCAACACCGATATATGAAACACTAAATGAAAATACAAAGACGATAAAAATCGCTCATTAAGAACAACCCTTACATGCCCGAGGCTCTGAGTACATATAAGATTAGGATAATACTTCTCCAGTTGCTCCTTGCGGTTTCTTTCCAACTGCAAATGGAAACAGGCAACGACATATTAACCCAATATCTAGCATTATTAGACAAATAAAAGAGAACACAAAGACGTTTGCATACCACATTCATAGCTGATTCAAGCATTTCATATCTGACTTTCAGGTCAGAAGCCATCTTTTCAGCCTTAGCTTTATCTATAAAGCACAAATTTAGCATAAAATGGTCAACATTGATCTACTGATATCACTTGATAATATTAACCTGAGGCATAGAACAACAAACCTTTTATAAGTTGTTCTTTACGAAAGTGGAGCTTCTCTCTCAATGTGGCAAGTTTCTCATGTTGAAGGACTTTCCAACTGAGTTGATCATCGGCCTTACCCTGAAAAAACACCGTTGGAAAATAAACTGGTTTCTAGCAACAAAAAAACAGTATCTAAAAGAACAATGATTTGTAAATTAAAAAACTGTAATAAACAGAAAGATAGCAATAAAGGGCAGTAAGGTTTTTGAGAGCTAGCGTAAGAAGAGCCTAGACCATTCACCTCAAGTGAATATTAAACAAAAATAGATCATTCAAATCTTATGATGCAGAGCCAAAAACATAATGAAAAGGCAAACATTTGGAGGTAAATTGTATAACTAAAAATGGAAGACAACTTACCGCTAAATTAAATCTAGTTCAATAGTTCAACCAAAAAAACAGAAACTGGCTTAGAAGAGAAAGCAGCAAAAGGAAGAACAACATACAAATATAGATGATACAATAAATGAAAGAAAATGTCCCAATTCAGTGGAAAGAGATATAGATTTGGCAACACTTGCTAAGATAGAAACCTCGTTTTACAAAATTATAAAATTGGTGAAACTAGGAAAACCCCAAATCTAAAAAGACCATGTTACAGTGATAAGCTAAAGCCATGCATATCTAGCGGACCTCTCCGTTTTCTGGTGTAGATTTTTTAAGGCCATTATCATTCCGAAAGAGTTTGTAGCAGACCAAACGATTTTCTTAACAACCATTGTTACCTCTAATGTAGTGATAGGACTTTAGGGTGCATGCAAACAGTTAAAACCAAAATAAGAAGCAAATTAATACTATCCAATCAAAGAATCAGAAAGAAGACAAGTTGTGGGGTCGAAAAAACCTTAGCAACAAGCACTTGACTCAACTTGGAGTATAGAGAATCTCGGCGACCCTTGATTGATGTCAAATTAGTGCCATATGAGTTCAACCTGCATCAAAGAGTTATTTAGCCCACAAGAACCAATTACCATACACACACAGTATGTTAGTTATATTATCTTATAACACATCAACTCAAGTTGGAAAGTTATACACAAGTCCTAAAATTTACCTGTAATTGACACAAACAGTACAAACAGAAGCAAGATTTGAATTCTGGCATATAGCACAAGTAGAGGTCTTCCTAGTCATCGTCCCCAAATTCCAAAATGCTGTAAAATTAACACCAAAACTGATATCAAGCTAAGGAATTACTGCAATTCAGATAACAATAAACGTAAAGATCAAAGGCAATGCAGCAGACTTTGTATATGTTAACAGTAGCAACTTAAGAGCTTATTTACCAATACTCTTGACATTAATGTTAGTATAGCTTACAGTCTTGCTCCCTTTTTCAGTTTTCAGTGAGAAGAGAAAGTATACCTGTATCAGATATCATCTTTAACAAAAACTTGACTAAATTTCCACATAAATACATTGTAATAGTCTAGTTGATTGGCTTTGAGGTTGTTTTGGAGCAGTGCAGATAAATATAAACTAGGGTTTGGGTTTCTTGGAAAACAATAGCTTGTGATCTCATCATACTCATATGATTTTGTTTGTTGTAATTTAGAAATTAAGAAAAAGAAGAAAGAGAAAGGCATCAGATACCAATTCAATCAACCAATCTGGCATCAACAAACACATATATACTAATAAAAACAAAAGAAATTCAGTAATCGATCGTACTATGATGATAATATAAGCTCAGATGATGAAAGAAAGTAAGTAACTAAAGGGGAAGTATATAACTAGGGTTTAGAATTCACCTAATAAAATTAAAGAAAAAGGCCATGGAGTTAGTTACCACCGTGGCCGGAGCGGAGAGTTGCCGGCGATCTTTCTTTTTCTTTCTTTCTTGTAAGGCTACCCGCAGCGGTAGTCTGTGTTGGTTGGGTTCGAGCGGCTTGGGTGTGTGTTGCGTGTGTTGGTTGGGTTCGAGCGGCTTGGGTGTGTGTTGCGTGTGTTGAGAGGGTTGGGTGTGTGTTGTAGAGAGTTATAAGGCTACACACACCCATACTCTCCAACCCTCTCAACCCACTCACTTTTTGACTGCCACATCAGCTTCCACATCAGCTTTTGGTCAACCCTCTCTTTACCCTCCCATAACCCTCTACAACACACACCCAACCCTCCCAACCCTCTCACTTTTCAATTTATTTTATTTATTTCATTTAATTAAATAACATTAATTAAATAAAACATGTAATTAATTAATTAATAATAAGATTAATAATTAATTAACTAAAAATTAAAATTACATAATTAAATTAACTAAAAATTAAAATTAAACATTACATAATTAAATAGAATAAACTAAAACATTAAATAAACTAAAAATTACAAGCCATATTTGGCTTTGATCTCCTCTTTTCGTTTCAAAGTATCGAAGAGCTTTTTACCCCGGAGATGGTAGTGCGGGGTGGTGTAAAACTTAATGTCTTCCTCTTCTTGGGTCGTTGGTGAAGGTTCTTCCTCATCGGAAGTGTCTTCCTCTTTTACGGGTTGGTAATTGGGTTGGTAACCGGGTACAAATTGTGGTTGATAAGGAGGAGGAAAAAATGGATTAGTCCACGAAGGAAGCGATTGATAATCGGGTGGAGGAGCTTATGAAGAGCTCCCGGGTTGATTGGGTAGTGAAGAGCTCCCGGGTTGAGGAGCTTGAGGATGACTAATTGTGATAGAAAAACCTTTGGGCGAAAATTCGACATCGTAATCGGGTGGATATTGTGGAGGGAACCCGGTGTGCGTAACGTCGACTTTGAAAGAGGGCTTCGAAGGGGTCTCGGGTTCCGCCCGACGTTTACATTTCGCGCGCCGTGATGAAGATCCGAGGTTTCGATCGTTTGGATTCATCGTTTGAAGAGTGGGAGGTTTGAAGAATTGGAGGTTGTTTGTGTGAAAAAGAGTTGAAGAATTGAAGGTTGTTTGTGTGAAAAATGAAGTTGGGTTAAATGAGTATTTATAGGAGTAAAAATTGAAAAAAAAAAAGTAAAAAAAAAAAAATATTTGATTTTACCGTTGAGAGAGCCGTTTGACAATGGCTCTCCCAAACCGTTGGTGCCTTCAAGCCGCCGGCTTCAATGCCTGCGCACCCAAACCCTGCAACCCGCCGGGTAAGCTTCCCTCCTACCCGCTCACAAGCCGCTGTGCGGTGCAACCAGCCTAAGAGGGTAAAGAGAGGGTTAACCAAAAGCTGATGTGGCATTAAAAAAGTGAGTGGGTTCAGTGGGTTGGGTGCGTGTAGCCTAAACGATTTATCTGAGACGAAGACGGTTGAGTATTTATAGACTCAATTACATTTACAATTTTTTATGAATTAAAAACATGAGTTAAAAAAACAGAAATTATATATATCCTTTCTCACTTAGGCCATCCATAACCGTACCACTCACACCCCTCATTTCTGTTGCCACATCAGCTTTCCACTATCTTTACCACTATCCTACCAATTCCATACCTTTCGTCCTTAACCATACCCCTCATTTTATTTTTTTTATTTCTAAAATATATTAAAATAATTTACTCAAAGATAAAATAACTAAAATTCAAATTCAAATTAAAATTACATTTTATTAAAACTAAAAAATACAATAAAACTAATTATTGTGCAAAGAGTCCCACACTTGTTGAGATAAATCTTGGCGAAGGTTGGCGTACCTCTCTCGGTTTTTCACTAGGTTGACGTTTCTTGCCCTGTCAGCTTTGGAGATATTTGTTTCAATATCTTCCGTTAAAACCTCCGTAGGATCAAAAGGATAATCTGAAATGCCTTCGTCTTCACGAATCATGTTGTGTAAAATTATACACGTGTTCATGATTTCTTGTAGCTTCGTTCGTGTCCATACTCGCGCCGGTCTTTTTACCATGTGCCATTTACTTTGAAGCGTGGCGAATGTCCGTTCGATGTCTTTCCTAGCCGATTCTTGATGTTCCTTGAAGTGGACCCGTCTCTCGTCGTCATGTGGATACCTAAATGCTTTGACGAAAGTCGTCCACTCCGGATATATCCCGTCGGCAAGATAATACCCGTGATTGTAGTGTGTGTCATTCACTACAAACGAACTATCGGGTGCTTTATCTTCGAATAAATCATTGAAAACCGGTGATTGATTGACAACGATTATATCGTTCGTCGCACCCGGAACCCCGAAGAATGCGTGCCAGATCCATTCATCATATGATGCGACCGCTTCTAGAATTACCATCGGTCCAGCATGATCACCTCTATGGAATTGACCCCTCCATGCGACGGGGCAATTTTTCCAGCTCCAATGCATACAGTCAATGCTACCAAGCATGTCGGGAAAGCCGTGGACTTGTTCATGCATTGCGTAGATTCGTTGAATATCGCTAGCAGTAGGCTTTCGTAAATATTGTCGCATATATAGGTAAATAATACCTTTGCAAAAATTCTCAAGGCAATCCCTTGACGTTGTTTCGCTCATCCTCAAGTACTCGTCGGAAGCATCCGCAGCAGACCCGTACGCCAGTTGTCGAATAGCGGACGTACACATTTGAAGCGCGGAAAACCCTTTCACACCTCTTGCATCCCAATGTTGCTTGAAATATTCGACCTCTCTTTCTAGATCGTTAACTATCCTTAAGAATAGTCGTCGACTCATACGAAACCGCCGCTTAAAGTCTTCGTCGTTGTACACCGTGTTATCAGAAAAGTAGTCGGTGATAAGTTTATCGTGTCCCTCTTCCCGACCTCTTTCTTTATTCGGCCCTCTCGGTCTTTTATTTGACGGACCTTCTCCATTGTTTTGCAATACCCCGGTAGTCACAAGTTTACCGACCAACTCGGCAGCTTGAAGGTTGGCAAGAAGAACTTGATCTATCATGAGATTAAAATCATCATCGGAATCCGACATTTTTTTTGTGGATAGGAGATAAGAGGAGAAAAATAAGAAGATTAAGAGAAGAATAAGAAATGAATTAGAAGAGAATAGGAGGAGATGTGGAGTTGTTGGTTGTGAAGAGAATAGGTATGTGTATATATATAGAGATAAAAGGAAAAAAAAATTTAAAAATAGCCGTTAAAAGAGCCGTTGGGGGGGGGGGGGGTTCACGCGTTTTTTGGCCGGTGTGGGGGTACCGACCCTCTCCACTGCCGGTTCTCTACCGGTCATCATTTTCGGTGTTACCGTCGGCATCCGGTCGGTACCGACTCGGTGCCGACGCCATTAAGGATGGCCTTAGGCTATGTTTGGCAAACTAACTGATAAGCTAGCTGGTGATTGATAAGCTAGCTTATGAATAAGTCATGTTTGGTAAAAACTAGCTTATGAGTATGTAAAATGACCAAAAAGGACATCTTTAATAAATAATCAATTATAACTATTTTATAATATAATTAAAACAAAAATTTAATAATATAATTAAAATAAATTTCCAATAATACAATATGTTAAATAATACAAACAATAAAAAAAATATATATATAATATAATATATTGAAATAATATAGAATTGATTATTATTATTATAATTATTATTATATACGCTATAAATTTTAGAATTTATTAAAACAGACTTTAGAAAAAAGTTTATATTAACTTATAATTTAAACTGCTATTAAATATAATAAAAATAAAAACAAAATTGATCAACTTTACATATCTTAAATAATTAATAGTTTAAAAAATATATTATTAAGAACTGGATATAAATATTTTTTTTATTAAAGTACTAAATTTGATCCCGTGTAATACACGAGATAATTTTAAAAAAAATTCATACCAGAAAAACTAATATTATAAATATGATTTGCTTTATTTTAGTTATTTACTATAACTTAATTTATGTTTAATATTATTATATCTAATAATTAGTTTATTCTAAAAGTATTGAGAATAAACTTATATTATATACTCTATTATCTGCATTTCAATTAATTCGTTGAACATCCATCAATATGCATATATGTATGTATAATAAATTAATTTTACGGAAATTAATATATTTAATATTGTAAACATATAAGTATATTTAAATTTTATAACCGGATTTTTAATTTTTTCTTTTTTTTTTGATTTTTTTTCTTTCATATGGTTGATTTGTTATAGTTGAGAGAGATAGAGATAAGAGATAAAATAGGTCGATTAGTTAATATCTAATAGGATAAAGTTTAATAATTTTAAATTTTGATAAAGTTTAATAATTTTAAATTTTGAAACAGTTAATATTTAATAAGATAAAATTTAATAATTTTAAAATAAAATAGTTGAATTAATAGGCTGGAGTTTAATATTTAATAAGATAAAGTTTAATAATTTTAAATTTTGAATCAGTATCATGTATAAACATATGACACATGACACATATGCATATGATGTGGCAAATAGCGACAAGTAAGCAAAATAAATCTAGACTAACAAAGTGTCTAGGTTCATGTTATGGCGGGGAAAAATAGAAATTCGGCTCAACAGAGCGCGACACGTGTCAGCCAGTTACTCTTTTATTATATATAGATTTAACATGTTTTAACTATATAACATTTTAAAAATTATTATATATATATATATATTTGGAAGAGGTATCCCAGACCACATTGGGTCCACGCTAAAAATTATTATATTTGTTTTTTGATATTTAAAAATATCTAATATAATTAATAACATTTGAAGATAAATAATTATTTTAATTTAATATTATATAATTTTAATTATTAAAAATTAATATTTATTTATTAATAATTATTATTTATTAATAATTAATATATAAATTTAATTAATAATATTTAATCTTAATAAGGGGTATAATTGGAAAAAGTCACAAAAAGCTCCTCATAAACTACTCAAAGTAGCTTATCAAAAAGTTAGCTTATAAATAGCTTATATGCTACTTTTGGTCTTACCAAACATGTACACAAAATGTTGGGTTTTTGTGGGATCCCTCGGGTCAAATTGACTCGAGGATCACATGGATCTTCGAAACCTTACTGGTTCGATAAATCCCATAGGTTAAAATCTGAACTGATAAAAGCCTATGCTATCAAACACACACTGGTTTGATTATAATGCGGAAGGGGATCGGTGGCGCCGGCTAGAGAGAGAGAGAGAGGAGAGAGAGAGAGAGAGAGAGAGAGAGGAGAGAGGAGAGAGAGAGAGAAACTGAAACTGATTTTTAGTTGGCTGAAAGCTTAACTTTTCCTTAACCCATAAGCCTTATTTATATGGAGGAAAAACACAGTTTGAATAGGATTCAGTTTCCATATAATAATTATCTCAAATCTTTTTCCTTTTTAATTACTGGAAAAGAATTTGCTTATGATAACTATATATATATTTATCTAATATATATAACTTTATTAATTAACTATTATATATTTATTTTATCTAATAAATATATAATGTATCTAATTAATTAATAACCCTCTGACTTTGGTAATTCTGACTGAAATTACCCAATTGATTTATAATTTGCTATTATAAATCCTAACTCTCCATTTCCGGGTTTCATTTAACTTTATTCGATTTATAGGTCCTCACAGGTGTGACCCTCAAGTGTCTTGTAACATTGGATGTGTAATTACTTGGTTTGTCAACTCTGCACATAATTCCTAACAGACTCCCACTTGTGCAAGTTGGCAATACCGCCTTGATTACACGGACCTAAGGAGGCCCCTAGACAGGCACTTAGGCTGACCAGGTTACAAGAACTCTTATACCCAGACTGGTGATATAAATATTTCATAAGGAAATAGTATCTATGAAACTACTGTTCATTGATTGGGTATATTTTGGCTTTTCCCTTTGCATCACGATATTTCATCTGTGAGTATGAGCTTGGAAGGTGTCAACTCTAAATACTCAAGATTCTGTTTTCTTGACTATCCGACTTTAACTGATAGGTAAACGACAAAGAACTAATCAGTTCGTTTGGGCATGGCCATGCACTTCATCAGTATACTCAGTCAGTCAAGATGGGCCCAGAAATATCTCTCTTCTGAGAAGAGGTGCAAATCCCATCTTGCATATCTGCCTTTAACACCACGGCTTCCGCTGAATCTAGTTACGCCCTTTATAGCCACCCTGTTACGGCGTAGCGGTTGAGTGTACTAAGTATTCAGTAGTCTTCATGATATCAAATCAGATACCTCAGGTGATAGGGACAACCACTGTGAGATTTACTTATGACTGATTCCAAGAAGTAATCTCAACCGCGGATCACGTCCGATATTTGCTACTCTATCAAATATCTGTGCAACTTTTAGTCTACAACGCTTGTAGCTGTTATTCAACAACTGATCATAACTACCTAAAAGTTCACAATGACTTTAACACCTTATCATGTTCCCACAATGATAAGTTGTCATGGACAAGTTTCGAATGTAAACTGGAAACTAGTTTCATTCCTGGATTATAAAACATGCAAAATGTAAAAGTAATAAAGAAATTAATTTTGTATAGTCCACATTACACGCTGTAATAATAACAAAATTAAATATCTTTTCTTTAATAACTTTCATAATATCTATTTAACGTTTGTTAAATATTGGTCCAAAATGAAGTATCACCTATCTTCAGTTTAAACCCTTTGATTAAAGTTTACCATTTTAATCAAAGTGATAACCAAATAGTACAAGTTTAATATTGTCTACTTGTATCTGCTAATCATTGTTTCGCAAACACTTTTATATACAATAATTAGACTTTTATCATATTCCATGAACTTGGAGACCTGGAATGACTACCAGTTCCTGAATATGTAAGACTGAACTGCAACTTTCCTTAGTTGCTGTGTAGATGAATGATTTCTACCTGAAATCAGATTCCATTTTACCTCGCTGGTAAATCTATTGGAATTCTTATAATTTTTAATCCAACACTTTAGTTATTGATTAAAAAGTCAATCTTTATTTTGTTTCAGGGATCTTGAAACTTTTACCTTTTTGACTATAAGGTAAATAATATCTTATGAATTTCCATCCTACCTGGATCATAAATTCCGAGATATGTCGAATCAATAATTATATCTTTTATTCTTTATCTTAGACTAGATAGAGAATAAATTAGGCTCCCACTATCCTATATGAAAACCATCTATTACTCAAAATTCACTATTGGCTTAGTCAAAACTTTGATCAGTCAATTCTATTTTAAGTAATACGCTTGAGAATTCTATTTATAAAACTTGACTGGATTTTATTAAAACCCAATTCCAAAACTTGGAATTTTTCTTAGTTTTATAAATACTGTTATTAACCTTGTCTAAGTTAATATCCCTGATTCTCTTCTAAACATTTTAATAATTTAAACCTGATCACAAAAATTATTTCATAATCTTGCTTATAAATGTTTTACTTAGAAACCATAGTCTTTTGGTTTCTAACAGTTTTCATATAATTACTTCAATTCAACAAAACTATTGAAGTAATACTTCTAGTGTAACAGGCAATATCTAGGATCTTATTTTAAATCAAGTCAAAACTTGACTTTGTGAGATTTAAAATTTCACGCATATCAGATATTTATTCAAGACAATAACTTATAAAATCCAAAACCATAAATTATAAGTATTAAAAGGTAACCATAAAACAACTGTTTAAAATATAAATTTGTCTTGAAAAACATATATCTAAAATGAGCTTTTATCTTGATCCTTGCAATCTTCGGGCACATCACTTCTGACCACCTGCAATAGTTATTTGCTCTAGGTATCAGTACACTTGTAAACTAACAAGTAAGAAGTGACAAACTAAAGCAATCACAAATATCTGAGGTTTACATACCTGCTTCATGACGCTTTGGGCAGTTCTGCCTCCAGTGACCGACCTCATTGCATGTGAAGCAGCGGTTCTCGGTCCTAGCTTTGTTTGGCTTAACTTTCTTTCCCTTGCCCTTGCTTTTGCCTTTCTTGGGTGCACTCTGGACGCCCTGGACTGGTCCTTTTCCTTTGCTGGTGCTAGCATGCCCATTTTTCTTTTTCACCCCTCCGTCTCTTACCATCAAGACATCCTTGGTCTTGTTCTTGTTGCCCAGATTCCACTCAGCTGTCTTAAGCATGGAGTGTAATTCTGCTATTGACTTCTCCATGTTATTCATATTATAATTGACTACAAAAGGCCTGTAGTCTTCTGACAGCGAGTTGAGAATAGTATATGTTGCTAGCTGCAACGGAACTGGGTGACCAAGTCTTTCCAGATGATCCAAGTGCCTTTTCATCTTCATGATGTGGTCACTCACTGATGTCCCTTTTACCATCTTGCACTCATTAAATGCTTTTGTGGCATCGTAACGTTCTGTACGAGCCTGGGTCTGGAACATGTCCCTCAGCTGGCGGATCATGTCATAAGCATTTGTATTTATGAGCCCTGCTTGCAGATCTGGGCTCATAGTTGCAAGAATTAGACAGGCGACATCAAGTAGATCATCCGAGTGCTTCTTGTGGGCATTTCTGGCAGCAGCCGGAGCATTTGCCGGAGGTGCCTCCCCAAGAGGCTCTTCAAGGACATACCATTTCCTCTCATGTCTGAGCACAATCATTAGATTGCGCTCCCAGTCAAGGAAATTGGAGCCAGTCAACTTGTCCTTTTCTAGGATAGAGCGGAGGGAAAGATTGTTAGTGCTGGTAACAGTGCTTGCCATCTACACAAATTAAAACTTTTGGTCTTTAGCAACTGTAAATAGATTAAGTTCCAATAAATATCAATAAACCCTTAAATGATCAATCTATTGGACTAGGATCCTTATTTCATACGTCCTAATGTGCGGATTGTTCTTGCTCCACCAGGCCCGTATTTATTTCGGTAGGTAAGGACTTTTACCAATCATATCTACCTGATATGACTCCTAGATCTTTTCGGGACCACGCTAACTACTTGTGCATGTTTTAGTCCCTCTAAGTGCATTTTGGCCCGGTACCTCCCGGTGAACATTATAGTACCAAAATAGATCTCACCATTTTGGGGACCTGATCACTATACTCTGGCCGGTACCACCCGGAGATAATTCGCAGAGTTATGTAACCCCTTCAGTTTTCAGTTTGAACACGGACGTTGAAGGTGTGATCACTCATAATGCCCGTGTACTTTATACCGAAGGTGCCCCTAGATGGGTTGCACTACTGATCTATGATTTTCGGGGTTTTGAAAATTTTACTTCCAGGTTTTGAAAAACTGATTGTTACAAAGGCAGCTGATGTTTTAAACTAACTGTTTAAAAATCACTTGCTAATTAAAACTAACTGTTTTAATAGCACACCTAGTTGATAAAAACTAACTGTCTTTGTCAACTTGCCTCTTACAATCATTTATAGGTTTTTAAAAATAAAATCTACCGTTTTGAAAAATTTTGAAAAACTGGTAATTTTAAACACAAAAACCTATATACTTTGTGATACAACCTAGTTTTAAAAGAAACTATTTAAAAACTTACTAACATCCAAGATATAAACATGCAATTAAATAACAGTTAATCACATAATTGCCAATTATAGTTTTTGCCAACATTTGTTTCCTAAGGACTAATAATGACCTATTTTATTAAAAGCTTCAAAACTTTGCGTAGCTCCCACTGGCTTTGCCATGCTTGTCGGTACTTTGGTAAGAGGATGAACTTTAGCAGCTCCCACTGGCCTTGCTATCCCGAACATCTATCCTAAGGTCATTATTACATAAGGGGTTGTAAATGGTACGCAGGCCTCCCCGGAAATATGTCAAGGGTCTAAGTTGGCAAAACTCTATATTAGGCACACATATGTATATTTCAAACTGAGATGCATACATGAAGTTCAAGCAATCACGCAATCAATCATATATATAAAGCATAATATGATAGCGAGAAATAAACCTAGATCCGTTAAAATTATCTTGTCTCAATTATCGCAGAACTTGGTTTTATAACTGATTCGAAAAACAAACTGTTTTATGAACCAAAATATTTTAAGCTGAAAAACGGTTTTTACTTAAAAACTGAGACTTATAAACAATAAATCCTATTTTATAAAACTAAAACCATTTTATCTAAAAATATCAACCTTTTACCCAAAAATATCGAAAAACAGGTATTTCGAACTAACTGGTCGAGATACACAATACTGGCCTTAAAACTGTATCTAGATTCGACCAACTGATCAAATACAATACTAGGCCTATTTGACTATTAACTATTCAGTTTATAAAAAATTTTAATGAAAAACTAAAGCAATAAAATTACTTGAATAAGTTAATCTGGGTAAATGGGTCTAAAACCAACAAAACTTATTTGGGCCACAAACTTGGTCCAAAAACTGGGCTTATAGGCCCATTACCAAACTGGTAATCTTGGGCCATTAGGGTTTCGTGATTTGCTCGAAAAACTATCGAGGATTGAAAAATCCTAATCCGGTCTTATCGCTTCGGGTTTCGAAAAAAAAAAACAATCGATACCAATCCGATGATAGTAACAAACGGTCACCCTTTGATCGGTTTCATGACGGCGAAGGTAAACAACCACCGCCGCCGTTGGTAGCTCATCGACGATGGCAATCGGCCATCACCGCCGTCGATTTTTGGAAAAAAACGAACTAGTTACCGGTGATGATGGTAACAATCAAAAACGTCACCACCACCACCGGCTCCATTCATCACCGCCGCCTACCACCGCAACGACAGCAGCCGCGAAGGCCGCCATCGCCGCCGATGACAACAGCCGGCGACAAAGCTTTCGCCACCACCGCCTATCGTGACCACCACCGATTGGTGGTTTGCTTCGGCGATCAACAGCAAACAACCACCGCCCCTGCCACGGCTCGGCCTTAGGGCTGCCGGTGGGCGGCCTGGTGGTTCGCGGTCAGTGCGGCGACGATGGCCGTAGCCACCGCCACCACCTTGCTTCTGCTGCCATCAAAACAGCAACGCCACCGCCACCAATTGACACACCATCGCGGCCAATTTGTGGCTTGCGGTGGTCGATCGACTTCGGGAGCCAATCGCCGCCGCCGCCCGGCGTGGCCGTAAGGCAGACGGCGGCCTGGCAGGTGTTTCGTGATGCTCCGGCGATGACAACGACCATGAGCCGCTGCCACCACCGTACAAACAACGCCACCACCGTCACCAAAACGTGGCGCGGTGGTCGATCATCGTGACGCCGCTGCCACCGATTTCGATCACCACCATCTGTGGTCGATTGCCGCCGTGGCCATCGCCTTGGATTGACCGGCGATTGGCGTGAATAAAAACGGCCACCACCACCGTCGCTGGTGGTGCGATTTTATAGCCTACGCCGCCGCCACCAATCGGGTGGTGCGGCTCGGTGGTTGATAGTGATAGCCGACGCCGCCACCACCAATCGGGTGGTCCGACTCGGCGTTCGTGTGGTGTGATTTTACAGCCGGCGATCGGCCTGGCGGTCCGGCCGGCTACCTGCCGCCATTCCACCGCTGATCGTCGGTTGGGTGTTCTTTGGTGTGTTCGAAGCGATTAAGCGATAAAAAAATCTTTATATATAAAGCTAAAACGAGAATTAAACGAACAATTTTAACGGATCAGACGAGTTAAATAAAACGAACAGACCGTGGCTCTGATACCACTGTTGGGTTTTTGTGGGATCCCTCGGGTCAAATTGACTCGAGGATCACCATGGATCTTCGAAACCTTACTGGTTCGATAAATCCCATAGGTTAAAATTTGAACTGATAAAAGCCTATGCTATCAAACACACACTGGTTTGATTATAATGCGGAAGCGATTAAGCAAAAAACCCTAAAAGCTTACAGATCTTTTAATCAATTTAGTTTAGTTAATTCTATTATGGTTTCGATGGTTTACCTGGATTGCTTGAGATTTTAGTCCACCGGTGATTGACCAACGAATGTTCTTCTAGTTGAACCGAATGAAAACCCGAAGACTGGAAACCGAAACTGGAATCCGAATGGGGAAGGGGATCGGTGGCGCCGGCTAGAGAGAGAGAGAGAGAGAGAGAGAGAGAGAGAAACTGAAACTGATTTTTAGTTGGCTGAAAGCTTAACTTTTCCTTAACCCATAAGCCTTATTTATATGGAGGAAAAACACAGTTTGAATAGGATTCAGTTTCCATATAATAATTATCTCAAATCTTTTTCCTTTTTAATTACTGGAAAAGAATTTGCTTATGATAACTATATATATATTTATCTAATATATATAACTTTATTAATTAACTATTATATATTTATTTTATCTAATAAATATATAATGTATCTAATTAATTAATAACCCTCTGACTTTGGTAATTCTGACTGAAATTACCCAATTGATTTATAATTTGCTATTATAAATCCTAACTCTCCATTTCCGGGTTTCATTTAACTTTATTCGATTTATAGGTCCTCACAGGTGTGACCCTCAAGTGTCTTGTAACATTGGATGTGTAATTACTTGGTTTGTCAACTCTGCACATAATTCCTAACACAAAAAATAAGCTAGCTTATAAGTCAGCTTATAAGCTAGCTTATTTTACCAAACAATGCCTTAATCAAGACAAATGTCATAAACAATAGATGATATAAAATGAAAAATTAATGGATTACATATGATTTGATTAATGGATAAATAGGAGGAAAAAGTAGAAAGAAATATAATTTTTTGTTAAAAATATAAGTATTTTATTATTTATATTATCTTAACAAAAATGTTTTTCAAGGAAAAAAAAAGCTTTAAATTTAGGGGTTGTTTGGGAGTACTTATTTAAAGCTGGTGATGACTTTATCTTTTTTCTAAAGAAGTAATAAGGTGTTACTAAAGTATTTGGATTAGGCTATGTGTACCGCGAACCGGGGCTCAGCGGGCTGCAGTACGCGACTGTTGATGCCGGCGGGCTAGGTGGTGGGAGGGTTAGCCAACCCGCTGCTCTTGTGCGTGTATCGTGTGTGTGCAGTGTGTGTTTTATATGAGAGGGTTGGAAGGGTTGGGGTACGGGTTGTGTAACGACCCGATTTCCCAAACAGATAATTAAAGCATAAATAAGCAATCCCATTGATCTAACGCAACGAAAATATTCTATTATAAAATAAGGGCAATGTCAAGTGCAAGCGGAACATCCCTCCACGCTGAGATATCAAAAATCAAGTCTAAACGGTATTATTTACTAAGTCTGAAATCTATCTAGAAGTCAAATCTTCTCCTTCCCTTTCCTAGCGTCGCGCTCGGCACCTGAAATTTTATTAAAAGATTTTGAAAGCGAGGGTTAGACCATAAGTTCTAGTGAATTCCCTCAAAACAGTTTATTTCGCAAACCTTGGCCCAATGACCCAATCCATATCAAATACTGGTGGGGCATTGTGGACAACCGAAACGTCACCCCGTGACATCGGATCCCTCGGATCATAACGTGGCAGGCCCAACTCGTAGATGCTCTTTTTAAGGCAGGACGGATCTCATTCGTGCTCCCACCACCCGTTCTCTCTCCCAGGGGATGTACAGTCCCCTGATACTGTTGTCCACTATGCGACCCACCCCACATATCAACAAATTAACATATGAATTACCGACTTAAACATGCTTAACGTAATTATCATTTCATCACATTCATCATGTAGAACATCAGTTATTTGTCATGTAAAACATTTCAAAACGGAATGGACATCTTAAATGCATTTAAAACATAATTCATTCATTTCAGGCAAAGGGAACTCACCTGAGCTTATCTCATAGCTCACGATCCTCCAAGTACTTTCCTCCTAGCGAATCTGTAATATCCTAAGGCATTAATGATTCACGCTTGTAAGATACTCTAACTATGAAACCCCTATGCAGACTTAGCACGAGGGTTTCGCTACCCGGTTAGCGGACGGGGTCAAGGGGAGCCGCCCTTGCAGGGTCTGAGGGGCAGCGCCAAAATCCGACCAAAAGTCATAGCCTCTCCAAAATCCGACCCTAGTTGCTCAAAGTCCGACCCGGACAACTCGAAGTCCGACCCGGACAACTAAAAGTCCGACCCGGACAACTCAACTAGTCCGACTCGGACAACTCAACTAGTCCGACTCGGACAACTCAAAGTCCGACCTGGACAACAATAATTCGACTCGGACTGGCGGAATTGTCCGACCCGGACTATTTTGCATATCGAAAAACAGCCACAAAAATCGATTAACAGGGGTCTAAATCATCCTAAACCAATCCTAATCAATCCCAAATAACTTAATGCTCAATCTAGAATAAGTTTTATGCTATAAAACAGCAATTTGTACCTCGATATGTCGATTCTCGATGAAAATAGCAAAGTCCGATGTTGATGATGACGATGATGAAAGCCAAGAACACACACACACTAATATTTTCCAAATGTGGTAAAATTTTAGGGTTTAGGCTATAAATAGTATGGGCTTAGGGCCAAGCCCATACCCCAAAATGAAATAATCCAAATCCATTAACACTTTCTCAAATTATCTATAAAGTTGGATTATTCCAACTTAACCTAACAAGTAAAGAAGAAAGTAGAAGTTAACAAAATAACAAACAGAAGCAGTAAGAGTGATTATTGGCTAACCTAAATGTAAATCAGTAAATGCAATTTGAGTGGTTGTCGGCCGGCGAGACGTTCTGGTTCGATGGAGAAGATGAGACCACCGTCGGAAGAGAAGGCTATAGAAAAGAAGTTGGCCCAAACTAAACCTACCCTTAAGCAACTGGGCTTAAAAAATATTTGTAATGCTCATGGGCTTCATGCTGTCCTATCTAACGAGCCAGAGCGAAACCTTCAAAATACTTAACACATCAAGCTCGCCAACTTTATCGAACTTGTTAAGTATTTTGAAGGTTTCGAAAAGGCATGTAGGTACAAACTTGATCAGTAAGGAATACCTTTTCGTACATTTGTTGCAAAAATATGGCCGGCTGGTAGATATCTGAGAACATTCGACTTCAAATATTTCAGTGAATGTTCCTTTAGTGATCTTTCTATATTCAAAGAATCCTTCAGTGGTCCCTTTAGCGCCTTCGTCAGTAAGTACGACAACGACTACTTCGGTAAGTAGTAAACAGTAAAAAATAATATCATTTTCAATTCAGACTTATGTAAAACTCTAGAAATCCATCCTTACTAAAAAACATAACTCTTAAGACCCTCACCTATAAAAAAAGGGTTAAAACATGCACTTATCCTCACTAGAACTGGTATCCCCACTAAAACACAAACTCTAAAAAGCCATTAATATTTTTTGCCACCATGAATAGTGGACCTTTGAATAAGATGGGCATCTTTACCATATACAAAAAGTTGATGTTCCTATTCTTGATTAAAGATGTCTTTTAAGTATTTGCTCACAAACTTTAATACTTCATGTTTGATCGTATTGAAAAACTCAAACACTCATTCAAAGTTCATATTCAAACTAATTGTGCTTGTGAGTGATTTGTGTTTTAGTGCATGTAAATTTCAGTTTTGAAGAGTTTGTATCATACATTATATAACGATTTTATCATACCATAAGAAAACAACTTAGAATGGATATCTCAGCCAGGGTGGGCTTCGAAAAAGGTAAAGTAGCTAAGTTTGAATAAACCTAACTAAATCTCAAAATTTGTTTTATCTTATCAAACACTATATTTTTGTGGTATTTCATCCTTTTAATATTGATTTTTGTGATTTTCTTTTTATGCATCAATAACAAATAGGCATAGTAAAAAATTTATATACATCATTTATGGGTTAAGTTAATTGTGTTAACCAATTTCTATCATAGATCAAAATCAATCAATGGTTGTAACTTAAATTAACTTTCTATAATTATCACATCCATAATTATAGAAAACATACTAAATATTAATAACCGCCCATAATTATCTCAACCATTGATTTGTTTTAATCAATGATGGATTGGTTAACACGGTTAACACAATTTGAGTGGTTAACAAAATAACTTTCCTTTATCATTTATATATAAAATGCAATATGATTAATTGAAAATAGACTTTATAAATATAGCACAAGTTAATAAAGGAAACACAATAAATGTCGACGTTCATAAATGAAAAGCTCTCGAAGTATCTCGAAGCATAGCTGGGTCCATTTTCTTTATAGTAGATTTCCTTAAAAATATTTCTTTAAATTTTATAGAAAGTATATTTGTCGACGGAATAATTGTATATTTTATTTGAACTTGGTTTTGATTGTGTTTAACATAAGAACTTTATTATTTTTCTTTTATTTTGTGAGAAACAAATTGGTACTTACAATTCTATTAAGAAAACCACCTATGAATGCTATTATTGTTAAAATAAAAAAAATCTCTCCTTTTTTTATACCTAAGTTACTCTTGAATGTATTAAAAAAATGATAAGTTACTTATCTTAAAATCAATAATTTTTGCACATTTTGATACACCTTAATTGCTTAATTCCTTGTCATATCTAAAATTTTACTTTTAAAACCCATTATGACATAGTATTTAATGGACACCTATTTGTTGAATAACATGTTTTATTAGACTACACCATTTAATAGACATCATAGTTATCCGGCGAAATGAAGACAATTGTTAAAACGTCTTCCAATGTTGTGACAGATTGGTTATCGCTCGGAAGGTTTATATCATCCTAACCGAGTTCGAGCATTCTCGTGCGCATGTCTGAGAACATTTAAGTAGGGCCATGTTTAGCCTTCAAAATTGTCAGGGATTAGTCGGGTTTTGGCCCGAACACCCTTAAAAAAAGATAGTTGTTGAAACACTTAAAAAAAATCAATGTTATAAGGTCATTTTTTATAAATAAAAGAAGAATTTAAAAATGGAAGCATAATTGGTGGGCATTTGTTGATTAATGTGACTTTCCGTTATTATTATAAACCTTTGCACTCCAAACATTCTGGGGGGGTTTAAAGGGAAAGCCAATTCCTTTCTTACGCCATTTTTTCTCTTTTCTGATTGTAAGAAGATGCTTTATTTTGGGAGCAAAATCACATAAAAATATACAAGACCCATTTTGCCATCCATGAAGAAGAGCCTAGTGCTCCAAGAAACAAAATTGTGTGAGGAATTTTCAGGCAAATATTATTATGGGATCTGTACCCTTGGAGGAATGGTTAGTGCAGGAGCAACCCATCTTGCTATTACCCCCCTTGATGTCCTCAAAGTCAATATGCAGGTTTATTCCATTTCACTTTACAATTCTCATATATATGCTTTTATATTCTTTCATCTGGGTTTTTTATATTCTCATATTGTTTGATTGGATGACATCATCATTTTGGTTTTGTTATTGTTCTCTCAATTTTAAACCTTTTCATGTGGGTTCTTTGTGATTGGTGTTGGGATAGCATACTCTTGTTTGGATATCAGTATACTTATGAAATGTTATTTGGATGGGATCAGTGTTGTGTTATATTCCAACTAAATAGATTGTTAGAAACTAAGATTAGAGAAACATGGTAAATGGTAATGGAGAATGTGTATTGCTTGAGAATCTTGCAAGTTCAATTTCCGAAGTGATATTTCTACCTTGGGTATCATGAAATTCAATCCGGGATAACCCTCAAGGATGATTTTGATTTTAGGGACAAGAAATGAAAGCCAAGTTACCAGAGAATATTATGAGTGATTAGAATTTTCGGAGAGCCCCAAAACTGGTGTATAATTCGTACATATACCTGTTCCATTTGAAAATTGGATAAAGATGATAAAATGGCAGTTTTTGGAAAGTTAGAAGTAGTTGCAGACGGTCTTAACCGTTAATGGATAAGATGAAAGGTTAGTTGATCGTGGAGGTCCAAAGTTCTAGACATACATTCCCATAGATATGACTCACAACCAACCAGAGACCAACTAGAGGTAGTCCCAAATTTGGCGTTAGCTTGTCCAGAGTTAAGTCTTAGTCGGTTTTACTAAGTCTAGATACCACATGATCGAAGCTCATAATCATATCTCTTCATTCTAATCATGTTCATTGGGACCATCGCCAAGGGCGCTTCCCTTTGACCCCTGCCATTTCATCATGTCTGGGATCAAACTCGCCAAATATACAAGTGTGCACACCGCACCGCCTAACTTGTAGCAGATCACAATTTGAAACCCTAATAGCACTCGTTTTAAATCAAGTCACACTAAAATGGCCGGTGACACTTAAATTACCAACACAGGCATCTTCTTAGTCTTGAATGCAAAAGAAGTCAGGTTGGGACTTGGGATACAATTTGAGTTTTCTTGTCTATCAAATTCAATTTTGATGTGAATTAGATGGAGTGGATTCATTTTCTTTTCATATGTTATTGTAGCCTCAGTTTTTGGGCAACAATGCCCTGTGGACTGTGGTGACACAAATGGAATTATAATGGTAGCATTTTTATGAGTCCTAATTTTTTCACCACATTGGTACAATTGAGTGGTGGCATGGGACCCCTGGCCTCTATCCCCTCAGCTTTTAAGGCAAAACTCTAAACACTTGCCGATATAAAAAAAAGTCCATCATATTCGCAGTCTCAGAAGCATTCACATTTCACACCACCTCCCAAGATTAGTCAAGACATCAAGAAACCTAGTGAGCACATGTATCTTCGTCAATGATGCCTTTCAATAAAGCCATGGAAGGCCAATTAGCAATTGAGTGATCGGCACAACTATTTCACCATTGGGTGTAAATCGGATCTAAGTGATACCGTTGAGTTCCAGTGAGAACGGGTCTCCACCATGGATCAATCCTAATTTAAGATCAACATTAATGAGACGCACCGGATTAGCTCTCCTAAGAAGCACAATTTATGGGTGGAGGTGAGATTAAAAGTGATCAAAAGTCCAGATCCATTCTAACGCTTCTCATCTTTAACTCTTTCTCACACGATCATTTGTCTTAAGTGATGATGCTAATGATAAAGATCCCCCAATATCAATGCAAAGATGCCCATTCCCTTTATATGATCCAAGAAAGTCTGAAATTTACTAAATCATACAAGATTGGCAACCCCATGGAGAATCAGGAGCAACCCTAAATTTACTGAGTGGGTGTTTGATTTGATGGAATAGTTTTGAGAGATTTGGATTCTGGATGGACCTTTGCAGGGATTTGGATTCTGAAGGTTTTGAAAGCTTTGGTGTGTTTGGTTTGTAGGATTTGAATGAAATTAAAAATCATTATGTACAAATAATTTATAAAACAAAGTATAAATATTATTTAACTACCTTTTTATTAATTGATATTATAAAACAAATGTTTTAAACATATTTTAGAGTATTATTATATAAAAATCCTAGGAATACCAACCACCCCCATAGGATTTCAAAATCCTGTGTTTGTGGGATTTCAATGAAACCATGAAATTTCAAATCCGTAAAATCCTTCAAACCAGACATAGGATTGGATTGGAATTCAATTCCAAACCTCTTCAAATCCATTCCAATCGTACAAGTTAAACGGACCTAATGTTTGATGACATTATAGCTCCACATGTTAAAATAAAGACATTGAAATATAAAATAGTTAAAACAAATCTTGGTGTTAACTGTTCAGTACTTGAGTTAAACAAAATTTTATGTTTTGACCTCCACACTCCAAAGTGCAGCCTTTGATATTAACGGGTGTGTTTGGTACTTCAACAAAATTGGTTCGAACGAGACTAGACTGGATGGAGAGAGTGAGGGTATGTGAGTGAAAGAACCGTGCAAGGTTTTAGGGTTTTAATTTAACATGGGTAGTTTAGAATGTACCAATCATGTCACATTTCCCTAATTTTTGTATCACCTTGTGGAAAAAACTAAGATGGCATAGATGGTTATCTACTAAAAGTGTGTTGTGATTCTGGATAAACTGGCATCTGGTTTAGGATGTATTCATGGTTTTACTTTTATTATACCCTGGCTTATAATGGATAACATTTGGGAATATAGGTGAATCCAGTCAAGTATAATAGCATTTCTACAAGCTTTACCACTCTATTGAGGGAGGACGGGGTTTCGGCTTTCAGGAGAGGCTGGACGGGCAAATTCTTTGGATATGGTGTTCAAGGCGCTTGCAGATTCGGCCTATATGAATACTTTAAGAAACTTTACTCCAATGTTTTAAAAGACCAAAACAAGACTACAATCTTTTTCTTCAGCAGTGCATCTGCTGAAGTGATTGCTAATGTGGCTCTTTGTCCTTTTGAGGCCATCAAAGTTCGCGTTCAAGCTCAACCCCGGTTCGCAAAGGGTCTGGCCGATGGGTTCCCAAAGCTATATGCATCTGAAGGTCTCCGTGGGTACAGATTTCTAGTTCCCTCTTATTTCTAAAACTATGGGTGTTCTAATCTGATTGTAACCGTTCTTTTTGCAGCTTATATAAAGGGCTCATTCCACTTTGGGGCCGTAACTTACCATGTAATTGAATGACTATTTTGACTAATGCTACGAAAGATTATCTTAAATGCCTAAATTTTGATATTGGTTTTTGAATCTTTTGGACAGTCTCTATGGTCATGTTTTCAACTTTTGAACACTCGGTGGATTTGATTTACCGTAAAGCAATTCAAAGAAAAAAGGAAGATTGTTCAATTGCACAACAACTTGGAGTTACGTGTTTAGCTGGATATGCTGCTGGATCTGTTGGCAGTATCATATCGAACCCTGCAGACAATATTGTTGCTTCTCTAAATAACAAAAAGGCTGGTAGTCTGATGCTGGTAAATGCTTTTTCTTCGATTGCTTTCGGTTCTTTATTTTCTATGGCAGCTAAGTTAGTTGTTACTGGAATCATAAGCAGGTTGTGAAGAAAATTGGGTTGCGGAATTTATTTACGAGAAGTCTTCCTATCAGGATCATGCTCGTGGGGCCTGTTGTGACTTTACAGTGGCTATTCTATGACACCATCAAGGTGTTAAGTGGCCTGTAAGTGCAAACTTACCAACTTTTTCTATAATTTGGAAACTTATATCGCATTGCTTCAAAAATTCATCATTCAAGATGACATTGTTTTGTGATTCAATTATAAAGTAACTAAATTTTGAATGTAAATTATTGTAGACCGACAAGTGGGCACATTTGCTCTGAAGTGAAAGATACTGGAGCCAAGATTGAAGCAAACGCTTGAGTTCATGTTTCAGGTTCTTTCTGCATAACTCATCCTACTAACAGAGTCCAAGAACCATTCGTTTTTCTCAGTTTTCACATCATAGGGAATATGTTTTCCCTTCATTTTAAGCGTCTCTCGAGCAGCTAGTTTATAATCAGGCCACGGCTTCTCGAAAGCAGTTGATTACTCAATTACGTAGTGTAATAATGACAGAACGCTCCAACCCGCCTCCTTTGCTTTTTTGCAATCACTTGTGGACTCTTTTTAAGATCTTGTGTATACACAGGGATGGGAAAGGTGTAATGAAGAAAAAATGGTTATATTTATTGATGAGTGAATTAGATTTTTTACCATGGTACTTGTTATTTTGTTGTAAAACAACCACTGTACTTGAGTAAATGCAAACAAGAACATGGAATTTTGATTTTCCTTGTGATTTTGCCCAAAAGTTGAGCAAGATTAATTTTTTTTTAACTTAATAGATGTTATTTTTTTTTTTTTCTGTTTAAGTTAAACATTTGCAACTGCACATGTACTGTGATAGATATCAAGCTAAGTATTTGTTTTTGAAAGTCAAAATCTATGGATTTAGGCAAGTACTAGCAATCAAATAAATATAGCACCATTTCAGTATCATACTAGGATTAGAATGCATGTTCTTATGAACTTTAGGTATACCGGACAATAGTTGGAAACCAAGGTGTACCCGACCTACGTGTAGGTTCCTTTGCCTAACACTTCTACCACGGTTAACTTTTCTAACCATTGTAACCCTGCACCAGTCCAAAAACACGTGTACACAAAGGTTGGTTCATTAAAGACTGGAGTGTTTTGATGGTTACAGCCACCAAACAAGTTGTTGACTTGCATTATATACTTCTTGTGATGAAGTTTTCATTGACATGGGCCAACCCCCTTAGTGACCAACACATGGGTATGCATCCCACAACCCAACAAAACTTGGAGTAACAAATTTCCTATGTCCCCTAACAGATTTTCTTTCATTTCAGACGTATAAATCAACCTTTGTTTTCATTTTTCACATAAACCACATAGGATTACACCAATATTCGTCTACATATTTCATCATTTTACGGTTTCTATTATATATTATATATTCTTTTTATTACTTGTTAGGATGTAACTTATAAACTACCTGTAGGTTGTGCAAAAACCAAAAAGAAACAAATAAAAACACACCAAATCGACTGTAATTATTTCCTTCTTTCCCCAGTAAAATAAACGAGTACAACAAAAAAGGAGCGTGTTACATTCAAATAAACACGTTGTTACAGATTTATACAACAAATTAATGAAATAAATAGAGGGAGTAAACGATCAGCAAGTCACTGCAGAAATCCAATAACAATCACTTTGTGTTTGCCGTTGAAGATTTATGCAGTGGCTAATTGATCATTTGACGTCCTTTTTCACAATATATAACTAATGAACAAGATTTATAGTACAGTAATAAAATATCTGTAAAGGGAATGTGAAGAAGCATACTTGAAGAATCAGTATTTTGTTTAGATCCATCAAGAAACTTAGGTTTGTTCCAGCCAAAGACAGCTCAGTATCTCCTGAATTTAGATAAAAGCAACAGCATGTGAGAATCCCTCAGTAGTGTACTTCCAAAATAGTTATTTATAGTACAGCCTAATATTGTACACAATCCCACATGTTCACAACCTTCCTTCCCCTTTCCTTGCCTCTTATCTTTTGCAGTGCCATAATAACTTCAACTATTTTTTAATAACATTTTTCTGACAAGAATTTGATCCAGAATAACTTTTTTACCCTCTGGAGGAATCTTAAATATTTTGAGAATGCAGGAGCCACCTAGTTTATGTAGTATTTATGATAAATAATCTTGGACAATAGGTGGTTCTTGGGTTCTCAAAATATTAAAGGTTCCTAGATGAACCTAGTCCTAACCGTTACAAAACATTAAGAATATAGATACAAATTTTGGTATACTTTTAGGATTTGTTTAATTACATAATTTAACAAAAAGATCTATCAATCACCTATCTAAGCTTCAAACTACATTTATAATAAGTATATCCATCATAAAATAGAGGCAACTAACTCATATGACCCTTGAAAATCAACATGTTGACTGAGTAAGGTATGGACTAGGAGCCTAGGAGGAACTTTTAATCAGCAATTTTTAAATAAGTTCAGCATCTATATAAGTATATTTCCTAGTGCCTAGAAAAGCAAGTTTTTGTAGAGTCTTAAACCACAACCAAAAAGATGAACTTTTTGTTGCATTCCATTAATGCATCTTTGGTGACTCACCAAACATTACTCAAGTACAGTTTTCAAACTTGAGAATTCTAGCTAATTGCCAATAACAAGTTTCAGAATCTAGTTACTTAAAAGGTAAGCAATCATAAAACATCAACCATGGGAACTGGATATATGGACTTACATAAACACTTGTTTGGTGCAAATTAGGAGTTCAGGTTGTCAAAGTTATTCGCTTGCGTTTATTAGACATTGAAAAGAAGATCTGAGTCCAAGATTTCTTCTGTTTGACTGGCTGAACCTTCACATCCTTATTCTGATGGAGTTCATCCATGTACTGAACAACAGCCTAATGACCACAAAAGCATACAAATTATCCATGAATACAAAAAACCATTAGTAAACTTGTGAAATCATAAAAAATAACGAAATTGGGAATTTACCTGAGCGCCTTTGTCGAACACATCTTGTGGTGGTACTTCGATAGGGTTCCCTTCAGTTTTCAAGACCCGTAACTTCGATAGCATCCTAAAAGAGTCCGGAAGGACTCTTATTTGGTTGTTGCTCATATCCAACTCTTCCAAATTCTCAAGGTTCCCAATGGACCTCGGCAGGGATCTTAGGTCAGCAAAGTTGTTGCTGATGTTGATTTTCACAATCGTGGTAGCAAAGCATAAGCTCTCGGGCACTGACTCGAGTTCGTTGAAACTTACATCGAGCTCCTTTAAGTTTGTCAAGGATGACATGGTGGTTGGCAACCTGCCAATGTTGTTGTATCGAACAGAGAGCGTTTCTAAGGACTCGAGTTTTCCCACCGCTTCCGGTAGCGCTTTAAGCTTGTTGTAGTCTGCAAGAAGCTCTTTGAGTGACAAACAATGGCCAATAATATGCGGGATTTCTTCAATGTTGTTGGTCTCGATGTTCAGTTTTTGTAGATTGACAAGTGAACCAACCGACTCGGGAAGCACTGACAGGTTGTTTGAGCTCAAATCGAGCTCTTGAAGACGAATCAGTCTACTGATGGTAGCAGGAAGAGACGTCAACTGGTTTGCCCGTAGATCGAGAAAGACCAAACTGAGAAGATCCCCTAAAGATTCCGGGAGTTCGACGATTCTGTTAGAATGCAAATCTAGTTTCGTCAACGATGAAAGTCCCGAGATGGAAGATGGTAACGAAACAAGCCGATTCTCCGATAGATCCAATGTGATCAAACTGGATAACTTCCCTATTGAATCCGGAAGCCATTCAATTCGTTCCATCAATTTATTCCGAAGATTTAGATCTTTCGTCCCTTTCTTTGATGACACTTCAATCAAACTAGCAAGCTTCATAAGATTCAACTGTGCATCAGCTTGGCCTACAAAATGTAAAACCATCATTTCAGTCAAACTTCAATGTCATCATAATAAATTAATAATCTCTAGATAATAACACGAAACTAGATGAAAACTCACCGGAAGTAATAGCGGGTTTTAGAGTGGAATCCACAATCTTTGGCCTTAAAACATCACTCGATCGAACCCCTGCTCTAATCGAATCGCCATTGAACACCGACTTCGACTTGCTCACATAGCTATCATCTCTAGTGAACAACTCAGAAGCTTTGACAGGCTCTTTGTCATTGTACAAACTCGAAATCGGTTTTGAATTCACCGTGCTGAAATTTGAAGCGGATGTGATCGAATGTGTGCTACTATTATCCTTACTCGAAGGACCGCAGCAACCTGAAGCTCTCTGAATCATTTCATCAAACACCTGGTGGGTGTTTTCAAGATCCAGCAATCTAACCGCTTCCCGCTTCTGTTCTTCGGTCTGGAACCGGATTAAGCTCTTCTGCATCTCTACCAACACGGAAAACAGCTCTTCAGGAACATCTTTTCGCTTCTTCTGCTTCGATAAAGCCTCCACCCTCGCTTGTTCTTCGGCTTCCAAGTTTCGAACTAGAATGGCAGCACCTTCAACGTCATCGATTCCAGGCCGCGGAGGAAGCGAACGGTGAATCCTCATGATCTCTTCCAACACCTCATCTACTGATTTAGCAGCCAATAATTCCATTTCTAATAACAGAATCCAAATTTCAAAATCTATCAGAATACACAATTAAGATAATAACAATAATAATTAAAAACAATAGAACTAAGATCCAAAGTAATGATATCTTATAAGAAATGAAAAACAGAATCAGCAAAATGTACCAAATATTGACTTAGAAATTGACAGAAATGCTTTATTTCATCTAGAAACAAAGTGAAATGGGAAGTCGGGTAGGTTCTAGAAACATGACCGTTGACAAATAGCCATTTTTGATTCTACTAAATAGTGGTAAACAGTTTATACTAATGTGAAAGATAATGGAGAAGAAGATAGATATAATTTAAGAAAAGTGAAATCAAGGAGCGCCGCCCATAGATCCTGATTATTTTAATTTTATTTAAATGGAAATTTGAATCTAATGGAAGGAAAAGAAAGAAAAGCATCAAACAGTAATTGGAGTTGAATTGACCTTGGAATCTTGTTGGTTTGAATGGAATAGAAATATAGAATAGAATAGAATAGAATAGAATAGGATGAAATGAATTCAGCAAATAAATAAAGAATGAAAACGGAATTTATATTTAAATCCGTCGTCGAATGGAATGGAGAGGCGGCTGTTGCTGGTGCGTGTTAAGGTGTTTGTGTGTGAGAGAGAAAGAGAGACAACCAACACAACAGTAAACTTGGATTTTTCTCGCGGTTGAAAGTTGAAACCAATTATTGATTTTACGTGGATTTTCGTAATTCTTCTTTGATATAACAGTATAAAATCAACTATTTGTAATAATTTTTTAAAAAGTGAGTTATGGAGATCAAAAAAAGGGAAAAAAAATTCGATAAGCTAAGTTCATTTTAGAGAATGGAAATGAAAATGGAAATGGGAATGTATGAGAATGATAATGAAAATGAGAATTGTATTGATACTGTTTGGTTAACTTACTATAATCAATGAAAACATGTTTTATATTAAAAAAAATATTTTTGTATACTTTAAAAATACAATAGGTGTTCCATTTAACTTTAAAAAATGGAATGACAAATGAAAAAAAGAACTGAGTAGAAAGGAAATTTGCACTCCTCCCAATTTGGTAAGAAATGAAAATTAATGGATATGCAGAAATGATTCCATTATATAATATCATACAAAGCAGTAGTTTTCATTACAATTCTCATTCCTTACCCTAAAATACCCCAACCAAACACCCCCTAACTTAAAGCAAGCTTCTTCGAAAGTTTTTTTTTTAAATAAAGAATTAATATTTAAAATCTTTTTAAAACAAATAGTTGTAAGGCCAAGAGTACCACACAAGTATTTGATTTCGTGGTTTCATAGTCACATTAGTGTCACATCGGTTTTTTATTATCCTACCTTTAAAATCATCACCAACCTTTAAAATCTCATAACACAACCTTTCATGCCATCTACATTTTTATTTTTGTTTTATATATATATATAAATAAGGAGAGAGAAAGAGAGAAAGTGAGCGGGTTGGGAAGACAGTCAAGGATACCACTAGTGGGCGTATCACATGTGACTTCAGCTTGCTGAGCTCACCACTAAACCGCCCCCAAACCACGGGTGTTGTAGGCTTGGTCTAACTCCAATAAATTTTTAGTTTTTGAGATTACATCATTATATATATCCGATAAAATATTTATTTTCTTTAATTAACATTTTATTTCAAGATTTATTATTGGTGGAATATAATAACAAAATCATTTATCTTTTATGATAATTATTTTTGAAGATATCTTCAAAATTTAAAGAAATATACAATTTTTTCTATTTTCTTCATGTTCAAAAAAGTTTTGAAATACCTATTGAAACAAAAAAAAGAGAGTCTAGAATCCAAATTTTCTTCATTTTTAAAAAGTTGTTAGAGAAGTTGTTATAATTTTCAAAACATGATCTAAGCATATCTTACTATAACTCTTAATTTGATAAAGCTATTTGTTTTCGAATTATACATCTAAGATAATTTTTAATGAATACATGAAATTTGGTCTAAATAAATTATATTAGTTTTCGTATATTCGGCATTTAATAAATTTCTAATAATTAGTTAGATGATACCAAATACACGTACCAAAAAGGTTGCGTAATTTAACAACAATTATGTTGGAACGTAATTTATTCTACTTATTCTTAGACGTTCGAAAATAAACCTAACAACTTTCAAGTTTAAACGTCTATTGTAATGTTTGAATTTATTAGCATTACGTTTCTACCATTATTCATAGAAACCAACGTGTCGGAGTTGCATAAATATGGATAAATATGATTAGAATTGTATGTAAATTACAACACCTATCTTGGATTAATCGGGGTTTATGTGAAACTAATGTTTGGAAAACGTCAAGTAGGTGGCTATTATTTATGGTATTTAACTCATTATAGATTATTATCATTCCTGTAAAAAAATAGTGTAATTTAAAAACATCTGTCAACGATGGTTATAAGGCCATCCTTTATAGTACCCCTCATACCCCTCATACCTGTTGCCACATCAGCTGCCACATCAGCTTTACCATTACCCTACCAACTTCATACCTTTCATCCACTATCATACCCCTCATACCCTTCACTTTATTTTTTTAATTTTCATTTCATACCCTTCATTTTATTTTATTTTTAATTCAAACCCTCATTTTATTTTTTTTAAATAAACATTAAGTAAACAATAAAATTTAAAATTAAAATTAAAATTAAAATTACATTAATTAAAATAACTAAAAATTACATTAACATAAAAACTAAAAAACATTTCATAATTAAAATTAAAATTAAAATTAAAAGTACATTAACATAAAAACTAATAATATTTTTTAAACCCCCATTTTTCGCGTAACCGTTCTTTTTCCTCCAATGTTGCCTCCAACTCTAAACCCTCGAGCCCCCTATGCGGTTTCATGTAGATCTTGTAATCGATACTTCGTTGTCGTTGGGAAATCGCATCGATTAGCCTACTATTCGTGGTCGCGAGGGAACCTAGTTCGGTCGCAACCATCGACACGGCTTCGGATGACGCGGTTGGCGTAGAGGAAGACGCCGCACGTCTTGCGGCGTTTCGACCCATCGGTCGTGTGCGCTCCGGGTGTGAGGGGGAGTCGGCATCGAGGTTCACGAAATTAGTGCGAGCATCGGATTCGTTGGGGGAATCGGTTGGGGTTTCGGTCGTTCTCGACCGTTTATTTTTTGGCGCGCATATGTTTCGTGGGTCCATCATGATGACCGGGTCGAACTTAGGAGACTCTTTGACAACTCTTCAAGCGTGTTCGTACGGAAAGCTTTTGCCGTTCTCGCGATGGTATCGGTCTTTGGCTCGGTTAAGCAGCATAATGTCATCTTCCCCGCTACCTCGCGAGTTCGACACGTTATTGTAAACGCATGCGAACTTCGAGACGCTAGCTATGAGCATTCTCACCTTCGTCGGAATGGCATCGCCGGACCGCACTTTTCGGTCGTAGTTCATGCGCTTGTCGAAAAAAGCCTTGATCGAAGTCCAATAGTTATCTAGTAGAAAAAAATAAAAAGCTAAACAATGTTAGTTAAAAACTATATAAAATGAAAACGGTTTTTTATATACCTCTTTTTTGATAGTTACCTATGGCCGGATCCTCCGAGACTTCGACCCACGCTTTTGCTAGTTCGACCTCCTCATTCAAGGTCCACGGTCTACATTTGGCTTTACCGGTATGCGTCCCACTCGTGTCCGCCTCCGTGGCCGCACTCTTACCCTTGCGTCCACGTTTGTTTTTTTTGTGGTGGTGGTGGTGGTGGCGGTGATGGCGACGACAAAGGTTGCGTTTCGGGTAAAAGTTCGTCGTCATCGTCGTCGGAAGGGTATTGCTCGTCTCGTAGTGTCCACCTTCCCGTCGTCGGGTTTTGGTGCGAACTATTAGGATTGTGTGCGAGACAGTAACAGGGTTATCGTGTCCAATGTTATAAGACACTAGTAGGTCACACCGCTGCACGCCAAAATGAGAACATTTGGATTACATGAGAAATAATTAATTGATTATTAATTATTTAATGAGAGAGTTAAAATAAATAGTTAGTCAAACTATTTATAAATTAATTAATTAGATGAATTAATTAATTATGGAAATTATATTTGGAGATAATTACCAAAGAATCTTATATGGAATAAAACTCTGATAAGTTTTATCCATATAAATAAAGGGTTAAGGGTTTATCAGTTAACACACAACAATTCAGTTTTAATCCTACAACTCAGAAAAACTCTCTCTCCCTCTCTCTCCCTAAAACCGGCGCTGAATTCCAAGAGGTGGAGGTTTGCGTTCGTTTTTCGGGTAATCCTTGGTGGTGGTCTAGCAACTATCTCAATCGGTGTCAGTAGCGGTGTATCCCCTACAAGCCTTCCGGAAATTAATCACATAAGGTAAATCACATCAAACCTCGCTAAATTGTATCTGTAAAGGTTAGGATTGGATCCGTTCTCGGGAATTGATTTTATTCTTGTTTTATTTTCCGCTGCGCGTTTATACGCATCAATTCCCAACAGTGGTATCAGAGCCACTTCCTAAACCTAACAGATCAGGTTTAAACTGTTTGTTGGATAATTAGGTTTTATAAAAATCGTTGCTTTATTCGTTTTAAAAAATTCGATTTTTTCGTAAACCTGACGTAACGACGATCGGCGGTGGAACGGCGGCAGTTAGCCGACCGGACCTCCAGGCCGATCGCCGGAGAACCAAACCGACCACCAAACTTCCAACCGGCTACACCACAGAGTGTGGTGGTCGCCGGCTGTCATCACAACAAAACCACCAGCCGCACCACCGTAAGTGGTGGCGGCATCGGCCACGGACAGGAACCACCGCCGCACCACCGATTGTGGTGGCGGTGGCGTCGATTGAGAAACGAAGCCGCCGGACAGTGACAGGCGGCGATTGGTTAGTAATCGACTACCGCACCACCGTTTGTGGTGGCGGTGGCGATCAATCGGCCAAAAACCGACAAACGGCGACGGTGGCCGGTGCCGCTGTCGTCGATTGCGACGGTGGTGGTGGGGTTATTGTATGCGACAACAGGCGGCGGTGGTAGTGGCGATCGCTGCTGCTGCCGTCATGTCCCTTATCCGCCACACCACCGATCGTGGTGGTGGGGGGCGATTGCGTGTTCCGTCCGCCGCGTGACCACGGCGGCAGTGGTGGTGCGAACCGCTGCTATTGCCGGTGGTAGCGATGGTTGTTTGCTGCGGTAAACGTGGCGTCGGCCACGGCCGAAAACCGACAGGCGGCGGTGGTGGCTCTCGGGCCGCTGCTGTCGCAGGCAATCGGTGGTAGTCAAGTGGTGTTCGGGCCGGTATCGGTGGTGATGATTTCGGTCGTTGCCATCGGTGCCGGATTACGAATCGTTAAGTTTTTCGATTGTTTTTCGTTAATGGGTCCCGTGTGAGATCCGTTTCCGGAAAAGTCTTTGATATGGAAATCTTCAACCGGATAAGTTTAAAAGTTTTCAGGATTAAAATAATTTATCGTTTTAAATTAATTAGTAACTTTTATAATTATCTCCAGTTGAGTTTTAATTACTATGTGGAGTCATAGTCAAACCCTTATGACCCGTGATTATGTTTTTAATTTTAATGTATGTTATTGCGGGAGGCCTGCGTGCCATTTACAACCCGATTATATTGTAATGTTTTTAATTAAAATTGAAACTCGAAGACGGAGTCAAGGAGACAACCATGGAGCTTGGAGCCAGTGGGAGCGCCGAGAAGATTTGTCCCTTAGGAATTGCACCGTCGTTGTGTGTTGGCTCACAAAACGACAATAGTTAAGGGTTTTTGACTATGACGTGTTTTTAAACTGCGTAGTTGTTTACATTTGTTTAATCTGCGTGGTTGTTTATATTTAATTATATTGCGTAGTTACGTCTTTTAAATTAAATATAAATGTTTTTTTTAAATTTGGATAAAAATACGGTTTGTGTTTAGATCCAAAGTTTTTGAAAACTGGCATTATAACCCTTGTTAAAATCATAGATTAGTAAGTGCAACCCACTTTAGGGGCACCTCCGGTGTAAGGTACATAGGGCGTTGTAAGTGCACACACTATGAACGCCCGTGTTCAAACCAAAACTAGAGGGTGATAAAACTCTGCGAATTATCTCCGGGTGGTACCGGCCAGAATTTGTCCAGGTCCCGGGTGGTGCAATCTATTTTGGTAATTATTTATTCACTGGGTGGTACCAGGCCAAAATGCACTAGAGGGACTAAATATGCACGGATTATATATCCGATGTCCCGACGATCTAGAAGTCGTATTTTCGAATTAAAATGTGATTGGTATAGTTTTACCTACCATAAATCGCATGAGTCGGTTTGACATGATCACATGCTTCCCGACACATGTGAAATATGGATTCTAGTCTAATAAATTTATTTTAAGGGTAATAATTTATTAGAATTTATATATTTATAAACTAAATTTGGAATTTGTTCTTAATTTGTAGATGTCGAAATCTGTAATTCCGTTTTATACCCCTGAGGAATCCCTGAGACTCATCAACTGTAAATGGAAGCTTACAGGCCAAAATTTTCCAGTTTGGAAAATGCACCTTGATAATATCTTGCGTGCACAGGGTAAGCTGTATGTTCTGGAAAAACCTGTTTCACGACCAGAGAGTAATTCTCCCGAGAGGGATTTTACTCAGTACTTTAAATATCTGGAAGATGAATCGGACGTATTGTCCATTCTGATTTTCTCAACATCACCCGAGTTCACGGGAGATTTAAGAGTTAAATCATATTGCCAGGTTGTGAAAGATATAGAGAACCAGTTAGGTCTCTATAAACATACAGGTAAACTTCTGATCATGCAAGAGATCTTTTCACTGAAGCTGAAAAGTGGTCAGTCAGTTAAAGACCATCTTATTGAAATGAGAAGGCTCTTTAAGTGTTTATCACGTTTGGGGTACAAGATGACTCAGGAAGAGCTAGTGTACCTCATGTGGTTTTCCCTCACGAAAGAGATTCAAGACACAGCTAGTGCCTATATGAAGGAACCAAAGAAAGACGTGGATAAAGTTCATGAAGATATTCTGGCCAGTCTAGAGCCAGTACCTGAACCTGCAGATCTCATGGAGACTGATGTGATTGATGAGCTAGGAGATCTGAGTTGCCCAGAATGCGGCAGCGAGGATATTTGCGAGCACTCGATGAATATCGACCAGATAGAGATCGGTTTACCCGATGCTCCAGGTATCTTTATGATAGATTGCTTAATCACTTCTTATGAATCATGGGTAATTGATACAGGCAGTGGTAACCACATTTGTAATCATTTACAGGGATTCACTAGAAGAAAGACTCTGAGGAAGGACCGTTCGAACCTACGAGTTGGCGAAGGCACACCGCTGATAGCTGAAGCTGTAGGATCTTATAGTCTTAGTTTACCCTCGGGTCTAGTTTTGGAACTGGATAATTGTTATTATATTCCAAATATGATTAAGAATGTTTTGTCTTTTGATTTGTTAGTAGACCAAGGATTTTATTATAAATACGATTATAAAATGATTTCTGTCTTTAAAGATAATATTTTCTATTTTAAAGCTACACCCGTGAATGGTCTATATACAGTAAATCTACAAGACAACAGTAGTGAAATCTATCATATAAGTAAACGATTCAAGGATATTGAGGATCAGACTTACCTCTGGCATTGTCGTTTAGGCCACATAAACAAGAAACACGTTGAACTACTCCTGAAAGGAGGTTTTCTTGGAACTTTCAATTACAAACCTTTTGATAATTGCGAGTCTTGTTTATCTGGAAAAATGACAAAGCAACCTTTCAACAAAGAAAATGAGAGGGCTACTGACCTATTAGAAATAATTCACACAGATGTGTGTGGACCATTTAGTCATGTAGCAAGAGGAGGATACCGGTACTTCATTACCTTTACTGACGATTTCAGTAGGTATGGTTATGTCTATCTTATGAGACATAAATCTGAACGCTTTGAAAGATTCAAAGAATTTCAGAATGAAGTACAGAATCAACTTGACAGAAAGATCAAGTTTTTACGGTCGGATCGCGGAGGCGAATATCTCAGTGACGAGTTTGACAATCATCTAATGGAGTGCGGGATTGTATCCCAACTCACACCTCCGTATACACCTCAGATGAATGGTGTATCAGAAAGGAGAAATCGTACTTTACTTGATATGGTACGAACGATGATGTGTCACTCTATGCTGCCAATGTCATTCTGGGGACATGCGCTCGAAACAGCAGCACACATACTGAACAGAGCGCCAACAAAGTCGGTAGAAAAGACTCCATACGAGTTATGGAAGGGTAAGAAACCCAACATGTCCTTTCTAAGAATTTGGGGCTGTGAGGTTTACGTCAAACGACCTACCTCAGAAAAACTCAAACCCAAATCCGACAAGTGTTTCTTCGTAGGATATCCCAGAACCACCGTGGGATATTATTTCTACAACCCTGAAGAGAACAAAGTCTTTGTTGCTCGAAATGGAAAATTTCTGGAAGAAAAGTTTCTCAGTTCTGGAAACACCAGAAAGGATGTAGATCTACAGGTAGTAGACGAAGAAAACACTACACCAATTGTTGAGCCAGAAATTCAACATGAGAATGTTGAACCTCGATCAGAAATGATTGAGGAAGTGCAAACACAGGACCTTCGCAGATCCAGTAGGGTAAGACAAGAACCAGATAGGTATCTTGGATTTCTAGTCTCTCAGGACAGCGGAGACTTGAATGAACCAACATCCTATGGAGAAGCTGTGTCAGGCAGTGAGTCTGAACAATGGCAAGAAGCCATGAAGGCCGAGATGCAATCCATGTATGACAACCAAGTATGGGAGTTAACTGATTTACCCCAGCACTGTAGAGCTGTTGGACGTAAATGGGTTTTCAAGAAGAAAACCGACATGGATGGGAATGTACACACTTTCAAGGCTAGACTGGTCGCAAAAGGATTCACGCAAACTCATAGTATCGACTATGACGAAACCTTTTCGCCAGTGGCCATGCTAAAATCTATTAGGATTCTTATGGCCATTTCAGCGTATTTTAACTACGAGATCTGGCAAATGGACGTCAAGACAGCCTTTCTGAACGGAAAGCTAACAGAAGACGTCTATATGGAACAGCCAGAAGGGTTTGAAGACCCTAAGAATCCTAATAAGGTGTGTAAACTGCTAAATCCATTTATGGATTAAAGCAAGCATCTCGAAGCTGGAACTTACACTTTGATGAGTGAATCAAAGAATTTGGTTTCACCAAAAGTGAGTTCGAGCCATGTGTCTACACTAAGTTCAGTGGGAGCATAGTAACCTTCTTGGTCTTGTACGTAGATGACATTCTACTCATAGGAAACGATGTTCCAACTTTACAGAGTGTAAAGAGTTGGTTAAGCAAATGTTTCCAGATGAAAGACCTTGGAGAAGCCGCTTACATACTTGGCATAAAGATCTACAGAAATAGATCTAAGCGGCTTATCGGACTTAGCCAAAGTACATACATTGATAAAATCCTAAAGAGATTTAGGATGGATGAATCCAAGAAAGGATTTATCCCGATGCAACATGGCATAGTGTTAAGTAAAACACAACGTCCTATTTCTAGTCAAGATCAGGACAGAATGAAATCGGTTCCATATGCATCAGCAATTGGATCAATCATGTATGCCATGTTATGTACCAGGCCCGATGTTGCTTACTCAGTAAGCATTACGAGCAGATATCAATAGAATCCAGGAGAACCTCACTGGGTAGCTGTCAAGAACATTCTCAAGTATCTGAGAAGAACGAAAGACATGTTCTTGGTCTTTAGAGGATCTGAGGATGAAATTAGCGTCACAGGATATTCTGATGCTAGTTTCCAGACCGACAGAGATGATTTTAGATCACAGTCGGGTTACGTTTTTACCCTGAACGGAGGCGCGATCTCGTGGAAGAGCTCGAAGTAGGACACGATTGCAGATTCAACTACAGAAGCAGAGTACATTGCAGCATCTGATGCTGCAAAGGAAGCTGTCTGGCTAAGGAATTTTCTATCGGATCTCAGAGTGGTTGCCAGTGTCTCTAGACCGATCGATATATTTTGTGATAACTCGGGAGCCGTGGCGCAAGCAAAGGAACCTAGAGAGCATCACAAGTCAAGACATGTGCTCAGAAAGTATCACCTCATCCGAGAGATCATTGGAAGAGGAGATGTGAGAATATGCAAGATTCCAACAGAAGACAATGTCGCAGATCCGCTGATAAAACCACTAGCAAGGGTGAAGCATGAGGCACATGCAAATTCCATTGGGATGCAGTACCTGGACGCCAGTAGCTAGTTTTTAGTTTATTAAATTATTACTATAGTTTAATTTTGAAACAATGTAATCATGTAAAGTTTTATTTCACAGTGTGTTGGAAATAAATGGAGGTTTTATTTTCATGATTGTTCTAAATTAACTATTTTTCGCATATTTAACGTATCCATGATTTTACAAAGTTTTGTATGAAATATAAATTTCCGTAGCCACTTATTGAAATGGGAATTTCAATAGGGAGTTTAACGCTATTATAAATACTTGATGATTTATTCAAAGTAAAGAATAAAAGCACAAGTGATGTGACCAAGTATTTATAGATACTCATCAGAGTGTATTGGGTATTGGAAGTGACCAGTTATCAAGTCTGCTTCATGGAGCATCAGTCATAAGCATTGACTTGATAGGTTGTCCTTAGACCTGAGATACTTGGTTTGGGAACATGAGGACTGCTGTACTCTTAGCACGTCCTAACGCTGCACCGTAACAGGGCGGCTATACGGGACATGACTAGATGCAGCGGAAGCCGTGGATCCAAATGCAAGTAGTCAAGAAGGGATTTGCACCTCTTTACTAAAAGAGAGATATTTCCGGGCCCCTTGACGATTAAGATTGGCAGAAATCGCGTGGCCACGCTCGGATAGAATAACAGGTGTTATTTAGTAATATCCGTTACTGCAGACAATCGAAATCAGAGTCAAGAAATACTTGATATTTAAGAAATGAATCCTCCACTCCATGTCTTAAAATCATTTTAGAAATATCGTGTGCAAAAGGAATGAACCTGTGTACAAATTCAAGAATTGTATCTCTGAATGTAAGAGATCTTATAACCTGGCTAACCTAAGTGTCTGGCTAGGGACCTCCTTAGGCTAATGGTAACAGAAGAGTTACATGTCTAGCACACGTGGGAGTCTGTTAGGATTGTGTGCGAGACAGTAACAGGGTTACCGTGTCCAATGTTATAAGACACTAGTAGGTCACACCGCTGCACGCCAAAATGAGAACATTTGGATTACATGAGAAATAATTAATTGATTATTAATTATTTAATGAGAGAGTTAAAATAAATAGTTAGTCAAACTATTTATAAATTAATTAATTAGATGAATTAATTAATTATGGAAATTATATTTGGAGATAATTACCAAAGAATCTTATATGGAATAAAACTCTGATAAGTTTTATCCATATAAGTAAAGGGTTAAGGGTTTATCAGTTAACACACAACAATTCAGTTTTAATCCTACAACTCAGAAAAACTCTCTCTCTCTCTCTCTCTCTCCCTAAAACCGGCGCTGAATTCCAAGAGGTGGAGGTTTGCGTTCGTTTTTCGGGTAATCCTTGGTGGTGGTCTAGCAACTATCTCAATCGGTGTCAGTAGCGGTGTATCCCCTACAAGCCTTCCGGAAATTAATCACATAAGGTAAATCACATCAAACCTCGCTAAATTGTATCTGTAAAGGTTAGGATTGGATCCGTTCTTGGGAATTGATTTTATTCTTGTTTTATTTTCCGCTGCGCGTTTATACGCATCAATTCCCAACACGAACCGGTCGGTTCGCGCGAACCGGTAGCTTGGTGCGAACCGGTAGCTTGGTGGAAACCGGTAGGTTGGTGGAAACCGGTAGGTTGGTGGAAACCGGTAGGTTGGTGGAAACCGGAGTGTTGTGATGGTGGTGGTGGTGGTGGATGTTGCGCCAGCAAGTGCGCATACATCCAATAATCCGATACTATGTTCGGTGGGTGATACGCGAGGTTCGGTAGGTGATACGGTTGGTTCGGTTGGTGATACGGTTGGTTCGGTTGGTTCGGGTTAGTACGTCTCGAACCGGAGGGGGTGCCGTGTGGATCCATTGAGATGGTGAGGAGAATGAGAGAAAATATTTGAGAGATAAAGAGATGAAGATGAAGATGTAGATGAAGATGAGAGTAGATGAGAGTAGAGATGAGAGAAAATAGTGTAGGTTGGTAAAAATATGAGTTTTATATATATAGGGAATGGTTAAAAGTAAAAAAAAAATTTTTTTACCCCAACGGCTATATTACCGTTGGGGGGGTTCTTTTGCCAAATCAACAAAGTTGGAGGTGGAGAATGACACCGGTATGCACACACCGGGTATGCGCCTACCGGTCTCCCTACCGGTCACCCACGGCGGTGTTACCGCCGGTACCGGTAGGGAACCGGTCTCCCTGCCGATACGGTAGCGGATGGCCTAACTTCTATGAGTTTCTATGTCATCCAAATGGGTATTCAAGACTTTATTTTTACGATAATCGTATATAAATGAATGACTGGAAATACAATTTTAATTTTGATGTATTTTCTGGTCTGTTAACTTATAATCTTTACTTGCTATCAGTAACTTTTATGAAGAAAAATACTTATTAGATGAACAAGCCTCTCCAAACTATTGTAAAAAGGCTAGTGAATACAGTTTGCACCATGATTTAACATGATATGGATCCCTTGTCCTAGTTCACTTAGCTAACATTTTATGAGGGAACCAAATTCATTAAAACTTACTTATTATAGTACAGTGTAAATCTTACTCAAAGGTATCACTAGATATTTCGTTCAAATTGATTGAAATGATCAATGACACTATTGCAATTAAACAAAATAAAAATAGGTCTTAACTATGCCCACATATTTATGAGTGATCATAACTCAAAATAAGTATTATTTGTCTTAAAATATATTCAAAACCTTGTATTGATAAAGTCTCAAATAAATATCAAACATGTTAGTACTTGTGGTAGGAGAAAGTGTCTCTATTAAACTGTCCCAGCGTTAAAGGTGTAGGTGTAATCCATGTGTGTAAGCTCCTAGGTTCAAGTCTAGATATTGCTCCTCTGTCAATGAGATGCATGCATTGATTTACCTTTTTTATGATAATCGTGAGACTGGTATGGTTGGGGCACCTCAGATGATGGCGTCTACCCTTTTTGTGGTGGGAGAAAGTATCGTTTTTGTCGAAAACTTTTACATAAAGGAGAGAAAAAAAGGTAAGGCCTTGTGGGCGTCCGCAAATGGTCATTGGTGAATCTTTTCAAAGTACAAGATTGGTTAAGAGGATCACACCATTTCCACAGATAAAATCATAAAAACATTGACAAAGATTACTTTGATAGCTCTTTGGAGTTCTAGATTCAAAAAAATTGATTCCGGTTTGTATCTCCTTTGGTTTTTTATTTCTCCTTGGTTAATCAAGATATTCTTTTGGTGACTGAACCACGTAAAATTTTGTGAGTTGTTTACTGATGTTTTGCTTTCACCTTTCATTATTTGTTGGTCACATCAAATTCATCATTTTGCTTTTTGGATTCCCTTTGTTTTGCATTGCTTGTTAATATAAGCCGCATTTATACTATTGTCATTACTTAAAGTTTTAAACTTTATTGTTTAGGACAGTTTGATTTAAGCCAACATTTTTTCCATGGGAAAGACGTCTCATCCTTCATTTACGAAAGTCCATATCACACTTTCTCAACCGTAACAACATGCAGTTGTTTTGACTTCGAATTTGACTATAGAACTTATAGACGTCTATCCTGATGATATGCATTTTGTCCCATTATGCTAGAATAAATAATATAATGCTCTCAAACATTTTAAGAAACATTTGATAACTTGTAACTACAACAATGATAATTTGTAACTACAACAATAATGATAATTGTTTGCCATCATTAAAATATGAGAGTTTTAATTATGAATACAATCAAAACCAACATTTGCGCCCATAGTTTTGATAAGTAATCTTAACATAGTTTTGATAAGTAATCTTCATAAAATCCGGGTGCTCTTAATTCATTTTCAACAACTAGCAACCAATCATATTTCATTTTTTATTATATCATAAGAGTCTATTAATTATTTTGACCACTTAATCATACAACACCTAATCGTTCAACAATTGTCAAACAAATAGTCATCGTTTATAGGGTTAGCATTGATAACTCCGTCATCTATATACTAATTAAGAGTAAGTTTAAGAATTTAGTTATCTATTTTCAAAGTATACATATACTCCAAGATAAAACATAAATTAAAATGTGGATGCCTATGTTAAAACCAACGAAGTAAAATACAAGAAGGGATAAGCAATACTATAATAAATATAAAATTATTATGTTTGTACATATTTGAGTGATGGTAACTAAGAGTTTGATAATAATAATAAAAAAAGGTAAGTGAAAAGTATAAGAAGAGATGTGAATTATTGGATCAATTCTAATTGAAAATAAATATTAATAAAATATATTAAGATGTAATATATTAATTGTTAAGAAAACCATAATTCAAGAAAGTAAAATTAAAAGTGATCAAAATTCACGTTTTTTAGGCTATACCTAGCGGATGGTTAGGTTAAGCGGGCTCGCGCAGCATCGGCTACGCGGCCGACGGGCTGGGCGGCATTGGGCTCAAGCGATGTGCCCACACCGTCCCTAACCGATGTGTTGTGTATGTTGGTTGGGAGAGTTCGAAACTTCGAATATTAAATAGAGAAGGTTTCAAAAAACTTATTATGGGTTTATGGACAAATATGACAGTAAAACTCAAAGAGTTCGGATACTTATAGCCTTTATTGTTCTTCTCATCTCAACTTTTTTTTTTCTCATTTTCTCATTTTCTCATTTTCTTATTTTAATTAATATTAATCATATATTTATAATCAAATAATGAATTAAAGATGTCCTACGTTGCGCTGTATTGCACGTGCTATGCCCGCAATAACCGATCACCTTTCCCCCATCCTTAATTGCTCCTGTTCCATCCCCTTTTTTTAATCTTATTTTTCCAATCAAACACTAGAAATTTAACTTATTTTATTCATTAATATAAGACGCATTTACATCATTTACTTTCGTTACCAACTAATTTAATAATTATTTGCATAAAAAAGTTTAGATTACCACTAAATCCTAACGACAATTACACGATATATCTTGACTCATTTAGTGGTTGAGGTTATAGGAGTTGTCTAGATTTAAACAAGAGACGTGTTTCGTATTCAAACAAAATTGTATTACTATTTTATCAATTGAGCTACACGCTAGACACAATCTGATAGTTATTAATTCTTGTTTTTTCTGATAATTGTAGATATTCATATCAGATGTTGATATCTCAACGTTATTTAAGTATATATAAGAGGCAAAAAAACAAAAGAGTTTAAGTTGAGAAGGGTAAGAAGGGATAAGAATCATTGATCATTTTTAATCTTGAACCATGAATTATGCTTGATAGGAAATTGACCGATATTTCTCGATGCATCTCATCCTAATCTGCATTCAAAGATGGAGATCACTTCTTACTATTCTTATGATAGCTCCATTTTCCACCGGAACGCAACCTTATAACCCGAAATGACATTTTAATAAGATCCAAGACTTCATGTCCTATTAAAGAAAAAACCTTGTTCTGATCATGGAGGTGGATAAATCTTGAATAAAGTTCGTTTATTTCTTTCAAAATAATCAAAGAAAAAATGACTTCACATCAAAAGTTTAAAGATTTAATTAACATATCATTTAAGGTTATATTCCTAAAGACGAAAGATTGTACGAGAAGTTGAGTTGAATGTGAGAAACATGAAAAGTGGATTAGAACCATTGATCTTTTTTACTGTGTTTTAGAATGCAATTGATTTGGTGCATTTCAACATTATCTCGATACACCTTATCCTATGTCCATTTCTCATCAAACGGTAGATAACCATTTCTCTTTCTTTTCACAGTAACCTCAACATCTCTCCGAAACCCAACCGTATACCTAAATATAGCCAATCATCATACTAATAAACATGGTAATGAGAGAAGTACGGAAATCACTAAAGCATTCCCAATAAATTTTCTAATTTTTAAGATTAACATTGATTTAAAACATTATATATTTCTTAAATTGTTAATTTTATTTTCTAAACACTCAACTCAATTCTTTTTGTTGATAAAAGTATAATAAATATTTTTAGTTGATGAAAATATAATAAGAAGTTATTTTTCTTTCATGTTAATTGTTTTCTAGAGCTCTCAAACTTTGAAGGAATTAAATACTGCCTCCTATTTTCTCCTTCGACAAAAGTTTTATAGAAATTTATTGAAGAAAATAAAAGCTTTGTAAAATCTTTATTTTAAAGAATCATCCAAGATTCTCTTATTAGTAATCCAAATGAGATTTGAACTAGTAATCCAAATGCGTGGGAGCTACCACCTTTTAAGATCTTACCACTACGTCATACCTTGGTGGTTTTGATCTTTCTTCTTATATACATTTTCTCTAACTTGTTTTACTTTTTCATCTACATAAAAAACAGTGATTGATCAAACAATTATGTATATTGTAGCAATTTTGTTGATATATAAATATTTGATACTCCATACAACAAATTTTGTGGAAACATCTGATATATAAACATAGATCATTTTGAGTCAAGTCCAATGTTTAACAATTTGAGCTAAAAATAGCTTACATAAGCAAGAAGAAAAAAAAGATCCCTCGTTCCTGATTGAGGAGTGAGGACGAGGATGGAAACATGATCATGTTCCCCTACCAGAATAGGGACGGAATCTCCATCCCTATCCCTATCCCATTCCCGTAAGGTTAGCTTAATAATTACGTAAGATATTACGATGGCCCAAGTTTTTGTTGAGTTGAAAAAACTTACAAAATTACTACATACATGATTATACCATTATTGGGTTGTTTATTAAAGGGTTATTTACCAAAAGTTTATTTAACAAATGTTTATCAAATCACTTACCTTATTGGATACACTACATAACAATTACTCAATCTTATCCAATAAGTAAGGAAGATGAATCGAGTAAACAACCCTTGAACATTTACGATATCTTATCACATAAATGACATTTACCTTGGCCTGGTATTTGCTGACATATGTAAAAGATATCTAAATAATTAAATAAAAACAAATCTTCAAATCTTTTTATTTCGTACAAATACAACAAAGTGAACCAAAAAATGTTTTCTTAGGCCATCCTTATTGGTACCACCTTTACTAGCTGTCACCTCAGCGCCACATCAGCTTTCCACTATCTTACCAATTCATCCACACCCATACCAATCCCATACCAATATAAATAATTAATAAAAAAAATAAAAGAAGAGAGAAACAAGAGAGAGAGAGAGAGAGAGAGAGAGAGAGAGAGAGAGAGAGAGAGAGAGAGAGAGAAAACCAATATAAATAATTAATAAAAAAAATAAAAGAAGAGAGAAACAAGAGAGAGAGAGAGAGAGAGAGAGAGAGAGAGAGAGAAAGAACGGAGAGAGAGGGGGTGAAGTGGGGTGGCGTTCCTCAACCGGCAGGGCTGTGCCGTTTTCATCCCATACCCCCTCGGCGGTGTTGCCGGGATACCAGCCGGTACCGGCTGCCTGCCGCCCCCGGCCGCGGATGGCCTTACATTGATATCTTTAGATTGATATATTTAGAGGCAAGTTCCTAATGAATCCTGTTATATTTGCCCATGATCAACTTTTTACGCAAAACTTTCTATTTTGTATAAAATTTCAAATATGTTATATACATACACCAGCAAACACTTATCAAACCTAGAACAACATAAATATATATACCGAAGAGATGAAAAATCACCAAAACCTCCAAATTCATCCCCTTTTTTAGAACATTTACCTTCACATATCGTCATGAAATCAAACTAATCAGGGGCACAATTGTAAAAGACAAAAATCATCCATCCACAGCATGACAGCAACACAAAAGTAGTAGTTCCCATACCTAAATATATCATCTACACCATCCCCTATTATCCAACCATCAAGAAACTAAATTCCGAAAAACAAAAAACGCCCGTTACCGAAAAAAACAAACAAACCGATAAACTATATCTTTCTAATTACCAACCACACACGTCGATGAAATGAGTGTGATGGGATGTATGTATGTATATATGATCTATCTAATCTATCTAACTCCAAGGCATAGCAGTCATCATCCCTTGTGGATTGCTGTTATCACTCGGGCTTTCACCATTTACGACTTCTGCATCTTTACCGCCTTTTTCTTTCAACTGCTTCGGACTTACCGGAATAAAACTACCAACAATCACCTGCAACCAAAACACGATCAAAATCGTATATAACAAATTTAATCTAGTCGTGTTACAAATTTACAAGCAGCGTTACCTGTACTGGTGATGCAGCAGTTAGAAGGCCAGCTACGTTACCGCCTAATACACGGCCATCTGGCCCAGATAGTGCCACACTTAACCCGCCCGTTCTACCACCATCCTCACACGCCATAAAAGAACCACAAAGAGACAGGATCTCAAATCGACCCTGCATAACCGATTAATTCACAATCCATATTTTATGATTACTAACGGTTTTGGATGACATATTCATTAATGAATAAGGATGGGTTTCAACGAGCAGAAACCTCATAGGCGACGGTTCCACCGGATGTTGTTGTTTGTTGAAGAGTTACGTTGGATATGGATCCACTGGCTGAAAGAATGCATAGAGATCTCGTACTATTTTGTGAGAACCACGTAAGTTTTGCTAATACATCCTGTAATGTATATACAAAGAAACATTATGAATAAAGATTATTGGAAGATAGACCAAATACGATCTTTATTCAGCTTGCAAGTTTATGATGATTGTTCGTATGCATTAGCAATTACCTAATTGTAATAGAAACCGAAAACAGTGATTACTATGGAAGTACGTTATTAATCAAGGTTAACCCATAATACAAGATTAATTATTATCAAGATATATCATGTCATCAAAATCATTATATGTATCAATAACAAATTTTCTTGAACATAAAGACCCAAGAAAGTTTTTTATTTTAGTTTTTATGGAGATTTATGAATCATAGTGAAGAAACAGAAAAGGATGATACCTCTCCAGATTTCACATCAAGAATATGTGGCATGAATCCTGCTCCTGGTGAACCTGAAAATGATTTTGTATACAAGCAATAATACAAGTGAAATTAAATATGTTTCTCCTGAATACTGATAAAAAATACAAGCAAAAATCTTTGTGAAAGAATTGACCAAGACTATATGCATAAATGTTCATTCTATTTTCAAAAATTTTTAAATTAACACAACAAAGCTTAAGGGGAACAAATAGTTGTTCATAAATAGTTGATTAAGAGGAACAAGTTTTCATGGGGTATGTAATTTAGGAGGAAGATCATTTAAGAACCTTAAATATCTTAAGTGTCAACTGTCAAATAATATTATTCACCACATATATACATGTATCATCAATATCTATGTTCTTGGATTCCTAAAATATTCAAGGAAAATGAAAACAGCAGGTATGTTATATAATCTACAAATCATGAGATTTTATTTGCCAGTGTAGGCAAGTAATCACACTGCATATTTGCAGTGTGAAAGGCAAATCTCAATCCCACCAGTTTTTAGAATATGGTTTGAATTGGGAGTTTTTTAGTGTTTAGGGGCCCACTATTTTTGGTGTTATGAATGCAGTTGCTATATAGCAAGTAATAACAATAAATAAAGAATAACCTGAACCAAAGAATATATATTAAAACTGTGGTGATCCTGAGAACATTTCTATTGAGTGTCTTGCAGGGGTGGACCTAGAAATTTTTTCAAACGGTGGCACCATTTGATTATAAAAATATATATGTCAAGATATTTTTCATAAAGCCAATATCGATCTAGTGGTTGGTTTCTTGCTTTTTAAATGAAAGGTCTTGAGTTCGAATATTGTTATTACAATTAAAAAAAAAACAGTAAATATGAAATTAAAAACTACAAAATAGAAAAACGAGGCTAACAAGATTTAAATCCAAGACTTCACCTTTATAAACAAAGGAACTAACCAACTCAACCAAGAGATGTTTATGTCTTTATTGCAGTTTTAAAATAGAAAACTAATACGGTGGCACTTTTCACGAACATATATCTTTTTACACTGCGACAGAGGAATGAGACGGTGGCATGTGCCACCGTTGGCCCTTACTTAGGTCCGCCCATGATGTCTTGATTGCTATATATTTATTTCATAATATAAATATTTTTTATATGTTTGTAAAACAAAAGGTATAACTAAAAAGTTTATACAAAACAAACACAAAATAGATATATGTTAGTTGATCAATATATTAAATTCTTGTCTTACCTAAATAACTCTCGCAGTTATCACAATATTATTATAATAGGTTTAACATTTGTCACGATATTTATATATTATTATGATATGGGAAGATTCAAACGAGAATGCTAATTATTTAGAAGAACACAGAAACAGTAAAATCTCGTGCAAAATCACACGTGACTTTCCATCAACTAAAAAAAGGTGTGTAGGCTAAGTCTTCGGGTCCTGGCACAAAGTCAAGTGATATCGCATCTTAGGGGTGAACATGGTCCGATACAACGTTATTTTCCATATACAATGTCCCAACTAATTATAATTTTGGTACACGAAATATAATATCATGTACCAACCAACTATACTTGGTACCAGCTAAACTGTTACCAACTTTTTTCGGTTCACAAAAGTCGAAACTAGGAACTGATTTATATTGACATTTTTACCAACCAGCACTAAACTTATCCATGTTCACATAACATGTTAGATATAAGTTGTACCACTTATCTCTAAAATTCAAATAATCTTTCATATAAACAAACATTCAGTAACAGTCTAATACTAATACAAACCACATATGAATTCGATCAAATTCTATGTATCCCTCTATATTATAAGGGGTGTAGTTCATGAAATTGCATCCAACTTGTCACGGACTTTTAAAATTACCTTTTAGTATATCAAATTTTGCAAAACTTACTGTTTACCTTTTAGTGTATCAAATTTTGCAAAACTTACTGTTTACCTTTTAGTGTATCAAATTTTGCAAAACTTACTGTTTGCCTTTTAGTGTATCAAATTTTGCAAAACTTACTGTTTAGGGTATACAACTGTATGCAACTTTTCACGAAAAGTTGTCTAAAATACATTAAACGGTAAGTTTTGCGCAACCTTTGATACACTAAAAGGTAATTTTAAAAGGTAATTTTAAAATACCAGTTTGTATACACTTTTACTAACTAAACCTGTTATAATTTAGCAAAACAAAACAAAATAGTTTAAAATTTAGAATCAAAATACATTATATTATTATTAATAAACTTTAATAAATAATTAATTTGGGTTTCTTATTAATGTACCTGAAACAGCAGGCTGGTGTTTATTTGCAGAACCCCGCGGTCTACCCCTCGGCCTCTTCCCTGAAGACGACACCGGAGAAGAAAACTCACCGCCGGATTCCGCCGCCGCCGCCGCCGCCGCCGTAGGTCCATCGGGCGCGTACTTTCTCGGCCTCCCTCTCTTCCGCTTCACCACATCGCCACCGCTAACGTCGACCCCCGCCGCCGTCACCGGCAACTCATAGTTATTTCCTCCGCCGGCGCCGTTAGGGTTGTTGTAACCAGGCGGCGGAGCAATAGGCGTATATGCCGGCGTTCCAAATCGCATTGTGGAAGCTTCATATGACATGATTTCCGATCTCCCTGCTACAAATTGAAAGCTCATAAACCCTAAAATTTCAACCGCAAAAACCCTAATTAAGATAGCAATCCGATTTTGGACATCAAATTCTTTTCATGATTTCGGAATCTAAGTTCGGATTATTTCATTGCATGATCGAAATTTTTTACTCGAAATTGAAGAAAAAATTGGGGGTAAATTGGGAGAAAACTGAGAAGATTTTTTATTTTTTTTAAAAAAGAAAAGAGAAAAGAGAAAAATGGAAAATACGATTAAAATACTGAGAAATTGGTATCCGTAGAGAGATTTTATATTTCTAGGGTTTTTCTTCACGGATGATGCGGGATTACTAGTATTCGATTATTAATAATGGTTCTAAGTTGTAACTACTTTTTAGCGAAAAATAAATAATTATAAACTTCAAAATTTTTTAGGTATACTAAAATTCAATTCAATCGATTCAATTAACATTGATGGGTCGAAATAAAATTCACCGATAATGATCAGATATTCAATTGTAATTGAATTAGATTGAATTGAAAATTTTAACATGCAATTTGGATCCATGGGTTCTTGGATAAGGGTCTAAAACTTAACCAATCCAATTAATCATTCAATAATCATCCAAATACTATCTAGCTATCATCCAACTACCCATTTAATTATTTATCTAATCACAATTAATCTAACTTGATACATATCTATCTATCTATCTACCTGTGTATAATAAAACAGTAACTAGCTGCATGTGGTGAGCGGAAATTAGTTGAATTTTAAAAAATATAAAATATTTCAAGATAATTATTGATATTTGAATTGTTTAAGTTAATCCCACTAATATTTGTAGAATGAATTTTATCTAATTCAATCAGATTAATATTTGTTGAATCCAATCCATGTAAATGGATATCTAGCAAAAGTAATCCAATGGATATACAATTAGAACATCTAATGGATGGAAATGAACGATCTAACCATTTATTGAATTAGAAAAATCCAACATCCAATAGATGATTGGATTCGTTTCGATTCCCTTCACATCCATTAGATGTCTTATTGAAAAAAATTCTTATTGAAATTCGTTTCAACACCCATATCCCATTTTATATTTGATAATGATGATTAAATGAATAAGGGGTTGTTTATCAAATTTTATAGGTAGATGCTGACTCAAAAAAGATGTCTTATTGAAAAAAATTCGATTAAGTGCTAACTTGAAATTGATGTTCACTTATCTTTTGTATTAAGTGTTGATTGAATAAAAACGACAATTTTAAATATTCTATTCACATGTATATTAATTTATTTTAAAAGTATTAAATTTATTTTATTATTTTTTTTCATTTTTCACTTGTTTTTATTATATTAACATAAATCTATATATAATAAAAGAGTAACTAGCATGACACGTGTCGTCTTCTGATAAGTCGATGTTCGCATTTTCCCGTCTAAACATGTATCTGGACATACTTTACATTATCGGTTCAATCCCTACTTTTTAGCTATTTTTTTTTCTTTTAGGTTGTGTTTGTTTTTAGCACTTAGGCCATCCGCTATGCAAGCTGGTAGAGACCCGGTACCGAACCGGTACCCTCGGCAACACCACCGAGGGTATCCGGCACGGCAGCCAGTACGGCAAGCCATTGTCGAGACTCACCACGGCTCTATTTCCTCTCTCTCTCCTTTGTGTTTATCTCTCTCTTCCTTCTCTTTCTTCCTTTTTATTTTTATTTCCTTTAAATTAATTATTTAGATTGGTATGGAATTGGTATGAATGTGGATGAATTGGTAGGGAATTGATAAGGTATTGGTAAGCTGACATAACGCTGAGGTGGCAGCTGGTACCATTGGTACCAAGCGGCACCATTGTGGATGGCCTTAACACTCTCTCAACACTTTTTGAGAGAAAATCACTGTTTCGGTCAGATGTTTTTTTAATCAGACCGTTTGTTTTTTTTTTTCAGTGATAAGTGGCAAAAATGTCTGACCGTGCACTTTTTCAATAAGTGTAGAAATGAGGTCTGGCCGCCCACTTTTTTACTTTCTCAAAGAAGTCTAACCCCTTCCAAACTAGTCCTTACTTCTGCTGCTTCATACCTGCAACTGAGACTCCATCTTCCGCCGTCGTCTCCATCTGCATCATCGCCGATCGCCACCATCTCCTTATGTGTCGCTGCCGTCGTCTCCTTCTACGCTGCCACCGTCGTCTCCTGCATCACCGCCACCGCCAATCTCCATCTGCAAATTTGAAGTTCACATCCGCGTAGAGCATAAAGCAGGCGGTGGTGGCTGTCGAGCGTCAGCGAGCAGAGAGCAGAACCCGGTGGTGGTGGTCGGCGTCCGTGAGCAGAGAGCAGCCCGGTGGTGGCTGTCGGTCGGCGACGAGAGAAGAGGGCACAAGGGTTGTGTCGTGTGGGTGGTCTTGATTTGCAAGAAATCGATTGGGGGGAAGCTTGGGAGAAGGAAGCTGATGATAAAGATGGAAGAAGATGGAAGAGGGAATGGAGATGGAAGAAGGGAGGCGTGGTCTGATGGAAAAATGGGGGTAGTAGGTTAGAAAAAGAGAGGGTAATTTGGTAAAAAAATCAAATCATTCTTTTATTATATATATATATATATATATAAAATGATTTGTTGTTATAAGTTGGGTAATTTTAGGTAATTAGGTGATTATAAAGCTCATTAAGCAATTTTATAAATTCATTAAACTGGGTAATTAAGCTATTTTATTATAGCAGTACCGTCAGATTCAGATTCAGATGTTTGACCGTTTACAAAAACAAACAGCCTTATCAGAAACAGATTCAGTCTTCAGCACCACCACTTAATAAACAGAATGTAACAGCCCAGGTGACCGTGGTTCGATATTGTCCGCTTTGGAGACACAGGACCCTAACCGGTCACCCCTACTCCCTCATGGTTTGCTTTGGAGTTGTCCAATCCAGGTCACAACCCAAAACACGTCTCACCAGGTGAGGTATCAACACACCTTATAAGGAGTGCTTCGTTCCCCTCACCAGCCGATGTGGGACGAGCTGTTACACTCTCCCCCCTTACGGATACAACATCCCCATTGTGCACATCGGCCCGGTCCTAGCTCTGATACCATCTGTAACAGCCCAGGCGATCGTGGTTCGATATTGTCCGCTTTGGAGACACAGGGCCCTAACCGGTCACCCCTACTCCCTCACGGTTTTGCTTTGGAGTTGCCCAGTCCAGGTCACAACTCAAAACGCGTCTCACCAGGTCCTCAACACACCTTATAAGGAGTGTTTCGTTCCCCTCACCAGCCGATGTGGGACGAGCTGTTACACTCTCCCCCCCCTTACGTACACAACGTCCCCGTTGTGTACATCGACCCGGTCCTAGCTCTGATACCATCTGTAACATCCCAGGCGACCATGGTTCGATATTGTCTGCTTTGGAGACACATGGCCCTAACCGGTCGCCCCTACTCCCTCACGGTTTTGCTTTGGAGTTGCCCAGTCCAGGTCACAACCCAAAACGCGTTTCACCAGGTGAGGTATCAACACACCTTATAAGGAGTGTTTCGTTCCTCTCACCAACCGATGTGGGACGAGCTGTTACACAGAAGTAGAAACAGATTCAGTCTTCAGCACCACTTTAAAAACAAACGCCCCCTTAATCTTCTAATTTTCACTTTTTTTTGAACGGCGGGTTAGTTGTTAGAAAACACCCCAGTTGGATTAAATACGCCTTTGCCCGGGTTTGAACCCGGGACTTCTACTCCAAGAGGGTGACCCCTCTAATTTTCACTTAATACCCATATGATTAGTTGTTTATTTTACTATTAATCCCTTACTTTTTCATTTTTTATTTTACATTGTTATCATATATATTATAAATTAAATTATGTTTCCTTTTTTACGATTTATATCATTATAACCGTCTCGTCAATACCTTTAAAATGAGTCAAATATTGAATATTTTTTATTAAATTTTATTATTAAATTTTAAGAATATATAAGAATCAATATGTTTCACATTTCTTAAGTTTTCATTTTTCATTTTACATTCTTATCATAATAAAAATACATAATCATGGGTTAACTAAAAAGGCATCTCTTATTTTCTTATAAATTATACCAGTATAGTTCTATCGTCAATGCTTTCAAATAAATTCATTATTGAATATTTTTTACCTTGGATTTTGTACATTTGATATGCAATTTAAAAGCACATATAATCATAATGTTATCTTATTTTACAAACTTATTATTTTGTGTGAACCGTGTTGACTCATTTTCGTCCAATCAAAATGCAGAGATTTGGTGGGAAATAACCAATTATCCCATGTGTGTTAATTCGTTTTTTAAATTTGAAAAAATAACCAATTTTTCTTAAATATAGCCATCTAATCATGCCCTTTGATTAAATAATCAACGATTGTGATGGGTTAACACCGTTCACACAAAATAGTGAGTTTGTAAAATAAAAAGACTCCATAATTATAAAATTAGCATCGTGTGATGTAGAATTAAACTAAATGAACCAAAATTATTCTTTCAAGTTCTCAATCTTAGATTCGAGAAATTTCGCGTCGCATCGCGCACATGTATAATCTAGTATAATAATATATATGAACTAAAATTATTAAAATATTCGTTCGTTTTTTCAACAAATTATATTATCGTATTTGTCTCGACAATACCTTCAAAATGAACTTAATATTGAATATTTTTTAATTTAATCATATTATTTAATAGAGAAAATTATTATTTTACCCAAAAAAATACCCCATTTAACCTCTTACCAATTCTCTACGACCGGTTACCATTTTACCCAACTTGCCGCTCCCGGCCGGCCGCTCTCCGGCGCCGGCGGCCGCTCCACGGCGTCGCCGGTGAGAAAAACCAAGCCCGGCGAACAAAAGAGTTTGGGCCGCTCCAGGCCCAGCCGCGCGGAGCGGCCCAGTCCTCGTCAGCTCCTCTTGCCCACGTGGCGTTGTATCATTGGTCCAACTGTACACGTCAAGACCACCTCAGCCGCTCCAATGTGAGCCGCGTGGAGCGGCTCCCCTTCCACGTCACAGCCACGTCTATGCCACCTCCGTGCCACGTCCGCGCCACGTCCGCGCCACCTCACCGCCACGTCAACCCCACCCGCTCCCCACCCGACCCCGCGGAGCGGCCCAGCCACGTGGCCCTTCCCCATTGGCCCACGTGTCTACACAATGTCTAGACAACCCTTATTTTCAGTCTTCAAGTTGTACTAATTAATCACGTGAAAAGTAGTCAGCTAGGGAATCTGATTCCCTAGCTTTGTAAATTATTGTACTTTTATGAAGCTTTATTTAAAAATCATGTGATATGTTCACATGTTATTACTGTTTATTTAGCAGATGATGTTTATTTACCAGATGATGTATTTCTATAAATTGAAGAAGTTCTTATATAAAAAACACAAGTTTAACAAACACAAATTTCTTTCTTTCACAAATTTCTTTCTTTCATGTAAGTCTTTGCTATAATTTTTTTCTTTCACAAACTTTGATTTGTTCTTGAAAATGAGTTCCGGTGGCGATAAAGCGAGGCTATACCTTTGTTCCGGTGGTAAATGGGTTGAAGGAGCCGGTGGATGGGATTACGCTGAAGCGACGGTGAAAAAAGGTGTTCAAATGAAATTAAACAGTACATTTCAACATATGGTTGATTATTGTAGTTGGAAATGCGAAATCGACCGATCAAGTGGGCAACTTAAATTATTGTACAAGAACGAAGGCCAAATGTATGAGTTAGGCGACGATGAAGATGTTAGCGTATTTATGCATTTCGCAAAATGTCAGAGCAACCTCCAGTACTTTACGTTGATGTATACTGTTCTGGCGAAGGGGATGACGCTGGTACTTCAAACACTATCAATGAAGAACCAATGTATGTGGATACTCAGTCACAAAACCAACATGAAAGCGAAACATCATATCGTCCAGACTTTGGATACGGTCTTAGTGACAGTTATCCAGATGTTGTCCCAGAGACGCAGCAAGAGAAGGTGCAGGAAGAAGAAGAAGAAGACGAAGACGAATACGAAGACGAAGACGAGCGTAGAAAGTTCGCCGGATGTGCGGACGATGAAGCCCATGTTCTCAACACGGGTTTAACGGATGAAGAAGATGAAGAAGACGAAGAAGGTGTGCAACCCTCCATTTTACGACCGGGCCTAGATGATTATTTTAGTATCCCTCATAACTTTCAGGCAACTCCAGATATCTTCCCGACGCACAATGAAGGCGTACTTTATAGACGTAGTCAAAGGCTCAGTGATGGTAAAGTTTTTGATTCGAAAGAGAAAATGATTGTAGAGGTCGGGCTGAAATTCCTAGAAGAACAATTTGAGTATAAGACACTAAGGTCCTGTACCAAAAGGTACCACATTCAATGTTCCCGCGAGCATTTTAAGTGATGATGAAAGCGAAGTCCGTTGGAGATGGGGCCGCGTTTATGGTTTCAGAGTTGGTTGATGTACACACCTGTTCTCGAACGCAGCTGAACCCTAACCACCGTCAAGCTAACAAAAGGTTACTGGGTAACATTTTTAAAAATAAATTTATAAATCACCGCAGAGTACTAACGCCAAAAGATATGATCGAAGACTTTCGAGGACAGTATGGAGTTACGATCCCGTATCCCACCGCGTGGCGTGCGAGATGGAGGGCGATAACGTTAATCAGAGGCAGCCATGCAGAGTCGTTCACTCGGCTCCCCATGTATTTGTCTAACTTGAAGCGTGTAAATCCAGGGACCAGAACGGCAATAAGGACAGACTCCAGCGGGCGTTTTGCGGAGTGTTTCGTTGCCCTTGGTGTTTCGGTACGTTAATAGACTATAAATTTAACATTATACATACAATTTGGTTAACCCTAGTATCTAAACATCCATTTTTACGCAGATACAAACATTCTTACAAAACCTGCGACCTGTCCTTATAATAGATGCTGCGCACCTGAAGGGGGAATATTTGGGTACTATGTTCTTGGTTGTGGCCATGGATGGAAACAACAACATTGTGCCCATTGCATTAGGTGTAGGTAGGTCCGAGACAGCAGACGAGTGAACATGGTTCCTGAACACGTTAAAAACATGTATCGGCGAGCCAAGTGGGTTGGTGTTTATGTCGGATAGAGCTTCTTCTATAAACGCAGTCATCACCTCCATTTTTCCAAACGCATACCATGCGTTGTGTTGTCGACATTTGCTCATGAATGTGAGATCAAAAAATGCAAGGATAAAACAACTCAAGACCCCATACTGGAAGGCCTGCAAGGCTTACACCCCTGAAGTGTTTGAGCGAATGATGACTATTCTTCAACTCGCCATACCTGAAGGTGCTCAATTGATGCGAGACGTTGGGGTGGAAAGGTGGTCAAGGGCTTATTTTCCTGCGCAACTTTTTAACATTATGACGTCGAACAGTGCGGAGTCCATCAACGCACTGTCAAGGAATGCTCGTAAATTACCTATTGTCGGACTAATTGAGTACTTTAGAGAATTCCAACAAGAGTGGTACTTTCTTCGTCGACAAAAAGGAGGTATAGATAAAATAAATATTTTAGTTTTACGTTAGTTAGTTTTTTACTTGAATATAATAGTTTCTAAACCTATATATTGTATATTTTGCAGACGAACTAAACCACGAACTGACAGAATGGGCTCAACGAAAGATCCTGAAAAGGATTGAAAAATCCTATAGATGGACTGTACATGGAATTGGCTACGACCGATGGGAGGTCCGCGATTACGGCAAGAACGCGGAGGTTGATAAGCTTCACCGTTCTTGCACATGTCTCAAGTGGCAGGTGTCTGGGTTGCCGTGCGGTCATGCCATCGCCGTTGCAAAACATTTAGGTGAAAGGGATGTGTCGCATTTGATTACGGTGAATTATTACATGTCCCAAATGTACAAGGCAACATGCAGTGGGGTAATTAATCCAGTCGGACCTCCAGAAACATGGCAGTATCCACAAGACCCTCTACCGACAGTACTTCCACCGTTGATAATAAAGAGACCAGTTGGAAGACCAAAGAAGGTCAAACGTCGTGCATCTCGCGGTGAAAGTCGTTCACAGCAGAAATGTCCTAGGTGTGACGAATACGGACATTTGAGCACGCAATGTCCGTGGATTCCATTGTCAACTAGAGGAAGCAGTCAGCTAGAGCCGTTTGCAACTGTCGATCTTAATAGTGGTTACGAAAATGTACGCTTTCATTAGCCGGTTAATGTGTAACCCATGTCTTTGCATTAATAAAAAGTAACTTGTTTTAGCTTCTAACATATTAGTTATACGGAAACATAATTGTATTAATAAAAAGTAACATGATAGTACTATAATACATTCGTGGTAAACCGATACATAAACTTAGACATAAAAACGGAAACCAGCAGAAACATAACATAAGCGTAAACGCGCATACACCATAGACGAAAATTCATCTTTCTTCCCTATCAGTAATTTGGGTAGCATTCCGTGCATTCCGCAATGAAGACGTGTAAGTGGCGGAATTCGTCCTCAATGTTCTGTACCTCTTCTTCTATAAGCTTTATTGCGCGTTCATCCTTCCTAATTTCTTTTTGGGTGCACCTAACCATCGCTTTTTTCTCTGCAACTGACTTCTCGAGTGCTTCTTTTTCCAGTAGCTTAGCCTTCATGACCTCCTTTAGTTGGTTCAACTCAGCTTCTTTCGCCTTTACTTTCGCTGCAAGTTTATCCGGCATCTGTTGTGAACTCGGAGGGTTGTTTGTAGAAGTGGATGGACGAGAACTTTCAGCCATTTCAAGAGAGTTTGTAGATATTTTTGTAATAAATAAGTAACAAAGAAGAGTTGGTGGTAAGGTGTGAAGTTTACGTTGAGATGTAACTGCTATTTATATAGCCTTGGAGCCGATACACTTTTAAGCCTTTTTTCAAACTCATCAGGCATCTTTTGCTTTTCAGATAAATCAACAATGATATTTCAGTCTTTTTCAGACCTAGCAGACGTCTTTTGCTTTATTCACGTGAAGGATTGTACCAACGTCTTAATGACTCTTTTATTTTATCAGTGTTGTCATGTTATTTACCCATGTAGTGTTGTCATCTTATCATTATTACTTTTATCAGGCATCTTTTGCTTTTCAGATAAATCAGCAATGCTTTTTCAGTATGAATTATTACTGTCATCTTTATCAGTGTTGTAAGGATCACGTGAAGTATTGTACCAACGTCATAATGACTCCTGCCTTTATCAGTATGAATTATTATTGTCATCTTATCAGTGTTGTCATCTTTTTTACCCCTGTAGTGTTGTCATCTTATCAGTGTTGTAAGGATCACGTGAAGAGTGTAGCAACCATTCAGTATTGGGTCTTAAAATAAGGCTGAAACGTCTGTAAAAGGCTGAAACGTCTACACTCTTGCTTTTATCTTTGACCTGTATTTGCAATCAACCCATGTGACTACTTCTGAATTATTACTGTCATCTTTTTTACCCCTGTAGTGTTGTCATCTTCAGAATTATTGTAAGGATCACGTGAAGAGTGTAGGAACCATTCAGTATTTGCAATCAACCCATGTGACTCATTCTGAATTATTTTATCAACAATTAAGTCACATGGGTTACACTTGTTGATTCATGGTCTGATATTTCTTATAAATAGGAAGTGTCTCATTAACCGAAACCACACAACTTGAGAAATCTGCAAAACATACATCCTACTTCAAACTGCAAATGGCTTCTTTCGTCAACTAACCCCCTTTACTTCACAGTTCAGAATGAAAGAGACTGGACTGACATTGGCATTTTGGTAAGCTTATTCAACTGCTTCATAGTTCACCTTATTTGACATTACAGTTCAGTTTATTTCACATTTGTTAAATCTGCAAACTTTTTCAGCATATTCCTTTACCCTTTGTCAATATGTGGAATTTGAACAATCACAAGAAGTGTATAATAAGATTTGGAAGATGGGGCCATCCTATGGAACTGATTCTTATGCCAAGTGGATGTTTCTGCATGTGCGGCGAGTTTCGCCTCATGTTTATCCAACACAAGCTACAAGATGCCGCTTGGTTGAAGTTCAAGCTTGTTCAAGATCGACCTACTACTGGGATGGCTAGTTTGTACGATGTTATTTTTGAGGTGGAGGAGGTGTGATATGTTTGTACCAGTTTTATGGTATACTTGTGTAATTTCATGCTTTCAATTAAATGACCCCCCTAGCAGGGGTGTCATCTTAGTGTTGTATGGCTTGTAACATGTTTTAAAAACAATGTTGATCGTTTGTTTTCGGTTCAAAAGGCTGAAGGGTGTAGCAACCATTCACTATTGCTTTTAATCTTGTAAGTAGTACACTATTGAGTTGGTAGAGTTATCTTTATTGAACATTAAGAATTACGGGAAAGTAACATAGCGGAAAACAAACATGACTGGAAACTAAGACAACGGGAAAATAACATAATTAAAGCATTTTTACGTCGAAAATAACATTGCAGCCATCCATAAGCTCATTTGTTTGTGGGTCTTGAACAAGAGTAAACACCAACCAACGATCGGGGACCAGTTTGCCAGACCAAGGCCACGACTTAAAATCACCCTTAACGATAACACGGCCAGAAGGAGATCCGGGTGATGCCTCAAAACCTACTTTCATGTCCATAGGAAACTTCCTGTCTAAGACCCTCATCAGGCACTTATTATGATTGTTCAAAGCCCACATTCTCACAAACTCGGTTGGAATTTGCTGAAAAAATTAAAAGACCGAACAAATTATGAAGTAATAAACTTACTATAGTAATAAAAGACTGGTACAAACATATCACACCTCCTCCAAAATTAAACTGCAATTTGCTATAGTAATAGTTATTAAAAGACTGGATTTTGCTATAGTAATAGTTATGAAACAGAAAAAATAAACTTACAAGTCGGCCAGTTTGGTATACAAAATTATCAACCCGAGCACAGAAGGATGTGCGGTCACCCGAACGTAAAAAACCCGAGCAAATGATGTTTTCTAAAGCTATACTGAATTGTCGTCTTTTTATGCTTTATATTCACGTGAAAATGTTTTTAATGAATTTTAAGGGTTGTCATCCAAAGAATATTGTTTTTTAATATATAACGTATTTAATGAATTTTAAGGGTTGTCATCTTATTTCACGTGAAAATGTTTTTAATGAATTTTAAGGGTTGTCAGCAATGCTTTTTCAGTATGAATTATTACTGTTATCTTTATCAGTGGTCAGGAATCTTATACTTTTTCAGAAAGGTCAGGAATCTTATACTTTTTCAGAATGGTCAGGAATCCAATAATGTAACATTTTCGTATTTACAATGGTCTATTTTATTTTAATGTCTTTATCTTTTTTCATGGAATGAGAATTCTGCACGAAAACCTTTGTCTTTTGGCAAATTAATAATGTAATTATATCTTTATTAGATCAAACAACTACAACAGGAAACTACAAAGTGCTTGTTCATCAACCCCTTGATCAACAACATATCACATCTCCTCGATGTCAAACATATGTTCGAACTTCTTTAACGGCCCAAAAGTTGGTCGATCATGAACGAGTGTCAGCTTCAACCAGTCGGCCTTGTCGAGCTTGTACTCGCGCAACATTTGTCCTAACTTGCCAGAGATGATAACATGTCCGGGAGCAATGGGCATCATCGTCATATTGAAACACACATTCCCATTCCGGATTAGTATGTCACAATGTGTCATTAAGTTCCACATGGTCACAAATGGAGCGGGGATGATCTGTAATATTTTTAACCGAAAAACAAATGTTCAACATTGTAAATAAAACATGCAAGATTTAGAAGAATGAAGATTCATAAATGCTTACCAAAACACCATTGTCACTTATGTGTTTGTCATTTTTAACAGTGAAGTATACGGGGTTTGTAGAAGAAGAAGCCATTTCAGTTGCAGTTGGAAGTCTAAAGATGAAATGAAAGTAAACTAAAAATTATGAGACAAGTTTATGAGAGTTGTGATGTATTGGTTAATGACTTACCTCCTATTTATAACCAGTTGTAGCTACTCAACCACAATTACTACTTGCTTTTTACAGGCTGAAACGTCTGTAAAAGGCTGAAAGGATCACGTGAAGGGATGAAACAGTTACTGTTTCTTCACGGGTCTTTATTAACTATTCAACCACATGATTCATTAAGGCTTTTTCAGACGACTGATTAAAGCTATACTGAACTATCTGAAAGGCTTTTTCAATCACGTGAAAAATGTACGACATTACATTACATCCAAAGGAGGTACAATATGAATTATTACTGTCATCTTTATCAGTGTTGTAAGGATAAATGGCTGAAAGGATCACGTGAAGAGTCGTATTTATGTCGTTTTATGTATACAATTGATAACCTAACTACACAACATTTTTTAATGTCACTTCACAGTGAGATAAAAGAGCTAGAAGATGCACAAGCTCAACATCTACAAACATAGGCAACCCGATAAATGATAATCCTACAAATGCCAACCATTAATTTTATAAGGTCTCGGTGCAACCATAACGACCGTATAAAAATGATGTTTGGCATTTGGCGGGTCTTATATCATGTTGCCTATCTTGCAGATGTTGAGCCTGTACACCTTCCGGCTCTCTTATCCCACTGTGAAGCGACTTTAAAAAATGTTGTGTCAAAAATGCTGTACAAATAGAGTCATCTACACCTAATCATTCCCTAAGAAAACAATCGCATCCAAAGGAGGTACAGTGTTGTTGAATATATGCGTCCCGCTACAAGACCTTACACACGTCTGGTCGTAAATACATACACGTCGTCGAGTTACAACAGTCCAAATATATTTTACATTATACCCTGGCCCTAGATCCGTTGCTATAAGTCTGAGTAAAGAAAGATAACCCGATAAATGATAATCCTACAAATGCCAACCATTAATTTTATATGGTTGAGACCATATAAAAATGATGTTTGGCATTTGGCGGGTCTTATATCATGTTGTGTTTCTTTATTCGGACTTGGAACAACGTATCTAGGGCCAACGTATAATGTAAAATGTATTTGGAACGGAGTAACTCGATGACGAGTATGTATTTAGGTCCAGACGTGTGTGATCTCGTAACGGGACGCTTATACCCGACCACACTGTACCTCCTAGGGACACGATTGTTTTTTTTAGGGAATGACTACCCCTAACTGTGGTACACTAAAAACTAACTACAAAATTGTAAGTCTAAAAAACGTCTAAAAAAAAGTCGCCCTACTCGCCCTAGTCGCGTTTGTGTTGCAAGTCGGACACGTCCATGTCTATCCTCAGGGCAAAAAATTGCTCCGCCATATGTTTCCTCCACTGTCTAGCCGCAGCAGCAGGGTCATCGACCATCCTGGGAGCTATACCGCTTACCAAATCTGATAGGAAGCGACACAACCATACACCACAATCTCCGGCTCCGCCAAATTGTTGTGGTATATGGGATGGAAAATACCATATCAAGTCCTCTGCTTGCTTGGCTCGGGTCGGTTGATTGAGTGCCGTAAATGTTGGGTTTTTGTGGGTATCCTCGGATCAAACTGACTCGAGGATTAATACAGATTTAACGAACCTCGCTGGTTTGATAAATCACATAGTGTAACGCCCTATTTCAGTATTATTTTAATTATTGATATTATCGTTATTATAATAATTATGATTATTATGTCTATTATTATTTTTTTTTTTTTTTAGAAAACTAAGATTAGGGTTAGGGTTTTAGGCTAGTGTTTTCTTGCGGGTCAAGCAACGGGTAAAGGAAGGAGGCCCGCTAAACCTAAGATAAAAACCCTAGGGATTCCGGCATTCCTCCTCACCGCGTTTTCCTTGGCAAGCAAGCTAGAGAGAAAGAGAGATCGAGAGAGAAGGAGGCCGAGAGAGATAGAGAGTCGGGAGGATCACCGGAGTCACGTGGGTTTCGTTGTCGTGTGAGGTAAACCTCGTTCTCGTCCTTTACCTGTCGAGTTGTCGCGAGTCTCGCCGCCGTCGCCGGCTGTGGTCGGGGACGGTGGGCGGTGGTGTGTGTGTGTGGCCGTCGGGGATGGCAAGCGGCCGGGCGGCGGTGGTTAAACCACGTCGCCGCTGCTGTCTTCGGTGGTTTCGGATCGGCGAGTGTGGTGGTGCAAACCACCACTGCTGCTGTCACTAGTCGGGATCGAGGGCCGGCCGGCGGCTTGGAACCCCCTCGCCGTCGCGCCGCCGCCCTGTTGCAGGAGGTAGCGACGCCGGCTCTGGCCGGCCGCCGCATTCTCAAAGCCGTGGCAGGCGGTGGTGGGAGAACCATCCGATACCGCTGATGCCGCGGCGGTTGCTTAGGCCGGTGATGGTGGCTGACCCATGCCGCCGCCGCCGTTGCGGTTTCTTTGGCGTTGAGCGACGGGGTGGTGAGCTTTGGCTCGCCGCCGCGGTATCTCCAGCCGCGATGGGTGGCTTGTGGTGGTTTTCCCATGGCCGACGGTGACCATAGTCGCCGTTGCTGCCTGTGGTTGGCCGAGTACGCCGGTGGTGGTGGCGGGCTCTCCTGCTGCCGCTGCCGTGCGGGCGTTGATCGGACAGCGGTGGCTGTCCTCACCGCCGAGGCCGTCGTGTGAGTGATCAAAAGAGGGGAGGGGGTGAACCCGGTAAGTTTTAGCACCACGGGACGGCCGCGGGTGGAAAACCCTCGCGCCGCGAGAGTGGTTTCGGCTTAGGCCACGTCGCGAGGCGGCTCCGATGGACGCCGCCACCGCTTGTTATCCGAGTTTGTAACCGGTTTAAATCGGTAGCCGTTGTGTCCATATTAGTGAGACCAATATGACTTAATTGTGCACCGGATGATTCTTACGGTATGTATATTTTATCATAAAATTTCAGAGTTGCGGGGACACTTTGAATCGCTATTACGATTGTGATTTTATCCGTAATAATCTGAGGTGAGTGGGTTTACATGCGATACTTATGATTTTATGTGTATACGTGGTGTATGATTTCGTGGTGATGTTTCGGGTTGCGTGATGACCCACGGGCGGGAAACCGCGGAGACTGGATTGCGTGATGGTCCGGTAACGGGAAACCGTTCAGCTGTTAATGTGGATGTTATGTATGTGCATTAAATTATATGTGTTGTATGTGGATTTACTCACTAAGCGGTTGAGCTTACCCCTCGTGTTTTAAATGTTTTAGGTACGAGCTCCGGTGTAGATAAGGGCAAGGCTCCGGCTTGAGGGTTCCTGGCTCGATGGCTTCCGATCCGATCTTACTTTATCGTTGACTTTATTGTGGAATATTAATACGTTGTTTTGGGAATTTAGGATGATTTCTTAATTACTGGGTCCGAGATTTATAAAACGATTTTATTTTTATTATATTTTATTTTAAAATTTACAATTGGGTTTGGGGCATTACAACTTGGTATCAGAGCCTAGGTTTAAGAGAATCAGCGCACACACTCGTGGGTGTGTGTGTGGTTGGACTTAAACCAGGCAGTTGAAATTAATTGGATGAGATCGGAACGGCCAGCGGAACCGTCAAGACGGAGGTAAGCTTAGTACCTTTAAATTATTATATGCAGCATTAAATAAATTGTGATTGCATGTTCGGTTATGTAACTGCATGTGATTTCTATGAAAATAAAATATGGTTAAGCTGTGATTTTATGTGGCGGTTGTCAATGAGTTGAAGTCTAATTAGGATGGTATCAAGCCCAAACGTAAACACCTTGGTACGTCGGGGATGGGTCGTCGAGCATATTCTTGTCTGATCGTGCTCGGTGGTCATGATCCGGCTACCATGCATGGTTGGTTATAGTAATACGGCGCCAATAATAGTGTTACTATAAACGCCTGTGTAGTGTTGGATTTGATTAAGTTCTGGAGACTTAAAACTTATTGATTACGGTTAGAATGATAGCATGCTATGTGTAACGTATATATATGTGTGGAACGGTCTGTTTTAGCATGCGCGATAACAACTAGCCTTAGGGTTAGCATGATCACTAATAGTAGGGTTATGTGTGAGTACCGTAATAGTGCCTAGTGACACTTCGATAGCTGTGAACTAAGATGTTTCTTGAACCTTCAGAATGGTGCAAACTAGGAGCCATACTGATGATGAGGCCGGACAGTCCGACCACATTGCTGCCCAAATCGCTGAGACCCTGCAGCAGACGCTGCCGGGACTGTTTAACCAGATGAGAGATGAGCTGATCCAAACCATAGATCAGCGCATTGATGTGGCCCTCACGGCCCGTAGCTTAGGTACTGGGAGCTCGAGTCAATCCCAGCCTCGTGGGATCACCTTTAAGGACTTCATGGCGTGCCAACCGCCATTATTTGACGGGAAGAAGGATCCCGTGGCTTGTTACCGTTGGTACTCAGCGGTCGAGGGAGCTTTTCGCACGTGTGGGTGCCCTGATGGTTCGAAGGTTCTTTTCGCCGTGAACCTTCTTCGCGGAGCTGCAAAAGATTGGTGGGAGCTGACTCTTAAGAAATATACTAAGGCACAAATCACTGCGCTGACCTGGGGGGATTTCCGAGCCTTGTCCGACGAGGAGTTCGCACCTCGTATCGAAAAGGAACGGATAGCATCAGAGTTCTTGAAGCTGACTCAGACGACGGAGTCGGTGAATGAGATTACTGCGCAGTTTCTAGAGAAGCTGCTGTTTGTACCGGGGTACGCGAACGACGAGTCGCTGAAGATGGCTCGTTACTTGGGAATGCTGAAGCCGGAACTCAAGAAGGCGGTGGCCACAGGGAGGTGTAAAACCCTCAGTGATATGCAGGAGGTAGCGCGGTCTCAGGAACTGGTGTTGGAGGAACTGCAGCAAGGGAAGCGGAAGGCGGAAGATCAGTCAGGGCCAGCAAAGAAGTTCAAGGGAGCTAGGACTGATACCAGGAGCGGGACCCGAGCTGTCCAAAGTGTGGACGTTACCACCGGGGTGAGTGCAGACCGCGGGAGTTATCGTGTTACAAGTGTGGCAAGACGGGCCACCTCAGCAAGGACTGCAAGGAGACTGCTAGGCTTTGCTTCCACTGCTACCAGCCGGGCATATCAAGCCCGATTGCCCTCAGCTGAAGAAGACGCCAGCCCTGGCTCCTGCACCAGCGACGCTTAGGATCACCGACGGCACTACTCAGGGGAAGAGTGGAGCTACCACCCGTGGGCGAGCCTTCCAGATGACTGCTGAGGAGGCGCAGACGGCGCCTGATGTGATTACAGGTTTTCCTCGTTATATTTTCGTACGATTATTGTTAGTAGCTTATTTTATGTGTTAGTGTTAAAATAGTGTATCTGCCGTTAAATGTGAACTTTAGGCATATTTCCTGTCAACTCGAAACCGGCTTTAGTACTTTTCGACACGGGGGCCACGTGGTCCTATGTGTCGCGTAGGTTCTGTAAGGACTTCCAGATCGAGCTCGGTAATCTGGATAGTCCTCAGGCAATCGACGTAGCGGCGGAGGAGGTGCAGGTGGTCGAGCATGTGTACCGGGGATGCAGTATTGAAATTTTCGGAGTACGTTTCAGCATCAACCTTATCCCCATTCCCATGAACGGAGTGGACGTAGTTGTCGGAATCGACTGGATGTTTCCAAACCGGGCGACCACGGACGTTGCCGGGCAGTGTGTACGCATCCATAATCCAAGTGGGGGAGAATTGGTTGTGTACGGTAAGGGAAGGAGGATATCCACATCCTTCTGTTCTCTCGCAAAAGCTCAGAGGTACATCCAGCGGGGGTGTACGGGGTTCTTGGTTTACGCTATGGCGGATCAGACGAAGGAGAAGAAGCTGTCGGTAGCGGAGGTGCCAGTGGTCAGCGAGTTTCCAGACGTGTTTCCAGAGGATCTGCCTGGCCTTCCACCTGATAGGCAGATCGAGTTCGGCATCGACTTGGTACCAGGAGCAGCTCCGATTGCGCGAGCTCCTTACCGTCTGGCTCCCCGGAGCTTCAGGAGTTATCGGAGCAGTTGCAGGAGCTCTCGGGGAAGGGGTTCATCCGCCCGAGCAGCTCACCGTGGGGTGCACCGATTCTGTTTGTGAAGAAGAAAGACGGGAGTCACCGTATGTGCATCGACTACCGTGGACTCAACAAGGTTACCATCAAGAATAGGTATCCTCTACCTAGAATTGATGATCTGTTCGACCAGCTTCAGGGGGCTTCGTGGTTTTCTAAGATCGATCTTCGGTCAGGGTATCACCAGCTGAAGGTGAAGGAAGCGGATGTCCACAAGACCGCTTTCCGAACCCGTTACGGCCACTTCGAGTTTCTGGTAATGCCGTTCGGGCTTACCAATGCTCCAGCTGCTTTCATGGACCTCATGAACCGGGTGTGCCGCCCGATGCTTGATCGGTCCGTGATCGTTTTCATCGACGATATTCTAATCTACTCGAAGACGAAGGAAGAGCATGTGATGCATCTGCGGGAGGTGCTTGAGGTGTTGAGGAGGGAGCGTCTCTACGCCAAATTCTCGAAATGCGCTTTCTGGTTGGAGGAGGTTCAGTTCTTGGGCCATATCATTAACCGGGAAGGCATCAAGGTGGATCCAGCAAAAATCGAAGCAGTTATGAATTGGGAAATTCCGAAGGCACCTACCGAGATCCGGAGTTTCCTGGGTTTGGCCGGCTACTACCGACGGTTCATCCAGGATTTCTCTAAGATTGCGGTACCTTTGACGCGTCTGACGAAGAAGAGTGAGCCGTACGTTTGGGGTTCTGAGCAGCAGAAGGCTTTCGACACGTTGAGGCAGAAGCTGTGTGAGGCTCCGGTTCTAACTCTACCGGAGGGGGTGGAAGACATGGCAGTTTATTGCGATGCATCTCGGCTGGGTCTGGGTTGTGTTCTGATGCAGAGGGGGCGGGTGATAGCCTACGCTTCGAGGCAGCTGAAGCCTCACGAGGCTAATTACCCCACGCATGATCTCGAGCTTGCGGCGGTTGTTTTTGCTCTCAAGTTATGGAGGCACTACCTGTATGGGGTAAAGTGCACCATTTTCTCGGACCATCGTAGCTTGAGGTACTTCTTGGAGCAGCCGAATCTGAACATGCGACAGCGGAGGTGGCTTGACGTAGTCAAGGACTACGATTGCGAGATTCTCTATCACCCAGGGAAGGCTAACGTGGTTGCAGACGCTTTGAGCAGGAAGACGGAGCACGCGCCGCTTCGTATCTCACACCTAAAGATGGCGGTGACTACCTCCTTTGTGGACCTAGTGTTGCGGGCACAAGAGGAGGCGAGTCGGGAGGAGAATCAGAATGGAGAACGGATTCGTGGACAGATGGCTGCTTTGGTCAGAGATAGTCGTGGGTTGCTGACGAGATTTGGGCGAGTGTGGGTTCCTCGTGCGGGTACGGCTCGTCAGACCTTGCTAGAGGAAGCTCACAAGTCTAGATTCTCAATCCATCCGGGAGCTACAAAGATGTATCGGGATCTGCGGATAGGTTACTGGTGGCCAGGGATGAAGAGAGACGTGGCACGGTACGTGGAGTCGTGTTTGACCTGTCTGAAGGTCAAGGCTGAGCATCAGAAGCCTCACGGCAAGATGCAACCACTTGAGATTCCCGAGTGGAAGTGGGAAAACCTAACTATGGATCTGATCACCAAGCTTCCGAAAACCCCTCGGAAGTTTGACGCGATTTGGGTCATAGTTGATCGTTTGACCAAGAGCGCTATCTTCCTTCCTATCCGGGAGAGTTCGACTGCAGAGCAGCTGGCGAAGATCTACGTGGATGAGGTGGTGTCGAGGCACGGAGTGCCAGTGTCGATTATTTCGGACCGGGACGTGCGTTTTACTTCTCGGTTTTGGGAAAGATTCCATTCGGAGTTGGGTACCAGACTGCATTTTAGCACCGCGTACCACCCTCAGACGGACGGTGTAATGCCCCAAACCCAATTGTAAATTTTAAAATAAAATATAATAAAAATAAAATCGTTTTATAAATCTCGGACCCAGTAATTAAGAAATCATCCTAAATTCCCAAAACAACGTATTAATATTCCACAATAAAGTCAACGATAAAGTAAGATCGGATCGGAAGCCATCGAGCCAGGAACCCTCAAGCCGGAGCCTTGCCCTTATCTACACCGGAGCTCGTACCTAAAACATTTAAAACACGAGGGGTAAGCTCAACCGCTTAGTGAGTAAATCCACATACAACACATATAATTTAATGCACATACATAACATCCACATTAACAGCTGAACGGTTTCCCGTTACCGGACCATCACGCAATCCAGTCTCCGCGGTTTCCCGCCCGTGGGTCATCACGCAACCCGAAACATCACCACGAAATCATACACCACGTATACACATAAAATCATAAGTATCGCATGTAAACCCACTCACCTCAGATTATTACGGATAAAATCACAATCGTAATAGCGATTCAAAGTGTCCCCGCAACTCTGAAATTTTATGATAAAATATACATACCGTAAGAATCATCCGGTGCACAATTAAGTCATATTGGTCTCACTAATATGGACACAACGGCTACCGATTTAAACCGGTTACAAACTCGGATAACAAGCGGTGGCGGCGTCCATCGGAGCCGCCTCGCGACGTGGCCTAAGCCGAAACCACTCTCGCGGCGCGAGGGTTTTCCACCCGCGGCCGTCCCGTGGTGCTAAAACTTACCGGGTTCACCCCCTCCCCTCTTTTGATCACTCACACGACGGCCTCGGCGGTGAGGACAGCCACCGCTGTCCGATCAACGCCCGCACGGCAGCGGCAGCAGGAGAGCCCGCCACCACCACCGGCGTACTCGGCCAACCACAGGCAGCAACGGCGACTATGGTCACCGTCGGCCATGGGAAAACCACCACAAGCCACCCATCGCGGCTGGAGATACCGCGGCGGCGAGCCAAAGCTCACCACCCCGTCGCTCAACGCCAAAGAAACCGCAACGGCGGCGGCGGCATGGGTCAGCCACCATCACCGGCCTAAGCAACCGCCGCGGCATCAGCGGTATCGGATGGTTCTCCCACCACCGCCTGCCACGGCTTTGAGAATGCGGCGGCCGGCCAGAGCCGGCGTCGCTACCTCCTGCAACAGGGCGGCGGCGCGACGGCGAGGGGGTTCCAAGCCGCCGGCCGGCCCTCGATCCCGACTAGTGACAGCAGCAGTGGTGGTTTGCACCACCACACTCGCCGATCCGAAACCACCGAAGACAGCAGCGGCGACGTGGTTTAACCACCGCCGCCCGGCCGCTTGCCATCCCCGACGGCCACACACACAACCACCACCGCCCACCGTCCCCGACCACAGCCGGCGACGGCGGCGAGACTCGCGACAACTCGACAGGTAAAGGACGAGAACGAGGTTTACCTCACACGACAACGAAACCCACGTGACTCCGGTGATCCTCCCGACTCTCTATCTCTCTCGGCCTCCTTCTCTCTCGATCTCTCTTTCTCTCTAGCTTGCTTGCCAAGGAAAACGCGGTGAGGAGGAATGCCGGAATCCCTAGGGTTTTTATCTTAGGTTTAGCGGGCCTCCTTCCTTTACCCGTTGCTTGACCCGCAAGAAAACACTAGCCTAAAACCCTAACCCTAATCTTAGTTTTCTAAAAAAAAAAAAAAAAAATAATAATAGACATAATAATCATAATTATTATAATAACGATAATATCAATAATTAAAATAATACTGAAATAGGGCGTTACAACTCTCCCCCACTTACAAGGATTTCGTCCTCGAAATCACTCTGAGAACAACTCCGGGTAGTGCTCTCGCATCTCTGCCTCTGGTTCCCAGGTCCACTCGGAACCCTTCCGATGCTGCCACTGCACCTTCACGATTCCGATTTCCCTGCGTCGCAACCTCTTCACCTTCCGATCTAACACCGCTACCGGCCTCTCGACGTAATTCAGGCTCTCGTCCACCTGAATATCGTCTAAAGGAATGTGTGCCGTCTCGTCGGCGAGGCACTTACGCAACTGCGAAACGTGAAAAGTGCTGTGGATCTGGCCTAGTACCGCAGGCAGCTCCAAGCGATAAGCTACCTTCCCGACACGTGCAAGAACCGTGAACGGTCCGATGTAACGAGGCCCCAGCTTGCCCCTCTTTCGGAACCGGATCACTCCCTTCCAAGGAGAAACCTTGAGTAGAACTCGGTCTCCCACCTGGAACTCCAAATCTGACCTACGGCGATCCGCATAACTCTTTTGTCGACTCTGAGCCGTCCGCAACCGCTCTCGGATCCTCTGAATATCCTCCGTAGTCCTCTGAACCACCTCAGTGCTACCAAGAACACGCTGTCCTACCTCACCCCAACAGATAGGAGTACGACATCTCCTTCCGTAAAGCATCTCAAACGGCGGCATCCCAATACTCGAATGGTAACTGTTGTTATACGAAAACTCCGCCAAAGGCAGGTACGTATCCCAACTGCCACCGAAATCTAAAACGCACGCTCGCAGCATGTCTTCCAGGGTCTGAATCGTCCGCTCACTCTGTCCGTCTGTAACAGCCCAGGCGACCGTGGTTCGATATTGTCCGCTTTGGAGACACAGGGCCCTAACCGGTCACCCCTACTCCCTCACGGTTTTGCTTTGGAGTTGCCCAGTCCAGGTCACAACCCAAAACGCGTCTCACCAGGTGAGGTATCAACACACCTTATAAGGAGTGCTTCGTTCCCCTCACCAGCCGATGTGGGACGAGCTGTTACACTCTCCCCCCCTTACGGACACAACGCCCCCGTTGTGCACATCGGCCCGGTCCTAGCTCTGATACCATCTGTAACAGCCCAGGCGACCGTGGTTCGATATTGTCCGCTTTGGAGACACAGGGCCCTAACCGGTCACCCCTACTCCCTCACGGTTTTGCTTTGGAGTTGCCCAGTCCAGGTCACAACCCAAAACGCGTCTCACCAGGTGAGGTATCAACACACCTTATAAGGAGTGCTTCGTTCCCCTCACCAGCCGATGTGGGACGAGCTGTTACACATAGGTTAATCAAACTGATAAAACCTACGCGATCAGAAACACGCTGTTTCCGATCTAATCGTGCGGAAGCGATAAAAGCTAAAAACCCATTATTAGCCTAATGATCTTTAATCGTTTCTAGTTTTAATCCTAATAGTTTAGATTAGGTCAATTTACCTGGATTGCTTGATGATAGTCCACCGGTGATCGACCAACGAACGTTCTTCTAGTTGAACTGTATGAAAAACCCGAACAACCGAAAACTGGAATCCGACTGGGGGGGGGGGTCGGTGCCGGTTGGAGAGAGAGAGGAGGAGGGAAACTGAAACTGATTTTCTTAGCTGAAAAGCTTAATTGTTTCTTAACCCATAAGCCTTATTTATATGGTAAGAATAAAACAGTTTGAATAAGATTCAGCTTCCATATTATAATTATCTCAAATTCTTTCCTTTTATTAACTGGAAAAGAATTTGCATATGATAAATATAATTATATATATATATATTTATCTAATATATATATCACTTTATTAATTAACTATTATATATTTATTTATCTAATAAATATATAATATCCTAATTAATTAATAAACCTCCAACTTTGGTAATTCTGACTGTAATTACCCAATTGATTTATAATACACTATTATAAATCCTAACTCTCCATTTCTGGGTTTCATCTAACTTGTTCGACTTATAGGTCCTCACATGTGTGACCCTCAAGTGTCTTGTAACATTGGATGTGTAATCACTTGGTTTGTCAACTCTGCACATAATTCCTAACAGACTCCCACTTGTGCAAGTTGGCAATACCACCTTTGATTATACGGACCTAAGGAGGCCCCTAGACAGGCACTTAGGCTGACCAGGTTACAAGAACTCTTATACCCAGACTGGTGATATAAATGTTCCGTGAGGAAATAGTATCTATGAAACTATTGTTCATTGATTGGGTATATCTTGGCTTTTCCCTTTGCATCGCGATATTTCATCTGTGAGTATGAGCTTGGAAAGTGTCAACTCTAAATACTCAAGATTCTGTTCTCTTGATTATCTGACTTTCACTGATAGGTAAACGACAAAGAACTAATCAGTTCGTTTGGGCATGGCCATGCACTTCATCAGTATACTTAGTCAGTCAAGATGGGCCCAGAAATATCTCTCTTCTGAGAAGAGGTGCAAATCCCATCTTGCATATCTGCATTTAACACCACGGCTTCCGCTGAATCTAGTTACACCCTTTATAGCCACCCTGTTACGGCGTAGCGGTTGAGTGCACTAAGAATTCAGTAGTCCTCATGATATCAAATCAGATACCTCAGGTGATAGGGACAACCACTGTGAGATTCACTTATGACTTCACTCCAAGAAGTAATCTCAACCGCGGATCACGTCCGATACTTGCTACTCTATCAAATATCTGTGCAACCTTTAGTCTACAACACTTGTAGCTGTTATTCAGCAACTGATCATAACCACCTAAAAGTTCACAATGACTTTAACACCTTATCATGCTCCCACAATGATAAGTTGTCACGGACATATTTTGAATGAAAAATCGGAGACTGATTTCATTCCTGGATATATTAAAACATGCAAAATGTGAAAGTAATAAAGAAATCAATTCTGTATAGTCCACATTACACGCTGTAATGATAACAAAATCAAATATCTTTTCTTTAATAACTTTCATAACATCTATTTAACGTTTGTTAGATACTGGTCTAAAATAAAGTATCACCTATCTTTAGTTTAAACCCTTTGATTAAAGTTTACCATTTTAATCAAAGTGATAACCAAATAATACAAGTCTGTTTATACGATCTACTTGTATCTGCTAATTATTGTTCTGCAAACACCTTATAAACACAATAACTAGACTTTTATCATATTCCATGAACTCGGAGACCTGGACTAACTTCCAGTTCCTGAATATGTAAAACTGCAACTTTCCTTAGTTGCTGTGTAGATGAATGATTTCTACCTGAAATCAGATTCCATTTGCAATACTGGCAAATCTACTGGAATCCTATATTTTAATCCAACACTTTAATTATTGATTTTGAAGTCAGTCATGACCTTTGTTTCATGGGTCCTGAAACTTTTATCCTTTTGACTAAAAGGGTAAATTATATCTTATGAATTCTTATCCTACCTGGATTATGAATTCCAAGATACATCAATAATCGCATCTTTTATTCTTTATCTCAGACTAGATAGAGAATAAATTGGGCTCCCACTTGCTTATATAAAAACTAACTATTACTCAAAATTTTACTATTGACTTAGTCAAAACTTTGATTAGTCAATTCTAATTTTAAGTAATGAACTTTGAGAATTTCCTTTTATGAAACTTAACTGGATTTGGTCAAATCCTAATTCCAGATCTTGGAATCTTCTTAGTTTCATAAATATTGTTATTAACGCTAGCTGAGTTAATATCCTAAAATCTCTTCTCAGAACATTTGAATAATAAAACTTGATCAAACTTGATTAGTTAATTCTGAGAATTTCTTTTATAAAACTTAACTGGATTGGTCAAATCCTAATTCCAGATCTTTTTTTTTTTTTTTGAGAAGGTTCACCTGGACTTTGGCCAGACTACATCCTTGGCAATTTTTACCGAGAGCTAAAGCATGCTCCCCTGGGATTAATACTCAGTGGCCCCTGGTTGCTCACCCCCGGATTCGAACTTGGGTGGGTTTTTCCCCAACACCAAGCCTTAACCGGTAGGCTGCCCCATTGGGGTTATCCTAATTCCAGATCTTGGAATCTTCTTAGTTTCATAAATACTGTTATTAACGCTAGCTGAGTTAATATCCTAAAATCTTTTCTCAGAACATTTGAATAATAAAACTTGATCAAACTTGATTAGTTAATTCTGAGAATTTCTTTTATAAAACTTAACTGGATTTGGTCAAATCCTAATTCCAGAACTTGGAATCTTTCTAGTTTTATAAATACTGTTATTAACGCTACCTGAGTTAATATTCTAAATTCTCCCTTTTGATCACTAAACTATTATTCATAAATGTTTTATTCTCAAAACACATTCCTATAGAATCTCGTGTGTTTTGATAGTTTTTATACAAATTACTTCAATTTAATGGATTTTGTTGAAGTAACTATAACAGGCAACATCTAGGATCATACAAATTCAAGAACACTAAGCACAACCAGATATTTCAATGTCAAGATAATAATTTTTGAAAATAAAACCATAGAATTATAAATTCAAAAATTACAATCATCCAAAAACTGTTTAAAACATAAAAACTAGAAATAGCTGTTTTAAAACTTAAATCCAAAATATCTTGACTTAAATTGAAATAAACTTGTACTTCAGATCCTCAGCAACCTCTGGGCATTTCACTTCTGACTTCCTGCAATAATTGCTCTAGGTATCAGTATACTTGTAAACCAACAAGTAAGAAGTGACAAGTCAAAGCAATCATAAATTTTCTGAGGTTTACATACCTGCTTCATGACGCTTAGGGCAGTTTTGCCTCCAGTGACCGATCTCATTGCATATGAAGCAGCGATTCTCGGTCCTAGCTTTGTTTGGCTTAACCTTCTTGCCCTTGCCCTTGCTTTTGCCTTTCTTGGGTGCACTCTGGATGGCCTGGACTGGTCCTTTTCCTTTTCTGGTGCTAGCTTGCCCATTCTTCTTTTTAACCCCTCCGTCTTTCACCATCAAGACATCCTTGGTCTTGTTCTTGTTCCCCATATTCAGTTCAGCTGTCTTAAGCATGGAGTGTAACTCTGCTATTGTTTTCTCCATGTTATTCATATTGTAATTGACTACAAAGGGCCTGTAGTCTTCTGACAGTGAATTGAGTATGGTGTTTGTTGCTAGCTGCAACGGAACAGGATGACCTAGCCTCTCCAGATGATCTAAGTGCCGTTTCATTTTCATGACATGGTCACTTACTGACGTCCCTTTTACCATCTTGCACTCATTAAATGCTTTGGTGGCATCGTAGCGTTCTGTACGAGCCTGGGTCTGGAACATGTCCCTCAGCTGGCGGATCATGTCATATGCATTTGTATTTATGAGCCCTGCTTGCAGATCTGGGCTCATAGTTGCTAGCATCAGACATGCGACATCAAGGAGATCATCCGAGTGCTTCTTGTGGGCATTTCTGGCAGCAGCCGGAGCGTTTGCCGGAGGTGCCTCCCCAAGTGGCTCTTCTAGCACATACCATTTTCTCTCATGTCTGAGCACAATCATCAGATTGCGCTCCCAGTCGAGAAAGTTAGAGCCGGTCAGTTTATCCTTCTCTAGGATAGAGCGGAGGGAAAGATTGTTAGTGCTGGTAACAGTGCTTGCCATCTACACAAAATAAAACTTTTGGTCTTAGCAACTGTAAATAGACTAATTTCCAATAAAATATCAATAAACCCTTAAATGATCAATTTATTGGACTAGGATCCTTATTTCATACGTCCTGATGTGCGTAATGTTCTTGCTCCACCAGACCCGTATTTATTTCGGTAGGTAAGGACTTTTACCAATCATGTCTAGCTGACATGACTCCTAGATCTTTTCGGGACTATGGCAACTACTTGTGCATGTTTTAGTCCCTCTTAGTGCTTTTTGGTCCGGTACCACCCGGTGAACATTATAGTACCAAAACACATCTCACCATTTTGGGGACCTGATCACTATACTCTGGCCGGTACCACCCGGAGATAATTCGCAGAGTTATGTAACCCCTTCAGCTTCAGTTTGAACACAGACGTTGAATGTGTGATCACTTACAACGCCTATGTACTTTACGCCGAAGGTGCCCCTAGATGGGTTGCACTACTGATCTATGATTTTCGGGGTTTTGAAAAACTTTACTTCCAGGCTTTTGAAAAACTGATTGTTATAAAGGCTACTTACGTTTTAAACTAACTGTTTCAAACATACACGTAATTTTAAAACCAACTGTTCTAAAATTACTTGCTAATTAAAACTAACTGTTTTAACAGCACACCTAGTTGATTAAAACTAACTGTTTTTGTCAACTTGCCTTTTGTATAAAACAATCATCTATAGGTTTTTAAATCAAAAATTATCGTTTTGAAAAGTTTGAAGAAACTGATAATAATAAAACCTATATACCTTTTGTGATACAACCTAGTTTTAAAATAACAACTCTATTTAAAACTACTCACATGCAAGATATCACAAATAATTAATCAGCCATGCAATTAAACAATACATAGTAGCTAATTATAGTTTTTGCCAACGTTTCCTAGGGACCAATAATGACCTATTTCACTAAAAGCTTCAAAACTCGCGTAGCTCCCACTGGCCTCGCCATGTTTTGTTAGTACTCCGGTAAGATGAAGAATTTTAGTAGCTCCCACTGGCCTCGTCATCTCGAAAGAAAGAAAGAAAGAAAATTTCTATCCTAGGGTCATTATTACATAAGGGGTTGTAAACGGCACGCAGGCCTCCCGTGAATATGTCAAGGGTCTAGGTTGACAAATACTATAATAGATACAAACTCAAACTGAGATGTATATAAAGAACTTAAGCAATCGCAATTATATATATGTAATATAACAAAAGCAATATTATAATTACGAAAAAATAAACCTGGATCCGTTAAAATTATCTTGTCTCAATTATTGCAAAACTTGGTTTTAAACTGATTCGAAAAACAAACTGTTTTATGAATCAAAAACCTTTAGACTGAAAAATGGTTTTTACGTAAAAACTGAGGTTTATAAACAATAAATCCTATTTTACAAAACTAAAACCATTTTGGCAAAAAAAAAAAAAAATCCTTTTATCCAAAATTTATATTAAACAGGTTTTGTCGATTCAAAATTTTAAAATACTGGCCTTTGAGTTGAAATAGCAAAACAATATTGGGCCTATATGAAAATTTTTAATTTTATAAAACTGTTTATCAAACTGATAAGATTAAACAGAAAGATTTCGGATAAAAGTCTTTAAAAACAAAACAAGTTCTTTTGGGCCATAACTTGGTCCAAAGAATTGGGCTTTGGGCCTGATGAACAAACTAGGCCCAGACAAACGCAAAAACCCTAGACGGGAAAAACTGGTGACCATCGCTTGTGGTTTGAACTGAACATTGCTTGCAATGTGGAAAAACTTCACCGATCAACGGGTATCAGCGAGAATAAACGATCACGCTACCACCATGGCTATCGACGATAGCAACCACGGCTACCATCGCTTTTGATCACCACCATTCTAGCGGCGATCGGAAACAATTAATGCCGCCACCACCATCACGGTGGTTTTGGCCACGACTTTTAACAGCAGCAGGGAGAATCGCCTCCCCACCGCCGCCGCGGTTTATCGCAAAACGCCGCCACCACCCGCTGGTGGTGCAGCCACGGTGGTTTTATCGTCCGACCACCATCGTGGTGCGGTTTGGTGGTCTGATAAACACAGCAGCCAAACGCCGCCACCGCTATGCGCGGTGCGGCCCGGCGATCTCGTTTACCGATGAATTTTGGTCGAGAACCATCACCACCGCCATCCACCACCGCGGTTGTGGTTTACGGGTGGTTTGCAGTGTTCACACATCGGCCTCGGTGGTCGGTAACACCGCCACTACCGATTGTGGTGCGGTGATCGGCTTCGGCCATAGCCGTCGCCACCACCGTTCGTCTTCATCGTCCACCGGCAATAGTAGCAACGAAACACGTCGTCACCATCACCGGTCACCACAGGCGGTAGCAGCAATCGGCCGCCGCCACCGTGGTTTGGTCCATCGACGAACACCACCGTCGCCTCCTATCTTGGTCCAGCCTTCGCTTGGTGATCGAACGACCACCGTGGTTCGGCCATTGATCTGAAACCGCCGGCCACCACCACGCTGGTGGTTTGGCCTCGGTTCTGTTATCGACTACGGCTGTCAGCCGCAACCACCATGCTGGTGGTGCGGCGGTGGTCGGACAACCGTAGCCACCACCAATTTGGTGGTGGTTTCTCTGGGTTTTTCGTTTTATAATGAACAAAATCAAAAATTCATATAAACTATAAAATTCAGATTTTTAAACTTAATACGCAAGAAACAAATTTTTAACGGATCACACATAAACAGATAAATCTAGAAACGATTTTAACAATGGCTCTGATACCACTGTTGGGTTTTTGTGGGTATCCTCGGATCAAACTGACTCGAGGATTAATACAGATTTAACGAACCTCGCTGGTTTGATAAATCACATAGGTTAATCAAACTGATAAAACCTACGCGATCAGAAACACGTTGTTTCCGATCTAATCGTGCGGAAGCGATAAAAGCTAAAAACCCATTATTAGCCTAATGATCTTTAATCGTTTCTAGTTTTAATCCTAATAGTTTAGATTAGGTCAATTTACCTGGATTGCTTGATGATAGTCCACCGGTGATCGACCAACGAACGTTCTTCTAGTTGAACTGTATGAAAAACCCGAACAACCGAAAACTGGAATCCGACTGGGAGGGGGGGGGGGTCGGCGCCGGTTGGAGAGAGAGAGGAGGAGGGAAACTGAAACTGATTTTCTTAGCTGAAAAGCTTAATTGTTTCTTAACCCATAAGCCTTATTTATATGGGAAGAATAAAACAGTTTGAATGAGATTCAGCTTCCATATTATAATTATCTCAAATTCTTTCCTTTTATTAACTGGAAAAGAATTTGCCTATGATAAATATAATTATATATATATATTTATCTAATATATATATCACTTTATTAATTAACTATTATATATTTATTTATCTAATAAATATATAATATCCTAATTAATTAATAAACCTCCAACTTTGGTAATTCTGACTGTAATTACCCAATTGATTTATAATACACTATTATAAATCCTAACTCTCCATTTCTGGGTTTCATCTAACTTGTTCGACTTATAGGTCCTCACAGGTGTGACCCTCAAGTGTCTTGTAACATTGGATGTGTAATCACTTGGTTTGTCAACTCTGCACATAATTCCTAACAGTAAACACTTCTTGAAGACCCCTCTTCAGTAACCGGAGGATCGCATTCACCTGCTCCTGTAGAGAAGGAGAGCGATAGCTATCGTACACAGCCATACGCATGGTCAACAGGTCAAGATCTACTAAGAACCAATGCTTTGGATTAATACATACCGGAATGTAAACCTGAAAGGAAATACAGGTTGAAAACGTCAAATTAATAAACGTAACCTATAGAAATGCCAAAGATAATACATATAACGCAAAAATATTTACCCTTATCAGCGTATCCCATGGTACACTTCCGGTATCCCCCGAGATGCAGAGCTTCGCCGATTCTTTGTCCTGTTCGTACGTCATCATTCCGACTAACCCTGATTTCATCACAGCCCACTCGGCGGATATGTCTCGTTTATCCATTATGCGGGTGACCCATGCGTCGATGTGCTGAAAGCATAATATGAACCGTTAATTACAAAATTAATTAATTATAATTATATACACACATGATTAATTACTAACCATATCTGATAGATACTCATCATCTTCAATCCCTAGCAAACTGCCCCACCACGATCTGTCTACCGTCGCCACTAGGTAGCATGATAAAAGCATAGGCTCCAGTTGGCGGGTTCGGTATTTGGTATAAATCCGCGAAGCCGGGACGGAGACGGGATCATCATACGGACCTAAACGCGTACTAGTAGAAGGAGCAACGGTACTAGTAGAAGGAGCAACGGTACTAGTAGCGGCAGCCGCAGTATTCTTCTTCCAAGGAGGCCAGACAGTCTTTAACTGTTGTTTTGCTCTTTCGACCGTGAACGGAGGCATTCGACCCGGCGCCGGCCTTTTCTCCCTTTGTGGACGGGGACTCTTTTTCCCACGCACCTCCGTCGAGACCACCAGCTGATTCTCCTGGGAGACATGATGTGTCTCCGGCTCGACATGCATAGGCTCCGGCTCTGACTCGACATGAAGTGGCTCCGGGTCGACATGCATAGGCTCCAACGAGACATGCTGAATATCCTGCTCGCCATATGATAACCGTTCAGGACGCACAGGAGTATACATATGCACCGCCTGACTGGCACTGTGAAGCCATGACTGATCCTGTCGTAAAAAATTAATTAACTCATAAAACATATTAACGTATGACGTATAACGTCAAAAAAACATATGACACGCATATAAAACTTACGCCATCCCGCTCCATGGTCCGTGCGGTAAAAGAAGAAGCAACAAATGATGTGTAGGGGTAGTTATGGGAAGGGGGCGGCGCGAATAACGAGCCCCAAGTGCCCATCCATTCAGGTACTTGATGCGATGGTCTCGGTGGCTCCTGAAAAATTAAAATAGATAACAGTTCATAATATTTGGCTAAACAGACTTTTTAAAATAAAGTATGTTTTTCGTAACGATAACTTACAAATTGTTGTGAGTTATGCATAGGATCAGCGGGCGGCGTAAACAACGACTCGAAACCGCCCGTCCATGCCGGCACATGATGTGATAGTCTCGGTGGCTCCTGAATATTGAAAATAGATAACCAGTTTATAATTTTGGGTTGAACACACAGAAGTAAAATAACTTATGTTTTTCGTAAAGATAACTTACTTGTACGAATGGAGGAGGCGCCATACCACCTGAGTACGAATGTCGTCCAGCCATCTAAAAAAAATATATGCGTCAGTACATAACAAACAAATCTTATGTAGTTGAAAGCTATAACTTTGGTTCATAGTTTACCTGCATTCGTTCGATCTCTTTCGTAAGCTTATCAATGTCCTCCCTTTGTTTCTTCTGCTCTCGACTAACTTCCGTGTAGTTGGTTTCTAGGGTTTCCAGCCGCATCCATTTATCACTGTAGTCAACGGGGTCTTCGTGCACGTAACCATGACTGGGACCAGCCCCTGCATCGTCCGGCTGCGCCTGTCGGCGGAACTCCGGTATTTGCTGATCACCATCATCACCACCACGACCATCATCACCACCACGACCATCACCATCACCATCACCATCATCATCATCATCATCATCATCATCATCATCGGAAGGGTCCCCTCCAACAGGGCCACGTCTAGCCCTCTTTTGCGGCCGATGGCTACTACGGTGCTGAAACCACTCGACGCTACTTATGTACCACTGCTGCTGCAACTCGAAAGCATCTGGTACAAGTGCCACGCGTGGGATCCTATGGCGCTATACTCGAAAAAACAATTCATCATAAACTTATCATATTAATTGTTAAAAATAACTCTATCTACGAATACATTGATAATTTACTATATATCAAAATAACATACCTTAGGAAAGCGAAAGAACGGGTCAACATCTGTTTGTACCAAAGTCTTGGGATTTCGTTTCCAACGAATTCCCCTAGGATATACACCTTCCTGATGAGTAAAACGCCTATGGGAGACAGGGAACATCTCTAAAATCCATATCTGTAATTAAAGAAACAACAACAACGAGTAACTATATGGAGTAGTACGAATGGTGATTGTAATAAATATAAGAAATAATAATGCAACTTACGTTAAAGGCGAGCAAAAATCCAGATAATGACATTTTGCTGCTAACTTGGAACCGTCTGCTAAATGCACCTTTCATGTGCCTATATGTGGAGCTCCATATATATGATCCCCATGGATACTCAGAAAACGCATCAAGATCCTCGACAGCCCTGATTACCTCATCGGAAGCATAGCTTTTTGGCTGTTTTCCTAGGAAAACAAGCTCCACCATCATGATAAGTGCTATCTTCACTTTATCCTCGTCATTTAACCTGAAAAAGGATTCGTCCCAGACTTTCACAACCTCCTTGACCCTTACACGGAAAGGCTGGCCTCGTATAGGTCGTGCTGGAACGGACCTTGGGAATAACCTTGTAATCAAGGTATCACCAATAGCATGCCTAATGTTGGGAGCCAGACCAAAAGTGAGTCCTGTAATAAGCATGAACTCCTGTCGGCCGAAAACCCGTCTGTGACCTTCGATATCGAAGGTTAACTGCTCAATTTCGGCATTCGGATCCGAAACCTCCCGCTGCAACATTCGGGTCACAAGAGAAGCGTCTCCAGTCTCCAAGGGTAGGTCGAGCCAAGGACCAAATGGAGTGGCCCTAAAAAGATTCACCGTCTGCTCGTTCACCTCATACAATCTTTGCCTGATGATTTTACAATACGATACCTTACTCCGAGCCGTCAAAGACGGTGGGTCATCCTAAACCATATTAACGTTGTTACTTTAAGGGGACAAAAGAATATGTATGTGGTTTACACTACACTAGTCACATATGTGTATACAATCATATATTGCTTTCATTAAACTATAATACAAATAAAGCAAACTTTATATAATCAAGTGTAATATTTAACTTACACTAAGTACGCCCCTATATTTATATTTAAACTTATATGTCACTATATACACTTGTTGTGAGGTCACATGGCAAACATTCTATTCCTACATGTATTTTCTAAAGTTAAGGGGTCAAATGCGTAAATTTACAAAGTTTAAGGATCAAAAGTGCATTTTTTTAAAGTTAGGGACTAAAAGTGCATTTTTTAAAGTTAGGGACTAAAAGTGCATTTTTCTAAAGTTCGGGGACTAAAAGTGTCAACTCTTAAAGTTAAAGGACCAAAGGTGCATTTTATTAAAGTTAGGGACTAAAAGTGCATTTTTCTAAAGTTCAGAGACTAAAAGTGTCAACTCTTAAAGTTTAAGGACCAAAGGTGCATTTTATTAAAGTTAGGGACTAAAAGTGCATTTTTCTAAAGTTCAGGGACTAAAAGTGTCAACTCCTAAAGTACAAGGACCAAAAGTGCTTTTTTCTAAAGTTCAGGGACTAAAAGTGTCAACTTCTAAAGTTCAGGGACTAAAAGTGCATTTTTCTAAAGTTCAGGGAATAAAAGTGTCAACTCCTAATTTAGAAAGTGCATTTTTTCACATTTCACATTTCACAGTTGCCAAAAGTGCATTTTTTCACATTTCATTTTTCACAAACCATTCATCTAAAATATCCACCCTATATATATATATATATATATACTAATAACAAACCATTAAAATTTATGAACTAATTTATATGAACTAATTTATATTATGGCACAACCATAAAAATCATAGCATTCATCATCTAATTTATGAACTAATTTATATTAACAAACCATAAAAATTCTTATATACAAAAAACCATAAAAGATAAACAATTTATAGCATTCATCTAAAAAACCATAAAAATCCCTATATATCATTCATCTAAAAAACTAACTTATAGCATTCATCTAAAAAACTAACTTATAACATTCATCTAAAAAACCACAAAACTTACAAACAAAACTTACTTGGTTTGCCATGAAGAACAACTTGACAAGATAAACCTTTACCACCAATAGCCGACAACTTCACGTGCATAGAATGTATAACCCTTTAATTAATCACAATTAAGAAACACCTTGGTCCCCCATTGCTATTTTTTCTATTAGTTAATTAAGAAGAAAAAAAATTTTTGGTCCCCCCTTGCTATTTTTTTATTACAGAGAAGAAGAGAAGAAGAGGAGAAGAGGAGAAGAGGAGGAAGTGGGTGTGAAAAAGAAGGGTTGTCGGCTGACTTATAATGACATTAGGGTTAGGGTTTTTCATCGTGTTGACACGTGGGCCAATGGGGAAGGGCCACGTGGCTGGGGAGCGGGTGGGGTTGACGTGGCGGTGAGGTGGCGCGGACGTGGCGCGGACGTGGCACGGAGGTGGCATAGACGTGGCTGTGACGTGGAAGGGGAGCCGCTCCACGCGGCTCACATTGGAGCGGCTGAGGTGGTCTTGACGTGCACAGTTGGACCAATGATACAACGCCACGTGGGCAAGAGGAGCTGACGAGGACTGGGCCGCTCGCGCGCGCTGGGCCTGGAGCGGCCCAAACTCTTTTGTTCGCCGGGCTTGGTTTTTCTCACCGGCGACGCCGTGGAGCGGCCGCCGGCGCCGGAGAGCGGCCGGCCGGGAGCGGCAAGTTGGGTAAAATGGTAACCGGTCGTAGAGAATTGGTAAGAGGTTAAATGGGGTATTTTTTTTGGGTAAAATAATAATTTTCTCTATTTAATATCAAGAATACATATAAATTAATTTATTTTATATTTTTTACATTTTCGTTTTTTTAGTTATTTTTTTTTCTATACTAGTATTTATATGACTATATAATATATATACTATTATGTAAAGAGGCTATTATAGTTAATTTCAAAAATTCTTGAAATTTCAAGAATCTTACATTTAATTGTCAAATCAAAACTTTTTATTACGGATGGACAAGTGTTATGAGTTTCTAGAGTCTTAGGTCTTAATTTTAATTGTCAAATCAAATATTATGAGTTTGAATACTAACTATTGATCGAAACTTTTTTCAATTATTTTGATTAGAGTGAATTGCAATTTTGGTCCTTATGGTTTAACGAAACCGGCACATATAGTCACTACAAAATTTTTATTGCAGAAAAAACACTATGATATGCAATTTTGCGTAGTTTTGGTCCCTCAATACTAACTCCGTTAGTTGTCTCTGTTAAGTGCTCCCCATGTGCTTTGCACATGAGGGCATTTTAGTCTTTTACCTCTTCTTCTTCCTCCCATCTTCATCTCAAATGAACTCAAAAACATTCATATAATATTCAATGTTAATCATATTCAAACCTTAATTTTTTAAAGATTCGTTCCATATTCAAAGTTAAATCAATTTCACGAAGGATTTAACAGTTTTAATATCCATACACAAACCATAAAATCTGTCTTCTAAACCAAATTCATAAACAAAATCAAAATCTTTTTGTAAATACACTTCAAAACAAGAAAACTCAAAACGTGAATCGGAATCTGAATCCAACCTACATCTAGATCGAAATACAAAAAAGAAAATCGTAAATCAGAATCTAAACCTAAATAAATTACAAATCCTTAGAAAAACATAAACAATTATATGAACCATCTGAGTAAGGCTTCATCTTCGTTTGTTACCCATCTTCATCTTCGAAAAACATAAACGGAAATTGTATCTGAACCAGATCTGAAATGTTTAAAACCTACCAAACCTGAAATCTTTGAAATCGATTCAGATCTGATACCTTCCAAAACTCACTGGATGGGAATCGATTTGAAATATTCGAAATCGAAGTAGATGGAAATCAATTTGGAAACGGGGTGTGTGCGGCGAGAGTGTTGGCCGTTTGGACGACGACGATATGGTGGTGTGCGTTTGGATGGCGATGATGGTGGTTGACGTTTGGACGGCGGCGACGGTGATGGACGTTTGGGTGGCGGCTGCGTGTGGGTGACAGCAAAAAGAAAAAGAAGAAGGGTGGATGAATCTTGGATTGGTTTTTGCAGGTAGGGATATGAATGAATCTGGGTAGGGATATGAAGAAGACGAAGAAGGAGGGTGGATAGGGGAATATGAATGTGGGAATTATAAATTGGCCCCTATAGTTTGTTTTTTTGTGAAAAAGACTAAATTGCTCTCATGTGCAAAGCACATGGGGATGACTTAACAGATACACCTAACGATGTTAGTTTTGAGGGACCAAAACCAAGCAAAGTTGCATACAACAATGTTTTTTCTGCAATAAAAATTTTGTAGGGATCAAATATGCTGTTTTCGTTAAACCACAAGGACCAAAATTGCAATTCACTCTTTTGATTAATTGAACTTAAATTTTATATATAAAATTTAAATTCAATAATTTAGATACAATTTATTATGATCAGGTTATTAATACGTAATATGCGTTGTAACGTGCTTAGGCACATATCTAATGATTAAAAAATCAGTTATTATTTTATGAACATAATTATGTATGATATTAGCAGTCTAGCAGATGTTGGATCGTTAGTGAAATAAATACGCAATTGGGATCTTGAAATTCCTTCAAAAGTTACAAGGTGATTTGGGCCTTAGCTTAAGTTGATCTTATTTTTGGGCTTTTATCGATCTTCTTAATTATTAGGGTCTGGTTGTTTTCATTTAATGACTAATTATTTTTGGGCTTTTATCGATCTTCTTAATTATTTTTGGGCTTTTATCGATCTTATTTTTGGGCTTTTATCGATCTTCCTAATTATTTTTGGGCTTTTATCGATCTTATTTTTGGGCTTTTATCGATCTTCTTAATTCACTCAAATACTCAATAACTAATTAATTTCTGTTTAAACTTATTGTTAAATAATTTTTATAGTTGATAAATTTAGATAATAATCAAATGAAAACCAATTTATTCCTAATTTATTTCTAGCTGAAAAGTTACCTTATAAGCTAATGCATGTGGTGGATGACCCATAAGCTAAGCTAGCTTATTGAAACACTAGTTAGAGTAGTATTCAGTAGTTTTTTGTAGCTTTTTCCAACCTTAAGATACCCTTTTTAGTCATTTTCAATACTTATAAGCTAGCTTATCAGCTAATTTATGTAGAAAATCAAGGTTTTTATTGTCTCTCCCAATTAAAAACATGTTTCTTTTGACTATAAAGAAACACTCCAAAGCAAAAAACTTTTTCAATCTATATAAATATATTAACTAGCGCAAACAATTTTATACAAAACTAATGGAAAACAAACCGAACATTTAGGAAGTTGATTTAACTAAAACCAACATATTACCATTTAGCAATGCTTGTAAACAATACTATGACAAAACTTGTTTTAAGACGTTTTCAAAAGATGTTTTTATTTAAAATGTCTTATCCTAATTCTAAGTATACTTCCTAATTTTTTTTGTTAATACATTATCTAACTTTGTCCTATCAACTTACTTCTTGTTTCAAATGGACAAAAAGTTGTATTGGCATAATAACACTAATATATATAATTGTCGTTAAGCTTATGGTTTTGATCATTATAACTGTTTTTGTTTTTTATATTTTCGTAAATAATACTATAGGGCCTGAGTAAATGCCATACATATAGCCTAAAACTAAAGGATAAAATATTAAACTTTCATTAAAATGTTTAAAGTTTAAACCCATGATCTCTTACATGTATAACAATAATCTAATCATCTCATCGAGGTTTAATTTAACTATTGATTTGATTTCAAAGTATTTAAGTACATCCTTAAAATCAAGCTTATGTGTTTTTTTGACAACAATATTTTATTTATTCTTGCATCACTCGAGTTAAGGGATGCATAAATAGCTTTTAAAGGCTGTTTGCAGTTGCTGAATGGTTTAGTGCTGGATGATTAAGTGATCAAAATAATTATAAGAGGCTCTTAAGATATGGTGCAAAATGAAATATGTTGGTTTGGTAAATGTTGGGTATGAAATCAGGACTCTGAATGGTTAAGAGATATCCAGGATACTTAGGTGCTGTTTGTTTACCTCTTAATAGTTCCATTAAGAGGCAGTCTCTGAAGTGTTAAGAGGTGAATCCTGTTGGCAGAAAATGGGCTGCCTCTTAATGGTTCCAAAACCCTCTGAATGATTTACTATCCTGGACGTCTCTTAACCATTCAGAGTCCTGATTTCATGTTCAACAATTACCAAACCATCATATTTCATTTTGCACCATATCATAAGAGCCTCTTATTCATTCAGACCACTTAATTATCCAGCATCAAACCATTCAGCAACTGTCAAACAGCCCCTTAATCATTCAGAGAGTTTTGGAACCATTAAGAGGCAATCCATTTTTTTTTTGCCAAATGGAATTTACCTCTTAAATACTCAAAGGTTGCCTCTTAATGAAACTGTTAAGAGGTAAACAAACGCCACCTTAATAAGTTAAGTACTTGTTATATAATTACACTTTTTGGCCAAACTATGTAAAGGAAGTTGCAATAAAAAAAAATTAAATTATATCTTGTCCATTAAAGTATTCATAATAATGGAACTTTCAAGAACCTTTTAGTTACTTTATTTTTTTTTTACATCATTGACACATCAACAAAAGAAAAACCTTAATAAAACTCTCACAATGAAAATTTTTATATAAACCTTATTTTTCATATTTTAAATTTATAAAATGATTAAGAAATAACAAAAATAATAAATAAGTTAACAACACAAAAGGAAAGTATATACAAGAACTCAAGTTCTTATTCAAACACGTAATCGGTAATCCTATAATGAGGTTTCTATAAAAACCTCAATAAGATAAACCTCCAACCATTCTGGATGATCTAAATATTCCAATAACATACATATTATATATTATATAGAACCATATATATTTTTTTGAAAAGAAATATAGACATATCTTCATGGAAACAAGAAACATGTTCTATGATTATCTTTCGATGACGTCATATGCATGCAACACGTTTTCTTTCATGCAACACATGTTACATGCACGTGTTCAGTAATCTTTGCACAATTAACATTTTCATCATAGTTAGACCACTCCGGACCGCAGATTTTGATTTTAATGTTATAACTGTTGTAATTAATTTAGCCGGTTGCTATAATTGATTAAAGTTAGCCGGTCATTTATAATATTAACGTCGTCCTTAACCGTACCACCCATACCACCCCTTACCAGCTGTCACCTCAGTTTTACCACCACCTTACCAATACTATACCATACCATCCTTACCCATACTAATTTCATACCACTTTAAATAATTAATTAAAAAAATAAAAGAAAAAGAAAAGAAGAGAGAGAAAGAAGAGAGAGATAGAGAGAAAGCTGGGGTGGGGACGTGGAGTGGGTAGAAGAGAGAGAACGGTACCAGCTTGCCAGTCCCCTTCCCTACTGGTAGGGCTGGCAATGGATAAGGGTACACCCGTTACCCGTTATGTTTCGACCCGTTGGATAAGGGTATGGATAAAAAAACGTTATCCATTTATCCATTTACGTACCCATTACCCGTTTACCCGAAATTTTAGTGGGTATGATATGGATAAATGACTTTTTTCGTTATCCATTACCCGTTACCCGTTATGATATATATATATATATGTATGTATAATTATATAAAGTTAAATATTAAATAATTATATTAACTATATTCTTAATATTTTTTATAACGTTATTGTATGTTAATTTCTACTTTATTTTAATATGAATAAGTTTGTAGTAATATTTAAATGTTTACTAGAGCAAATTACATATATAAATTTTTTTTATGAACTAATATTTTACTTATATGTTTGAGGTTTAACGAAATTATTTATTGATCAAAATAATTTTTTTTGTTTTACCATTTATCCATTACCCGTTTCGTTACCCGCTTTTTTAATGGGTAGGGTAGGGTATGGATAAGAGTTTTTTTAGATGGATAATTACCCGTTTCTTTACCCGCTATTTTAAATGTATTGGATAACAGAATAACCCTTACCCTACCCATACCCTACCCATTGCCAGCCTTACCTACCGGCCTTCTACCGCCCATCCACAACGGTGTTACCGCGGTACCAGCTTGGTACCGGCCTCTTGAAGCTGCCCGTTAAGGATAAGAAATAGTCAAAAACCAACATTAATTACTGATCCACATGGTTTTTTGTTAAATACGTGACGGGGTGGAATTGAGGTTTAAGGTTGTTTCCTTGGCAATTTTGATTTTATTGTGATTAAAATATGGAGAACGAGTGAACGATTATATGTCTTTAGTCGCTAAAGGGTGCGATGAGTAGACTGTTATAATCGTGGTGTCTTTTAATTTCTATTCGTTGACTTCGACACAAATTCCTTTTGATTATTCGTTTACTTCAGTACAAATTCTTTGTCTAATTCTGTAAAAAAAAAATCTTTTTTAGCAACGTATATATATGCCTGGAAATTCTAATGAACTTTTTTTTTTGGAAAAGGTTCATATAGGCTTAATTTGTCTATACTACATCCTTAACAATTTGGTAATTAAGAAAAACGGTGGTCTGAAATAAGCTTGACCACAAGGTGCTACTGTCTGGACTCGAACCCGGGTAGATAGGATATTCCACCACATCTTGATCTTTAGGGCTTTTGCCAATATGCCACCATCTTTATGGTTAATTCTAATGAGCTTGATCTAAATTAAAATCCATTTATCGAAATGCTACTTTCGAATCTAGTCCTTAGCTTTATGTTACTCTTGCTAAAAAGCATGCTCGATCGAAGCAGCAATTGCGAGTAATTAACCGAGTCAACTATGCAATGGTGAGTAAATTCTCGAGCGACACAAAATCAAGCTATGGGAGCTAGCAAGCCTAAATTCGCAAAGAATTTGAAGCCAAGACTAAGACTGGTTAGGTAAAGTGGTAAGAAGGTATTCATGCTAGAAGATATGTTGAATCCTCCTCTTTACGAGGAGATGCTTGTCAACTAGGTATTTTGTTTGATATTACTTCTTACTGAATAACTAAAATATATTAGAGTTATTAATGTCTGACTTAATCTCTTAACAGCAGGTTAGTTGTTAGTAAACACCTCAGTTAGATTAAATACGCCTTTGCCTGGGTTTGAACCCGGGACTTTTACTCCAAAAGGATGACCCCTCTACCAACCGGGCTAGCTCCAGTTGACATGCCAAACTTATTAACTTATCATCTCGTATCAGAACAAGTTAATTAATTGTAATGTCCCCTATTTGGTGACATGGAGGTTAAATAAAGGAAAGTCAAAGAGATGGAAATCTTGTTACTTATACCGTAATGCACTACCAAGACTCTCACCACAAACTATTAATTAGTTTAGTGACTATACTAATTAAATTGTTCTAATAATTACGTCATTTGTATTTGGATTGTAAATTAAAGCTCTTAGCCACATGGATGATCAATGTTCTCATCGACAAAGAATGCTTAAAACTCTATAGTAAAATTGAGTTTATAGGATAACTATAATAAATAAGCATCCTAATAAAGTGGTTTATATGACCTGAGTTTATAGACCAAATAAAAAGTGTTCTATCTAAAATATAACCAATAAGTTTATAGGACGTTATCGAGTGTCGTAAAGTTTTTTGGACATTTTAAAAATAAAGTGTGGTATCAACTAATGTTATAAAACGGTTTTGAGAAGAGCCCTATAAATGAGTATTTAAATCTCATAGTTAATAAATGAGTATACTTTGTTAGTTTTTAGTTGCATTTTTTTATTATATTTAGTTGTTTGCATATAGTTTTTTATTTGATTTTTGGTTTATTTTCGTTTAACTATCGTCAGGGAAATTACTTTGATAATTTGTGGTTTTGTCGGGGTTTAACAGGTAATTTACGCTGAAAGCATAGGTTTGGATGAAGATGGATTTTGATCTATTTGATCAATATTTATGCGATGGACAAATTCAAGAAGAATTGTTAAAATTGGATCAATATTGAAAAAAATAATCCATGAGAGATTATTTGAAATAAATGGAAGCCAAATGGTCATTTTCTGAAAAGCTTAAAGTTCAGGGGCTTGTTTGTAAATATTTCTTTTATAAATAGGTTTTTAGGTTTTTTTGTCATAAACTCTCTTCTTCTTCCCCATAGCTTAATTAGCCATTTCTTTTTCTTTATCCTTTATCCTTCTTTTAGTTCTAGGTTTAGATTTTTAATCCTTTGAGTTTATGAAGATGCAAAATGACAAATTGACAATGAAGTTGAAAATCTCATAAATCTTTACTCACTGTATTGTATTTTTCTCCTTTCTTCTTTTAATTTTATATTTTAGTTTAGTTTTCTTAAATGTATTTTATTGCTTTCATAGTTTAGAGATGATTCTTAGAGAGTGACACTCCTTGAAATGATGTCTATAGTTTTCTTAGATTAGTGTTATTGATTTCACTAGATTTATGTGTTTATTTGTTTATGTCTCGTTTTGTAGTTTAACTTCCGTTTGTTTGGGTAATTGTTACTTTGGATTGATGTAGTGATATTGATCAATTGTTATAACAAATATCGAGTTTTAAATTACCTAACGATAATTAGCATTTGGTTAATTAATTTGGTAAATTTTGATGTGAACGATGGTTTGATCTTAATTTGAGACTAAATAGATCAAGAATGACGTACGGCCCTAACAAGAAAATATTAGGGACGTAGGTTGGCGAAAATATTTGTTTCAATCAAAATGTTTCTTTCCAATGTACTTATATTACGAAAGTAAGTATAAGTCTTGGTTTAGAAAGCTTTTCCACCTTGAAAGAGGGTTAAAGTAATTTTGTATGATCAATGTTTCTTTCCAAAGTAATCGTTACTGAAAATTTGAAGTTGGCATTACCCAATTTCGGTCTTAGTTGTTTTCTTGCTCTTTTTTTTCTTGTTTAATTATTTTATGTCTAATTATTAAAAGAATGAATCAAAATATTGATGATTTCCCGTAGCTAGGCCATAGTCCTAAACAAGTCAATGTTTAGTCCATCACCTCGTGATCGACCTGTACGCTACACATCCGTACGTTTACGGTATAAATTTAAAACACGTCAAGTATTTAAATCTCACATATGTTTATAGTTGGCAACAACTGATAATTTAAAGTTGCAACGCTATTTTTTCCGAGGGTATAAATAACTTTGAAGATGTCAATCATATTATAATATACGGTTAAAGGAATATTCAAGTAGGTGGTCAATACATATTTTTTATTCATAGCCTAAATTTGTTTATAGTAATAAATTGAAATAATGGAGTCAGTATGAGTAGTGTGGATGATGACCAAAGTGTACATATATTATATAGCAACAAAAGATCTTCTACTGAGTAGGAGGCTCCATGCCATTTAGGAACATAATTTTATAATTCATTTGTTGCCATTTTTGTTCAATACCATTTACCAAAGTCCTAAATGCATGTGGTTGTATGTATTATCTATTCCTTAACAAAAATCTTAACTTGGAAAAATAATAAAACATTATCATAAAAGTGAACTTATGTTAACTTCCCTTACCCAAAAAGGTTAGCATACATTTAACTTTATCGGTCTGAATCAAAGTAGCTATATGGAGAAAACGCAATCAACGAACTGCTCCTCATTCAGAAAAGGCATCATGGTATTCACATAACGCATCGACGCCATTGAACTAATTCGCATGCGATCCCAACCGTCAGTTGGCGAGATGCTATTACGGTTCCCACGAAAATTTGAAACTTAACCTAAATGCAACCATACACACACGCACACACATATAGAGGGGTGGGGGGAGTTCAAATAAAAACTAATTTTTCATTGTGAATATGAGGACCACTAAAATCACGTCACGTGACAATATTCACTTTGAATATCATGCATTATTCAAAGTGAATACAGGCGCCTAAGCTTTATTCACTCTGAATAATGCATGATATTCAGAGTGAATATTGTCACGTGGGGCGATTTTAGTGGTCCTCACATTCACAACCAAATTTGAGTTCACATTTGAACTTAACCTTATACATGGAGGAAACAATACGATCAATACCTATTTAAAAGACCAATTGCGAGAACCAACAAAATCATATATGATTCATGCGATTTTGCAAGCCGCTGCCAAAGTCGCAAAAATCATTTGTTATTTTGTTGCTTTCCGTATTTTTTAAATAGGTATTGTTTTTGTTTAAACCAAACTATACATACATACATACATACATACATACATATATAGGGGTAGTTTCGATTGGGAACTAGCATTTTGATCTGCGAACAAGAGAACTACCAAGAGTGTGAGACATTTCCAAGATATTTACCATAGATCGTTGATTTTACAATTTTATGCCAGTCATTCTCGCTTGATGAACATAATTGGTTCGCAATGGGAATGCGTGCTCAACCAAACTTGTATACATTAATGATGTATGTGGATGAGATGTAATTGTTATATGAAGACAATATTTCTTTTGTATATAATATTTATATACGGAAAATTAAAGTTTCACACCTTTTTCATATCTCATATCTTGTGCCATTGACTCAAAGGAAGCTGTGTTATATCATTGTCAACCATTAAAACTCAAATTTAAGTTTTAAATATGTTAGTAATGCTACTATAACATCTATGATGATGCCAATTTAATTACAAAACAAACCACAATGGTAAAACTATTATGGATCATGTATAAAGTTTTACACTACGACAAGTAATATCTATGGTTGCATGTGCCACCACTAACGTCCTAGTGGATCCACCTTCGGTTCATTAGCTGATAAATCAAGTCTTGCAGTCAGAGTTTAGACTTGTTACACGTTCAAACATTTACAAGCCTCAAAAGAATAGAAAAGTCATTTTTTTCATGAAGATTTCAGTCTATCATATCATAATCTCGTTATTTCCATTAAATTAATTAACATTAAGGAGTAAGTTGTTTACATTTTGATGAGCTTGATGGTATGGAGGGCTTTTGTTCCGAGCCAATATATCGATGTTTGTTTGTGCCTTATTCATTAAGCTTGTAGCATAATCGCTCAACTATGTTGGATTTGCTAAATCCATTAAGCCACCACCCTCTTCCTTTCTCACAGTTATTGAAAAAAGAAACAGTTGATCTTTGCTACTTCTTTCTCCCTCCTCGTCTTTTGCCATTACTCCATGTTTACTATATTGCCCCTGCGTGTCTCACCTAGCTCCATCTCATTGTCTCAAACTCCATGCCCCGCCCCTGCCCCTAGGGCTAAACTAGAGGATTGATAACTCATCAACTTAGTATGTTTCTTCCTATTAAGCTATTTCGATTATTAAATTGGTTACGGGACATTAAGATTTACATGAATTTTGAAACATATAAGTATCTAATTTAGTCATTACAGATCAATAAGAATTTGAGAATATCATAAATGGGTTGTTTCTAAAAAAAAATACTGTTTTAGATGTTGCTACATATGCACTGTGAATCTTTCATAACACATCACTTAATGTTAAATTTATTCCTCATGTTTCTAAAAACAACTGAAAGGAAGCATATGTTTACTTGTATATTTTTTGGGTGATCCCACATGATAGGAACTTATTGCTTTTTTCTTACTTTTTATAAAGTTTCTCATTATTTATTATGGGTAGTTAATATTTGAGGTTGCGGTACTATGTTGTTTCTGGAATTTCTATAAATAAATAAATTTGTATGGTTGCAATTTGATAACAAGTTGTGACCATCTACCTTCAAATTGTTTTTCTTCTCCTTTTGTTATTTTCCTTTTCTTTTAGCAAACTTGGATGAATAAATGAGAAAAATGGTGTCATGTTTACACTTCGTTTTGAACAAGGAAAAATTTATTAATAGACTGACACTCATTAGCAACAATTGTCGAGATCGAAAAATCATCAACTATAAGTTTCCACCAACAACTTCCTTCAAGTACGTAATAAAAGCAACAAGCAATTATTAATGAATTCAGAGAAACACTTATTAATACTCTAGTGATTTGTTAAGAAATATCCGATTTATAGAGATAAAGTATTTTGTTTGTTTCTAAACTATGAAGTTTGTGATAATATTATTGGATTTGTGTCGTTATATATATAAATGAAGTTATTTGAGCATCTTCAATAACTTGGCTAAAATAGGAAAAAAAAAGGGTTTTTGTTCTCTAAACTTTTCAACATGTTGGTATCTCTTGTTCTCTATAATAAAAACAAACTTAAAATTTTTTAAATTTAGAGAATTCTCTAAAACTTGACGCTAGGAGAGAGAAATAATTATTTTATTTAATCTTACCAACGAAGTTGAATCTCAATCATTTTATATTTGTTGAACGTAAGTGTAATACTTTTTAGAGATTTTAACATTTACTTTCTAATTTAGTAATTTCAAAAAATTATAAAAAACATGTAGGAGATGTTATTAAGTTAATGCTTTCGGCATATTTACAAACAATTGTTTTACTTCAATACATAACATATATAGGTATTACATGATCATTAATTTGTATCAATCAAAGTTGTTTCTTCAGGACAAAAACAAAAAACGATTTATAGAATGATACAACATTTTTTTTTTATTTTTTGAATAGGCAAAATTTTATTAAAAAGAACAATAGTAAAGTTACAACCATAAATGGACCACAAACAGATACCAATCTTAAAAAAAGATCCAATAACACAGCCTCACAAATATAGCCGCAGATTGAAGCCAAAACACCCCCTCAAACAATATTAAAAAGAAGAATTCAAAGCTCAGCAAAGTTATGACAGGCGAACTCTTAGAGCATCTCCCAGAGATTCTCTATATCTCCAACAGATTCTCCATTTTGGAGATTTTAAGATTGATTATAATATTAAAATATTACATTCATGCATTAAAATATTTTTTCTCTCTCTTACTTTTTTATTTTTAAAGCTTTCTATTGGTTCTTGCATTTTGTAATCATATATGGGGTGATCTCTAAATATGGGGAAAAAAACCCTCCTCTTTTCTTCAACTTTCTCCATTTTAGAGATAAGTATGGAGAATCTGTTGGAGCAACAAATGAACTCAAAATCCCCATTTTCTCCCTTTTTCCCCATTTTGGGATGCTGTTGGAGATGCTCTTAAGCGACGAACACCTTTTTACTATTAATCGTGGTTGACGTACCGGTCAAAAACAACCATTAAGCCATTATTAATTAATATAATAGAGCTAGATGGAAGAACAAACAAATACTTAAATGCTTAATGAATACTTGATGAATCTATTTCAAATATTTAACGGATAGATGGACGAATGAGACCAACCATTAAGTATCATAATCTGTATTTTGAAAAGCAAAATGTATCCCAATACTAAGCCAAAATTGACTATCATTAAGAAAAAATCTTTCCATATATATACATATATGATATAGAGGGAAGTTCAAATGAGAAGTGATAAAAAACTATGAAGTAGAGAAGTGACCTTAGCCTTCTATTTATTTGATCAATGGTTATTAATTAATTGGTGCAACAGATTATTAAAGGAGTACCGTAAGTTTTGTGGAATACGGAAGGGTATTTTGGTAATTATTCGCATAATTCATATATGAACCATTCCAATTATTCATATATGAATCATTGTAGTGTGGAGATTCATATCTGAACCAAAATACCCTTTCGTATTCCACAAAATAGAAGGCTATGATCACTTCTCTACTTCTCATTTATTTAGCACTTCTCATTTGAACCTAATACATATGATATATGTATATAGAGAAAGGTTCAAACAAGAACAAAGTGAATTTGCAAGAACAAAGGGACAATTCTGGATCACATATGATGTGGGTCCCACATAATAAAAAATCATATATGATTCAGGTGGGTCCCACCACTAAATCATATATGATTTATTTAATGATGGGTTCCACATAACATGTGACTCAAAATGCATTATTTTGTTCCTACAAATGAGGTTATTCTTGTATAAACCTCCATCTATGTATATATGTGTATATACATACGCTAGCTAGCGAATACAAATCGTATAAAAAACTAATAATTTGACATTAGCAATTGTACCTAAATATATGAAAATGTAAACGTATAAGAAACCATTCACCTATAGTTAATAATTATAAAAACTAATTAAGCAACCAAATTAAATAATCAAACACTCGAACTTTATTTCAACTATATTTTATTGACGCCCCTAAAATTATGTAATGTGTTGATAGACTCACCTACACTTTAAGTATTTGAAATTTAGTTTTTTTTTTATAATAATTTTCTTTTATCAAAAAAGCATATATTAAGATATGAGCAAAAGTTTATATTCTTTGATCCAGAACAGTACCTTAAGACATACCATGACTTTATCAGATCAGACTTGACTATATATAATAAACCATTAATCTATAATTATAATGCGTCAAAAAAAATTCTTTCATGTTTTTGAAAAAAGAAATATATGATATATAGTTTATTTTATAAATAATAATTTAATTTAAAAAAAAACATGGGTGAAGAGAATATTTGATTATGGAAAACGACTTAAGGTCAAAATGAGGCAGCAACTAATGAACTTTGTTGATTAATTTAATTAACCATGAACATGGTCATGGTGGTGTAGCCCCTTTGGTCATACAACCTACTAATAATATCTTGCCATTTTAATTTGTCAAAATCAGCCTTCTTTTAGTTCATTATATATATGCATTGTCATAAATCATCCTTTGCTTTTACTTCATCGATCAACATCGTCGATATGGTGAGATCCTGGTGGGTACGTCTTGGGGATGATTATGATGTTTTAAAACATTTTGTTGATTTTGATGTCAGCTTTTAAGTTTATCTAGTTGGATGGTTGTTGTTTGTGTTTAAGATAAGCCGTTAGTTCAAATAAAAATAAATAGAATATGAGAAAATATGAGAAAGCAATCAAAATAAATATGAACAACAGGTTTGATATAAAATATCCTTCTTTAGAATATCTTTTTTTGGCGATACAAACATTAAATACATATTCTTGGATTTTTTTTCAACAACACGTCAATTCACAATTCTCAAATGTACCGTTGGTAGCAATGCAGTCACCGATTCCTCCATTGGTCACTCTTTCAAAATGAGATTTCTATGTTAAAAAACATGAATTATTGTAGATTTTACTCTTGCCTTACCGTGTATGAGTGGTTTTGTTGCTGAAGTTAGACTTCTAGGAGTAATTACGAGCCAATATTATATTTTAATAGCCAAATTGCCGTAACTTTTGTGAGAACCATAAATGAACCCTCACCTTCTTCTGCCGATTGTTTAGCCTTAAGAATCAAGAAAAATGGTCTATATTTGAGCTACTAGTTTTTAGTCTCGTGATTTTGTTTGGTTTCACTTCTTGCCATAATTTGGCCAATTAATTTTGGTTTTATGCGTTTTAGCACTTTATTATGCGAGTGTCTTATTGGAAGACAAGCATCATTAAACATATAAATCTTATTTAAATCATATTGACTCTTGAACATTTGATGAAATTATCACACTCATTTCTACCAACCATTGTCACAACATGTACCTTTATTCACGACGGGGATCTAAAAACATCAATATGCATGCATCATCTTTAATCACGGACAAATTCTTATGGATTTCAAGATTTAAAAATCTAAAACTTTATAAAGACAAGCCACGTCTATACGTTTATCGAGGTGTGTCTGTACGTTTATCGAGGTGTATGGGACTGCTTAAATAAAACAACTTATGTTTATCTACTTATTTGTTTATTGTTGGTTGAAAAAGTTAAGATGATTTTGACTTCTGAAAAAACTCCCGATTTACTGGTTTATTGTATTGATTGGCGGTTGGATTTAAAAATAAAAATAAAATAGGTGACAGTTTGATGATCTTTGTGTTACTATCCTAAGAAAAAAATTCTTCTAGTTTTGGGTAGAGGAGAGAGAATGGCAACCGGATACCGGCCTCCTTCCCTGCCGGCCTTCTACCGCCCACCCATAATGGTGTTTCCGCCGATACCGGGTGGTACCGGCCTTGTACCGATGCCTGTCCGCGGATGGCCTAATGTATTCAGGCACTTTGGCTTGTCAATTTTGGTATGATACACTTTGTATTACAGAAATAAAGAAATAGTGTTGTATTTTTCAGAACATATGTCTCACACTTTTTAGTTAACATTAAAAACACTTTATACATATGCAAAAAAATTCGTCACTATCTATATTTCCCTTTCTTAAGCACTTAGAAAGAGGTTTCTAAGGATAATTCTAGTTTTGAATTGATTATTTATCACGTTATAATTACATAATATACTTTTCATGTTAAATTGATGGGTTGATTTTTGGTGTTTAAATTTATGATTAAATTCACGTTACATAATTTCCATGTTAAAGTGATTATGTATTTTAATTCAAAATCCATTTTGATATATAAAAACATCCTGCTTTAACTATTAACATACTTTTTAGTAAGAATCTATTTTGAGTATTGGAAAGGGGTCAAGATGTTCTTGCTTTTGTCTAAAATAGATAAAAAGAAATAGGATGTTACTCTACAATAATTTTCTAATAAGTTATTGTAAACAAAAATAAACAAAAATATATTGTTATCAAGTACGAGGAATTAAATTTATAATGTTGGAATATTTTGTGGCACATATTATTAGAAAAAGCTCTTTGTTGTTGACGGTTGATTACGTTTTCTTGTCGTGATGTGTTACCTCACCCGTATGACGCTAGGTATCCAAGGCACCACAACTTGGTGCTGACTGGCAATGGTATTCCTATCATAGAATGATCGTGGGTCAACCATTCTACTCCAAAGGAAGGGAATACCTTTTCTCAGTTGCAATAGCGGATTTGGAGAATATTTTTGGATTTACCATATAAAACAAAACAATAATTAACTAAACTATACAATTTCTTTAAAATGGTAAAAGGTTGCCTTTTATAATGTCTAAAGCTCTTCATCTTTTGGAATTAGTAAATTACGTCATCATTTGTAACATTGAGAAATGCTTTTTTTATAATACAGATTAATGAAACATTCTAAAACTTAAGAGCATCTCCAAAAGCATTTTTATAATTAATGGAACATTCTTTTCGACGCACCGTCTGGTTATGAAATTGCATTGATAGCTTTTACTTGTGTCCTAGCTCGTCAGAGAGCTAGATTTGCCTCAATATTTTAACTAGTTATGTCATGTTTTGTCCAGTCATATCTTGTCTAACCAAAGGTTTAACACCTCTTTATTTTGTTATGTCTTGTCTTATCCTATGTAATAACCTTAACAATTTTGTAAAACAAAAATAAAAGGTTGGAAAGCATTAATTTAAAAAGCAATCCCTGAGAAGGGAAATTTTTTATCTTTGGCAAGAGGAAGGGCTAAACCCCTTAAACCCTCTCCATCCCCTTCTTACATATTTTGGAGGCTAGCAAATTCTTTGAAAGAAGCCATAGGAGCTTTTGGAAAAATCAAAAATAGGGAAGCAAACAAGTTGGATAACTTTATCCTCTTTTAAAAAGGTATTCAATCTTCTTTGCAATTTCTAATTCTAGTAACTTTGAGGGTGTTGCTCATTTTGAGTTAATTTTTGGTTGGGAAACCTCGACAATATGGATTCCTTAAGGTTGATTCTCATTTACTAGTTTTACTTAAAAATCAACATTGTTGGTGAAAGCTTTTACGTACAACTTTAGGTTTTGTATTTTGGGCTATTGGTGAATGATTCATAGATACTATTTATTCAAGTAAATGAAGTTTAAATAGTATGTTTATGTTAGAAATGATTGAATAGATGATTTCCTTTGATTTACTACTTAAAATTGAGTTTGGAGAGGTTTAGATTTGGTGATTGTGTGAAAATGGCCTAACTGGGGTGTGCAGGACGACCAGAGGGTGGCTCGGAACTTGGCGCGGCCCAGGTCGCGCCGCCAGTTGCACCAAACACTTTCCAATGCTTGGTGGGTTTTGTTTCTTTTGTCGTTCGGGTCTAGGATAGACGGTTCGGTTTAGGGTTTCTCTTAGGAACTTTAAGGAGTGATTTTGGAGGATATTGTGGGAGTTCACACTTGATTACAACATGTAATTTAGGTGGTCGGTTGTGAGGATATCGCATTCAGTTTAGCAACTAATGTAGACAACAGGTGAGTTTTCTCACTTATAAATACGAATTTTGTAAAATGATTTTACTCATGCAAATACTCTTTATGAAATGTTTTATATTACAAATATATTCCATATGATCATGACCATACATGCAGTGTGTGCATGTGCATTTGGAGTAGGGCATGTATCGGTTAGTAAATTGGAGGTGTGACCTAATCGGGCAGGTGTGAGCCCAATACGTTGTCACGGTTGTACGTGACCAATAGCGTAGTCAATTACATATGTGTGTGTCGCACAAACAAACATTTTCCAATTATTTTAATTGCATGTTTTATCAATTGTGGTCCAACCCTCGTTTTCTTAAACTAAAACTTTTTTCAGGAAAGCCAGCTAGTGGGATTTCAAAGAAGGGTAACGAGTTAGCTTAAAGCTAATGGTGATAGAAGCAAGGTGTTGTTATTTAGTCCTTCCAGACTTAGTAAATTTTAGTACTCTCAGTTGTAACGGTATATTACCAATTTTATCGTACTCTTGTATAAAATTGTTTGACTTGGAGCCGGTTTGACATTGTTTTATTTTATGTTTAACTTTTAGAATTTACGATTGTTACATCCTATCATGTCCTGTCCTATCCTTTTTTTGTCATGTTTTATCTACATATCAAGCACATTCGTAGAGAAAAAAAACCTCCATTATATCTATTCTAAAAAATTCAATCGAAAATTACTCTAACACCAATCTAATTGTGCATATAATATTTCACAATCCCCATGTGAGGAAACATCTTTGGATGGTTGACACTTGAGAAGATTAGTTCTAGTAATAAATTAAGACCTTAGATTTTATTTATTGACCAGGTTAGGACCTTCAATTTTATCATTTTGGGGCCTAGGCCCATATTTATAGAAATTTTTAATAATAAAAATAAAATATTGAATTGTATGTGACACATGGGCATTGGGCAGGACCTGTACCTTTTATAGTTGTTATTTGGTAATCCGTTTCTGGTTGGTTGCAAGTTTTTTTGGAAGAACTGAGAATAAAATGTTATATTAATTTATTAATACGATAAAGTAAATATATTTTAATTTTAATGATTATATCGTTGATATCGTTTTTATATACCTTTTTACACAATATACTAATAGTCAAGATATCATCAAGCATCTCTAAAACGTTGTATAAAATTGAAGATTTTAATAATTGTTGTTCTAACATCTTTCCAAAAACTTCTTTAATAAAAAAATATGGTAGAAGGTGAAATTGTCCAAATATTAAGAAGACATAAAATTTGTTTACTTACTAAAATAAATTATTTTTTGCTCTATTTACTTTTTTTAAAATTAAATATGTTTCTGACATTTTATTAAATTTAATAAAGAGTAAACTACGACTTTCATTCCTGTGGTTTGATGATTATAACTATTTTCGTCCCTGTGATTTAAAAATTATTTTTTCCGTCCTTGTGGTTTTAATTTGTTTTGATTTCGTCTCAGCCTCTAACTCTATTAACAAAAGGGGTTAAAATGTCAAAAAACTTTTTTTTTTAAAAAGTTACATATTCAGTTCTTGTGGTTTGTAGAGTTATAAAATGTATCCTTAAATTTCAAAAAAAAAAACTTATATATTGTTTTTTTTATTATTTCCTTATCTTATTTCTATATTATATGTTATATATGTTTTTCTAAAACTATATATATAGGGCTGTAAATGAACCGAACAAACACGAATGGAGGTTTGTTCATGTTCGCTCGTTTAACTTAACCGAACAAACGAACGAACACGAACGGTAAACGAACAAAACTTTTTGTGTTCGTGTTCGTTCGTTTAGGAATTTGGTGTGTTCGTGTTCGTTCATGTTCGTTCGTTTAACATGGTAAACGAACATAAACGAACGAACGTAAATGAACGAATGTAAAAGTTAAACGAACATAAACGAACAAGCCTAAACAAACATAAAATTTGGTGTTCATGGTCGTTCTTTTAAAAATTTTGTTTGGTTGTGTTCGTTTAAATGTTTACCGAATAGTCAAACTGTCAAACATACGTAACTCCTATTTTTCGTAGAGGCTCAAGCCGCTAGGCTCATACCCCAGGATTTCACCAAACGGCTCACATATATAAAGCACGCATAGGATGGATTAAATTAACAATTTTTAAACTTTTTATAAATATTTTCTCAATAATCAAATCATTATTATCGTTATCAATCATTATATAATATTTGTTATTAATTAATTATTTTTTTGTACGGGAATAAACTCACATACGCACCCGTGGTATCCGGGCATCCAATTGGGCAGCACCGACTAATCCGCGGCGACCCGGCCCAGTCCACATAGACTGGACCCGCCCAGGCACGACTAAGCCCGACCTATGGCCAAGCCCACATGCCCATAAACTGGCATGCCCGTTACCTTGACCCGAACCGACCCGAAGGCCGGCCCAAAGTCTGGGTATCGCCGAAGTGCTACTCCCATGGTTTGAACCTGAGACCAATGGATACCATCCAGTAGCCCCAAGCCTTTTGCCACTTGAGCTACACCTCTTTGATTGTTATTACTTAATTAATTGTTAATTTTCTAGATACTTGTTTGTCAACTTAATATATCTATCATTGGTAAATAAATTTTATTAAACGAGCGTAAACGAACATAAACTAATAAATGAACGAACGTTCACGAACGTAAATAAACGAACGAGACCCTTGTTCATGTTCGTTCGTTTAACTAAACGAACGAGAAAACTTGTTCATGTTCGTTCGTTTAATAAATAAACGAACATAAACGAACTTACGCGCCGAACGGATCACGAACCATTCGCCGAACATTCGGTTCGTTTACAGCCCTATATATATACACACACACATATACGTGTTTTCTTAATTTAAATCATTTTTTTGTTTTTTAGTTTTTTATTATTGGGTTAACTACATGGGTATGTATCGAACTTGTCACATTTTATTATTGTATGTACTCAACTTATAAACTTATCATTGTATGTATCGAACTTGCTAAATTTGCCATTGTATGTATCCAACTTTATCAAAACCTGTCATTGAATATATTCTACCTATCACGAAAGTGTATCGAACTTGAGGTTTTGATAAAGTCATAAAATGACAATTTATAAAGTTCGATACATACAATGGTAAGTTTATAAGTTGAGTACATACAATGATAAAACGTAACAAGTTCGATACATACCCATGTAATTAACCCTTTATTATTCTTTATTATGTTTCTATACTATGTATATATATATATATACAATATTTTTATATATGTATAATTTCTTTTAATTTAAATACTAAATTTTAAAATTAATTAATAAAAAATAAAGTATAAATGAGCATACGGATTAGTGTAAGTAAAATGTATTTAACAAAAACAACCAATTGGTACAAAATAAAACGAATTTTTTTCACGAGCAATATTAAAATTTTCAAATGATAATTTAAAATAAGTAAAAAATAGTAGTTTACTTATTTTAAATACGCTTACTCACACTAATAAATAAAAATCTTAATTTTTTTAAATACGTTTTACTCATACTTATAAATAAAATTTGATAGTTTTACTTATTTTATATAGTAATACAGATCTCAAGTAAATCAATAAATAAATAAATAAATAAAACTATTAATTTTTACTTATTTTAAAATAATCATTTGAAAAGTTTAATATTACTCGTGAAAAAATTAGTTTTATTTTACACCAACCAGTTGTTTTTATTAAATATGTTTACTCATACTAATCCGTATACTCATTTATATTTTATTTTTTATTAATTGATTTTAGTATTTAATATTTAAACTAAAAAGCATACATATATATATAATGTTTTATACATAGTATAGAAATATAATAAAGAACAATAAAACTAAAAAGGAAAAAAATAATTTCAATTAAAAACGAGCACACACACTTATATATGTTGTATATTTGTATATATATATAGTCTTTAAAAACGTGTATAACATATAATAAAGAAAAAATAAATAAATAAAAAAGAAAAAATATATATATATAAGTTTTAAATCTTTGAAATTTAAGAAAAAATATTTATAACTCCAAAAATTACAAGGACTGAATATATATAACTTTTAAAAAAAAGTTTTTGGACATTTTAACCCCTTTTGTTAACAGAGTTAGAGGCAGGAACAAAAATAAAAACAAATTGAAACCACAAGAACTAAAAAAGCAATTTTTAAACCACAGGGACGAAAATAGTTATAATCATCAAACCATAGAGACGAAAATTGTAGTTTACTCTTTATTAAATGTCTTAATAATATGAATTGTATCATTATTTTCAAAATAAAGAAACATAATTCTGTTGTAAATTTTGTCATTTGATTCTTAATTTTAAAAAATTAATCAGAAATCTTATTAATATATCTTTTGTCAATTAGTTCCTAAATTCCCTTGAACATCAATATTATTTGATATAATTAAAATGTGATAAACGTTAGCGTAATACATAACTATGATACTTAAAGTACTTGATCAATTTACCGTTAAAGAAATACTTAATTAAATTATATATTAAATTAAAGAATTGTAAACAGTACAACAATTATTTTATCTATGTCTGACATCAGTCCTTTTGAAGCCAACATCGTCATATTGAATGGTAAAACTAAAAATGAGTTAAAAGTCCTTATACGATGTAGTTGCGTCATATTGAATGGTAAAAATGATTTAAAAGTCCTTGTATAGTGTAGTTGAGTCAGTTGTCTCATTTCCACTTTGAACACATGGAAATTTCTACGACAATCAAAATCAATGTAAATTGAGTAGCCGTTGTGGTGCATAATTGAGTATATTTAACTTTTATAAAAATATTTTTATAGTCTTTAGTTAGCAAATTGTCAAAGGATTGTCTTTGCATGCTAGTTTAGAGCATCTTCAAGAAATTCCTAAAAGAAATTATAGTGATTTCAAACAATTTTTCTTGTACAAACAAATTCTACAAAATTTATTCTTTAAGCTAGAGAAAATAAAACAAAGTGTAAACTTCAAATTTGAAATAATAACTATCATGAGAAAATTACTTTTTCTATTATATTCCAATAAAAAACATGGAACTTAATAATTTAGAAAAGAAGTATATTCAATTTACTTTATCTGACATTTTAACAATATAACTAATTATGTAATCTCAAAAAAGAAAAAAATTATTAGAGTTGAATGTAAAAACATTTATAAAGTTTTGATTTTTAAATCTGCATTTTAAAATTTTTTGTTGATCATATAAAATAGTATGTTAGAACTGCTCTTAATATACGTTATATCCGAATAGTACATGTTAAGAAACAACTTTCAATCAAATTTTTGTATGCAACAAGCCTATATGTTTGTTGAAAAATGCAGCATCTAAAATATGAGCTATTTGGATTAAATATTTCTAAGGACTAATGTTTGCATGAATTGAAAGAGTGAGTCTGTACATTGTGTAGCTATTCAATAAAAGAGAAAGGCATAACTGGGTTTGTAATTAGAATGTGATTAATACAATTATGAAACCATTAAAATAGTAGAAATAACAAGCATATATGTAATGTTTAATAAGAAAAAATATAATTCAAAGTGATTTTCTTCATACTTTCCTACGAAATCAAACCAAAACTAAAATCTAGTGGAGTAACACACTTTTGAGGTGGCTTCAAAAAATTTATGAAGAGAAGACAAGGCAAGAAAGTAGTATAATGATGACGGATAGACCAATTAAGGGCGTAGCACGTTTTGACACATCCGCTTACTCGATTATTACAAAAGAAAAAAGAAGACACGACATTAGTGCTCCCACTTAATTTTGAAAGAATCCTTCAATATTTTGTAAACCAAATTTATATCAAGAATCTGAAATGGAGATGGTGAGGGTTTCCCTTCTAAAACACCACAAATTTGAGTCTACGTTAGCAAGTAATTAAGTTTTATCCTTTTAATGGTTTATGACTTTATGTTATGAAAATTTGTATAGAAGGTTGTTTTGAAAAACGAAGAGACTAAACCAATATTTTTTATAAAAACTTATGCTCATTTTAATCTTGAAATGATGGTATCACGAAATGGCTAGAAGTTGTCATGGTTAAGAGAACACTATGTCATATACCTCTAACAAAGGTAAAGAGGTTGCATAATCTCCAGGATAAAGAAGCTTTTAGGAGATGAAGGTGGTCTTTTAAGAAATTTTAATTGTTTACTTTTCTAAAATGAATAATTTGTTAGAAATGTTGATAAAATTTAGGGGGTGCTTGGTTGGGGGTATTGTAGGGTAAGGAATGGGAATTATAATGAAAACTGCTACTTAGTTTGATATTATATAATGGAATCATTCCTGCAGATCCATTAATTTCCATTCCTGACCAAATTGAGAGGAATGAAAATTTTCTTTCTACTAAATTCTTTTTTCCATATGTCATTCCATCTTTTGATGTTAAATGGAACATCTTTTGTATTTCGAAGTGGATGAAAATATTTTTTAAATATGAAATAATTTTTCATTGATCATAGTGGGTTAACCAAGCAGCATCAATACAATGTTCATTTCTATTCCCATTCTCCTGCATTCCCATTTTCATTCCCATTCCCATTTCTTAAAATGAATCAAGCACCCCCTAGTTTATAGAAGTCAAATAATGTAGTCGAATGTATTCAATAGTGATTTGTTTGTGACTTGATTATACAATAATTTGCAACAAGACATTTAATATTCCTGATTGTGTCCAATAAGTTAAACCAATAGAGTATATTAGCTTTACCTCAAATTTGAACGCATTTACTTGGTTACAAACTTACAATAAACATGACCCCTCACATTGGTATATATATTTATCACATGTTAACAATTATATATTTACGCCTTTACACTAACCATCTTTCTTTCCCTTATCCAATGTTATATCAGTGCCACATCATTTTTTTCTTCCCTTCACTTTCCTTTTCCTAGAACCGTAGTTATATCCAACTTAATCTTACACACAACTTTTATGTTATTAAATTAATTAATATAGAAGACAGAGAGAAAGAAAAAAGGGGTGAGGTATCGATTGGGTTTTACAACCCGCAGCCATCTACCCAGAGGCGTAGCCAGTAGGGGGCAGGCTGGTGCTCAGCTCCCCCTAACTAACAACGCTTATATAATATGTGTTATACTGGTTGAACCCCCCTTATATAACTCATAGGTTTGGAGTTCGAAACCCAGCAGCGATTTTTTTTAAATTTCATATTTTTGTTTTATATTATATTTTTAAGGTTATGCTAAAACACGATTTTTTTTAATTTCCTATTTCAGCATATTTTTGTTTTATATTTTTAAGGTTATGCTAAAACACAATTTTTTTTAATTTCCTATTTTTCAGCATATTTTTGTTTTATATTTTAAGTTTCTATTTTTTAGCGACTGTTTTTCTATTTCTTTTTAACTTCCTATTTTTCAGCGTGTTTTTGTTTTATATTTTTAAGTTTTTTTTTTTTTAGCAACTATTTTTTCTATTTTTCAATATAGTGACTTGTTTCTTTTTATTTTTGTTTTCTATTTTTCACTTAGTTATATTTTTTACTATTAACCTCATTTTTACTATATTTAAATTTATAAATCTTTTTTTTTATCAATATCTATAAATATTTTTGTCACGTGACGCCATTTTTATGGTCCTCACGTTCACAATGAAAGATAAGTTCACATTTAAACTTTCCTCTATATTGACATTATTCATGTTATAATTATAAATTTGTAAAAATAAGGTTAGTTTGATGATAAAAATATATCTTGAGCTCAATTAGTATACATTGTTTATCTCACTTTTAACATTTCACAAACAAAAGCCACAATATTCATGTTTTTTTATCTTGTTGTCTACACTCGATCTTATAACACTAAAAGTTTCTCTCAAAATCTCACGAAACTTGTGACAACAAATACTAATCACATATCTATCATTAATAATTTGCTTGAATACCTTAAATCAACAAGTTAAATTGATTCCGTTTATCATTTTCTAAGCCCCCGCTAACCTAAAATCCTAGCTCCGCCCCTGCATCTACCCGATGCCGAACCCGCTCAGGGCGTTTTGGTGCTCCCGCCTACCCACTCCCTACCCAATGCCATTAGGTTAACCATAACACACGGCAAAGTCAATAATGTACTCACTTGAATGTATCCAACAAGAGTGATTTGTTTATGACTTCATAATACAATAATTTACGACAAAGCATTTAATTTTCCTGATTGTGTTCAGTTTAATCTCAAATATGACCGCATTTACGTCTTTACAATAATTATGTTTGCTTATTTAGCACATGTTACATAACAAATCATATATTTACGTGTTTACATTAATCTAATCATATGTCCTCCACACACTTGTGTTTAATTAAACTTTTAATAAATTAATTGTACTCCTTTTACCCGACTTGTTTTTAAAACCATTAAACCCGACCCGTTTAATTTAACCGTTGCACGTGCTACACGTCGCTCTGGTTTGCCTCCATAAATAACCGCCACCGCCTTCCCTTTTCTTCTCACCCCCATTCCTTCCTTCACTCCATCACTACTCTTGAAAATGGACGTTCGCCGGCGGCCGGTTAAACCGTTCCTCCGGTCCCGGAAACCATATAAATCCGGCGAACAACAACAGAAAACAGTCCACTTCATGACCAACGCCCTCTTCTTCACCACCTTCTTCTCCGTCATGTACTTCCTCCTCCACCGGTGGCGGAACAAGATCCGAACCTCCACCCCTCTCCACGTCGTTACCGTCTCGGAGACGGCCGCGATAATCTCCCTCATCGCCTCCATCGTCTACCTCCTCGGCTTCTTCGGCATCGATTTCGTTAAATCCGTCCTCCGCCCTTCCCCGGCCTCGTGGATCATCGAAGACGATACCGAAGACGCTTCGGTGAAAAAGCCGTGCGTTGGAAAAGCCTTGATCCCCCACATTTCGCCGAACCCCACGTCGGAAACCGAGGTGGTGGAGAAGAAGAAACCACCACCGCCTTCCGGGCAAATGTATGCAGAGCCTAGGTAGGTCTCGGGACCCACCTAATTTTTATGATTTAATTAAAAGTTATATGGAATTATATTTTTTTTGTGACCAATCTTAAAAAGTTTGGAAAATAATATATATGTCTAAAGGAAAGTAAGAGAGATTTTGTATTGAAATTTAAATGTTGTTAGCTATGTTGGCTTAACTTAACTAGCGAATTGAATCACGTGGTTTTTTGTTCTAGATTTACCACAGACTACACCCAGAAGAGAACGAGGAGATCGTGAAGCAGGTGGTGGCGGGCGCCATCCCTTCGTACGCGCTAGAATCAAAGCTGGGAGATTGCAAACGTGCCGCGGTGGTTCGGAGGGAGGCGCTTGAACGGGTGACCGGGAAATCGTTAACTGGGATGCCGGTGGACGGGTTCGACTACGAGTCGATATTGGGGCAGTGCTGCGAGATGCCGGTGGGGTATGTACAGGTCCCGGTGGGGATCGCAGGGCCGTTGCTGGTGAATGGGGGCGAGTTTTGGGTTCCGATGGGGACGACGGAGGGGTGTTTGGTGGCGAGCACGAATAGGGGTTGTAAGGCGATATACATGTCGGGTGGTGCGACGTGTATGCTGCTGAAGGACGGGATGACGAGGGCGCCCGTGGTGAGGTTCGGTAGCGCCAAGCGGGCGGCGGAGCTGAAGCTGTTCTTGGAGGATCCTGAGAACTACGACACTCTTGCTGTCGTTTTTAACAAGTATGTGTTTCATTACTTCAACGTTTTAATTATGGTTTGCATTTTAAGTCAAGAAAACATATCATTGTCACACCTTAATAAAGTAATAGGCCAAGGATTGATATGAGATTGAAAATTGAAGTATAACATGAAAAATGTTAAAAAGTGGATCTAAAATCTAAATAGTTTGATCACTTTTAATCATTTCCTCTAATGATCGAATTACCTTTTATTGATTAGGTGCATCTTTCTATAATACACTTTTCATCCAATAGTGAAAACCATATCTTATATTTTTTACATTAACTTCAACTTCTCGTAGAAACCAATCAATAAATAATATATTAATTATAGTATGACAATCACTTTTTATAACAAAGTCATCCATGCATAGCTCATGTTTTACATGGGGATTGATTAGTGAATCTCATCCCAACATTCATTCAACGGTTAATAGCAACTTCTCACGCTTGTTAACGTAACTTTAATTTTTTTACAGAGAAGCAACTCGTTATAATATATGTTATGATATTAATTTTATTTCAGTTTGTTTTTATTCTTCTAAATCCCTGGGAAATCAAACTATAATTAATTATGGATTTGGTTTGTGGATATTACTCAATAGTTTTTTTTATAAGTTTTCGTATTTAATTAGGAATCGTGCTCCTTGTGATAGAATTCTAAACTATATGGATGAATTTAATTAAACTTTCTCTTATATAATTTAATCAGAATATTTTACTTTAATAATATAAAAATATATAAGCCTAAAATTGAAGTATAAAAAAATTTGAACAAAGTTTACTCAGAAACAAATTCATAAAAAAAATTGATGTAGGTGTATTATAGACAAATACATAAACTTTTCTTCAAATGATGAAATCATTTATCATATGGGTTAAACTTGTAGGAAAATTTTAGGAAATTACAATAGTTTACTTGGTTAGATACTTGTATTTTCAAATAAGATGTGCAGTTTAACTCCTCTTAAATTTTCCCAAAACAATTGGAAAACAAAAGCTATAAGAAATCCAATATTAAAAGCCGAAAACCAGGAGTTCTGGATTTGTAGATGTGCTCTTTCTAGGAAACATCAATGTGACATATTAACCCACAACTCTGCTTGCTTAAACTTATAAATATAGTTTTAAGGAATATAAGGGACATAAGGGCATACCACGAAACATTATGATGACATCTTTAAAAACGTAATATATTTTAAAATTAAACGGTGCCCACACATCAGAGTATACCGCTATGTAGGTCCAACCATCACCTAATCCATTTTAGTGAGGTTACGACTCATCTGCTAGCAATATGAATGCTCGATTTAGCCCTCGTTATAGTCTTGGGGCCACATGATAGTTGATACAATAGAAACGCTTCAAAAATATTATCATATCTTTTACAATACCTTGCTTTTTATATAGATAGATACCCAAGTTGATATTAATTAAGAATGTGACTACTTTTTATGGAAGAACAGTTAATCCAAATGCTAATAATAATCTAAATACATCATATGTGGTCAAATTATTTCAAATTTAGTTTTTAATTAATTTTGGAAATCAAAAAGAGATGATAAAAAGAGTAGAGTTGGTGAAATGATGTGGACTGCGGCGCTTTATTGACTTTTGAAGGTCAAATTATTTGTTCATTTTAATATTTTATCCCACAACCTGAACCAGGGTTCATCGTATTACATAATTTTCAATAAATAATCACTCCACTCTACACATATTTTAATCGTTTTCAATATAATTATTCATAACACCTTTAAAATTCATTATATTTTATTAGGTACATAAGTTATATATAAATCAACAATTTTACAACCACACTTTAAAAATATAATAAATTATTAAACACGTAGCGATGAAAGACTGAAAATCTTACATGATAAATGAATGTTTTGACCGTTATTTGGTAAACTCATAACTAAAACTCTAACAACAATAATTTATTTTGATGTCCAAAAATGTTACGTAATAAAAAAAAAACTGTAATGTAATTTAAGGCTTTTGTCTAACAAATGTTTATATTTTATTCATTTGATAAACGATATTTAAATTTGATAAAAAGATGGATAGTTGGTAGGTATATATATTAATCTATGCATGCAAATATATAGTTAAACCTATGCATGCAAATATATGTTGTATTGTTTATTAAATTAAGAAAATAAAATTAATCTAAGTTTGCAATAATATACAGATCAAGCAGATTTGGGAAATTACAAAGCATCAAATGTGCGATTGCTGGGAAGAACTTGTACATTAGGTTTTGTTGCAGTACCGGTGATGCCATGGGGATGAATATGGTCTCAAAGGGTGTCCAAAATGTTCTTGATTACCTTCTCACTGATTTTCCCGATATGGACGTCATGGGCATTTCTGGTAATAATCTTGTTTTATTTTCCCGATATATGTATGTTTGTGTATATAGAAGACGAATGATCGTATGAGATGTTGATCAGTTTTATGTGAGAAGCATAAGAATTGGATATAAAACGTTAATTCGTAATCCTATGTCCTCTCATGAATTGCGTTTTAGAAAGGAATTGATTTGGTGTATCTAATGTGCATGTTTTTCTCATCTAACGATTGATAATCAGTTCTCACGCTCTCACGTTAACCTCAATTTGTCATTGAAACCCAACCCATAGAGAGAGGGTTAATTAACAAATATGTAATAATAAATCTTAGCTTCTAGATGAGATGATCAGTCATGGATGGGCCCGATGTAGAGGATACGGTTTCCTACTATTTTATTCCTCTATCATAGTGTAAAAAATTATAGGGTTGTGAAAAGTGACACCATATCAAATTATTATGCGTGTCACGTATATATTTTGAAATTACAATGAGAATACACAAGTTCTCCTTCATGTTTTCTTAGGTGCCGTTTGTTTTTTAAGAGGTCTGAAGTCTGAAATCTTATTTCACATCTGATTAATTAGAGATGGTGCTGAAGTATGAAATCTGAATTTTTAAGAGCGTTTGTTTTTGTGTCTGAAATCTGAAATATGAAAATACATATAAATTTAGAAAATATATTTATGAATTAAATATTTTAAAGGGATAAATGATGGGTCCCAAAGTAAATTGAATCCAGCATCTTTCCTCAAACCTTTCCCATATTTCCCCAAAACCCACGCGCCTCCACTTTCTTTCCTATTTCTTCATCCTCTGCCGCCTTCACCCACTCGATCTCCACCTCCTCCTTTCTGATATATTTCAGATGCTAGCTCACCACGGTTTCTATCAGACCTATTTCAGACTTACGTGGCTCTGGACACTTAAAAAAAACAAACGCACAGAAACTCCAAAAGTCTGACCGAGTTAGACTTCAGAGTTTTTAAGTGAAATTTTTTAAAAAACAAACACACCCTTAGTGTTATTTTCTTAGTTTTTAGCTTTTAATTTAAGATTCATTATATTTAGTTTTTATAATTAAATAATGCCACCATCCATATGGTGATTTATAGGAAACTATTGCTCGGATAAGAAGCCGGCTGCGGTGAACTGGATAGAAGGGCGAGGGAAATCCGTGGTCTGTGAGGCTGTGATCAAAGAAGAGGTGGTGACAAAGGTTTTGAAAACCAACGTAGCCGCTTTAGTTGAGTTGAACATGCTCAAGAACCTCACGGGTTCCGCCATGGCTGGTGCACTCGGTGGCTTCAATGCGCATGCTAGCAACATAGTTGCCGCTGTATATATAGCCACCGGTCAAGACCCAGCTCAGAATGTCGAAAGTTCTCACTGCATCACCATGATGGAACCCATTAACAACGGCAAAGACCTTCATGTCTCCGTCACCATGCCTTCCATTGAGGTATATATATATATATATACACATACATGCATGCATATCATCAACATATATACATATATATATATACACACACGTACAAAAAGTTAAAAAGAAATTCAAATCTAATTGTGAACTTAAGGACACCCGAGAGTGTCGCGTGTCATATTCAGTCTGAATAATACAAGATTACTTAGACTGAATATTTATGCTTTTATTCAATGTGAATAATACATCATCCAGACTGAATAGTACTGAATACTACATTATTCGTTGTGGATGTATTATTTAGACCGAGTAGGAGCGAATAGGACATGTGTTGCACTCTCGGTTGTCCCCATGTTCACAATTAGATTTGAGTTTTTGAACCTGCATATATATATATATATATATATATATATATATACATGGTCAGGTTCAAATGTAAACTCATTTTTCATTGCGAACGTGAGGACAGTCGAGAACGTGTCACATGACATATTCACTCTGAATAACACAACATTTAGTGGTATTCAGAATAAATAATACAACATTCTGTATATTATTCAACATTAGTCATTATGAATAACACCGAATGTTGCGTTATTTACTTTGAATTATACATAATTATTCAGGTTGGGACAGTTGGAGGGGGTACACAGTTGGCATCACAGGCAGCATGTTTGAACCTATTGGGTGTGAAAGGTGCAAGCAAAGAAGAACCAGGGTCGAACTCAAGGGTGTTAGCCACCATAGTTGCTGGCTCGGTTCTAGCTGGTGAGTTATCTTTGATGTCAGCAATTGCAGCTGGTCAGCTGGTCAAGAGCCACATGAAATACAACAGATCAACCAGAGATATGACCAAATTAGTACCCACTTAATTAGTCATCCATTTCATTCATGGTTTAATTAAGTTGTATAACTTGCAAGAATTTATAATAAAAGTTAAGTTGTACTAAAAAATTGAAGATATATATTTTGGGTATTATTGTTCGGTTTTCCATATCAAGATACCTTGTTTAAATCTCTTAACTGAGAATGAGCACTTCTTTAACAATATAAAATGATCTAATTACAAGATTAATGTTAAAATGATTCAAGAAAGCTGTAATTAATAAACATAGTTGCGGATTTAAGTAAATGAAACCAAATCCGTGAAAGAATTTCAAGTAAGCCATCAAATTATTTTAATTGGAGATCATTAAGCAATTGGGTCAATAATGTAGCATACAGTTTTCTTAAAGATTAACATATGTTGGGATTTATTTTAAGTCAGAAAATTAGAAGTTGGTAACATAAATTTCATCAAAAATTTGATTCAAGAACTTAGATTGCGTCCAAGCGTACTGCTGGGTAATCTGGAAGGAAAGGAACGATGCGATCTTTAATGGGGTGTGTCCTTTAGGCCGCTTAGAGACTCTATTGATATTCAGTCCATCATATACTCTTGGGTCATCAATAGGAGTCGGATTTGGTTGTAAACTTTGTGCAGCGAGATCCCTTTGATCTCTTTTTCACCGGGTTAACGCCTCGCTAGTTTCCCGGGTCCTTAATAAAATGCGGTTCAAAAAAATAGAAAATACAATCATATGTATTTGATATTATAGATGGCAAATTGCCAAGTGGTTTGATTTTATTTTATATTTGTTGTTTGAAAACAAGGCCTTCAAAGAAAAGATTAATTAAGTGAAAAAATTATTATATTTATATAGACTAATTTCTTAAGTTATTCTTCAATTACACTTGTGTTCATTATAGATTCAAATCATGTTCTACACTCTACAATAACAGAACAGTTATAAAAATCGAATATAGTCAATTGTGTATTTCATTAAAACCTATTGAGACCAACTTTTTTGACTCAATTTATGGATATAAAGTTCACTACTCCACCAAAATAAAATAATTTTCAATAAAAAAATCCTCAAGAAACCATAAATTTGAGTAGCACATATTTTAACTTCACTTTATCTAAATATTTTATAAGATAATCACAAATACAGCTTTTAGTCGTAAAGTGTAACGGCCCAAAACTCAAAATAAAGAACTAGCGATAAAAGACCAAATTCAACAACTTTTATTGATAGATCAAACCATAATCTAAGCCCAAAATGGCCTTTTACAAGTATTTCCATAACAAACGCTCGCTAACTCACTTCGAACACATGGTCGTTCTACAATCAATGCGGAAGCTAACCTATTACAGCTGAGAATCTAATGGGAACTGAACTATCGATGCGACACGGTCATACTCGACATCCTCTTGCTTTGCCTTAGAACCTCCCTTTACAAGGTACATGCCTGAAAATGTTTTTAAATTTTAAAAGAGAGTGGGTTAGACCGGATGGTCTAGTGAATCCCCTTGAAAGCATTTGGAAACCATTTGTAAACCATAATTACTTTATAAAAGTCATTCACAAATAAAAACATCATTTTCAGAATACAACACATCGTAAGTTCAATCATTAGTTTAAAAACATGTATTATACAATCCATGCAATAAAGCAACAAGGTATGAGCTCATGACCTCTATTTAACTTTAAAGTTTGTCATTCAAGGTAGGACATTCCCCCATCGCCTCCCCTTCACGATGAAACATAATCCCACTCCATAGGAGCACCCCTAGATCATATACAGTCCTCCATGATCTAGACATCACATACATTCCCAAGAGGTCATACGACCTCAAGGTACTCTACCTTGAAGGCTTACTCAAAACCAAAACTTACAATCACATTCCATGTCTTAAATCATTCGTAATCCAAATCGTAATACCATCTCAATCATTACATGAGTAATAAGCTTTAAAACATTTAATTCCACCAATTATTTACAATCAAAGCATTTAGCATTTTCAATGGCACGGTTAGATGAAATGCATTTTAAAACATATAAACATCTCCATGTAAAAATACTTAGGCGTAGGGAACTCACCTGATTCTCGACGACTCGTTAAATGCTCAAAACGCTTAAATAGTCCAAACCGAAACCTGAATTTGTCGTTTGAATAAGGTGTTAAAATCCTCTTAGATAACTCTAATATTCTTATAATAATATCTTAAGATAAACCCTTAAGCTTAGCCTCGAATCCGACACAAAACGAAGAACGAGGCGAAAAATGGATACTAGAATCAGCGCTAACGGCGGCTTGGCCGCGGCTCACACCCGCGGATCCACCCGCGGATCTCCCCAGTTCCATTTCTGCTCAATTTTGACAGGTTTTTCTCAAGACTACTCAATTCCCAAAGTTTCTAACTCAAAATTCAGATTCAAGGACATTACCAACCAATCCAAAAGAAATCCAACATAAATTATATCATCTATAACCCAAATCCTAACGATTACTTGATCTAATAAACTCAAATCTAAAATACTCATACCAAAAATCATCAAATGGGTGCTTACTCAATGATCCCAAATAAATTCTATAACTTTAAATCCCAAGAGGATTCTCATCGACAAGATGCGTATGAGATGAAATGTAAACAATCCCAAATACTCTCAACTCAAAAAGTGGAGAATTAACTCAAATCCAATAAACTAACAAAGGGGAAAAACTCGATCCCACCATTGAAAAGTGTAACTAACCTCTAATGAAATTAAAAGAAGGAGGAGAAGATGTTTTACCTCTTTGTTACTTCCTTCAATCACTTGAAATTCCCAAATGTCCTCCTTTCTCTAGTCTTTTTCTCTCTTTTGATTTCTTATCAAAACACCCACTACACCCATGTTTCTTGCAATAAAATGAAAGAGATAAGAAAGCCCTAATTCTTATATATCAAGGGTTGAGACCAAAAAAACACTAGTTGGGCCCCCAAATTGCACATTAATCCAAGAAATTTAACCATTTAGATCAATTGACCACCAAACTTCTTAAATGCGAAAACAAGACAAGAGTGGGATGTTACATAAAGAACCGGAGATAATCACATAAATAAGGAAGTGGAGTGTTTCTTTTTATTTGTGGACTAAATGTATATATGTTTTTTATTTTATAATTAAATTTGAATGGAAATTATATTGGAATCTTTCAACTTTGTGTTCTATGACCTATAAAAATAGGTTGTACTATAAGGCCATCCTTAGCCATACCAACCATACCACCCATTTCTGCTGCCACATCAGCTGCCACATCAGCTTTACCACTACCCTACCAATTCCATACCTTTCATCCTTAACCATACCACTCATACCCCTCATTTTATTTTATTTTTTTTCTAAAATATATCTAAAATACAAATTAAAATTCAAATTTAAAATACATTAAAATTAAAACAACTAAAATTAAAATTCAAATTTAAAATACATTAAATTAAAATAACTAAAATTAAAATTAAAACAATTAAAATTAAAAAAAACTAAAATTAAAATTACACTAAAAATAAAATTTCGGTTGGGCGGGGGGGGGGGGGGGGACGCGTTTTCTCAATCGGTAACCGGGTACCGGCCTCCACCACTACCGGTCCGGTACCGGCCATCCACGACGGTGTTCACCGTCGGTAGTGGCGGTACCGGTACCCCATACCGGCCCGGCTAATGATGGCCTAAACCATGATCCTAAAAGAATTGAATTATTGTTTTTGAAAGTATTGTAAAGTATTCATAATTCAAGAAATTATTAAGATCGTAAACACGGTTTTTTAACACTTTAATATCCTTTTGTGTTCTTATGAAAGTTTGGTTCCCATAATGTTTTCCAATAGAATTGGAATTGTGAAAGAATTGAAATTTATTCCTTGGCTTTTTACCCATCATCTGAACCGAATAATATAATTATAAATTGGGTAACCCAATCAATCCACCCCAAACCCGAATAACCATACCCGATAAAGCCGAACTTAAATCTGGCCGGTTGGGTTATCTGGGTTCGGTTATAAATCAACCCTATACCCCAAAATCTAGTTGACCTCAACCTAAAGCTTAATAGGTTCAAGTTTGTGTGAGGTTTATTTTTTTTTTTAAACTCAATGAACCCGAAAACTGATCGGGTTGACCAGATTAACACCCAACCGGGTGAAGGAGTGGTCTGGTGGTTGAAAGGAATCTAAATTCTTTAGGGAGAGAGAAGGAATCTGAATTTCCTCAAATTAGGAAAGTTTAGGTATAAAGGATTCCAATTTCATCATGTAAATAATGAACCAATGCATGATCCCAAGAATTTGATTCCAATTCTCTCCGGTTTCAAGAAATTCCAATAAACCAAACACCACCTTAATTTTTAAATCAACCAAGGAACTAATGACCTTTCATAGAATGGTCGAAAAATCATATGAAATATTGGTCAATGGTCATGTTATCTATTGTGGGCTTCCCTTGATATGCATATACTAAAGCCCAAAAGATGGGCCTTGGCTTTTTCCTCATATTTCAACGTTCACACTCAAATCCATCACAAAACATCCTTTCAAATAGGGTTAATTTCATGTATGTCTTTGTTAAAGTTGAAAATATTATATTTACCCAATCTAATCTATAAATATCATATATGTCATTTCTAATGTATTCAAATATCATATTTATCCAAATCATAAATTTTATTAAATTTTAATCATTTTGAATTAAATTTAATAGTCTATAATTATAATTTTTAATAAATATACATCTTTACCCCTATTATGACATGATCAACAACAAAAGTGTTTATTAAAATGCAAATAAAATCAAAAGAACTCAAGATTTCATTAATAGCTAACTTGCAAGTCTGACTAAATATAAGAACTCAATGTTTTGGAGCTGTTTGAAGTCGACTGCATCATTAAGTAGGTTGGGGCCTGAGGTTTAGTATCTTCTGTTGTTTCTCTCTTTAATTGTCTGGGTGGTGCTCTTATCTATCCTTTTTTAGGCTTTATTTTATGAGTGGAGCTTGGTTCCGGTTTGCGCCTTGCAATCCAGCAAGGTCAAAATGATGGAATCCATTCAATTCTCCAATTTAATGAATTCATCATTCATTAGCTTAAGTGAAAGAATTGAATTCCCACCAACTAAGATCGCAGTCAAATTTTATTTTAATTCCTTCAAAATCAAATTCGTTTTATGGATTCTAATTCCATCAAATTATATTCTTTGAACCAAATGCCCCCTTAGGTTGGGTATTCTTACAATACTTAGGTTCCTCATATTTTTACAATACTTATATAAGTTTGTATCTTGGTCATTATTGTCAGAGCATATGTGGTGAATGCTTCATATATTTTAACTTCAATTATAAGCTAGAGTAACCTTATATCAATTATTATTGCTACACCTTATTAATTATCTAACCAACAAATAACTAAATTTTATAATTGTGAAGAAATATGAAAGTAATCTTATGTACAAGGTATGACATATCTTACCAAAGTGATTTCCTGTCCATCATCAAAAGAGTAGGAATGATAGTAATCTGATATCCTTTATGAACTTTAACCCCTTGATCGTTGGTCACTAGTTTTGCTTCAAAAGGCGTTGCTTCGATATATGTGCTTATTTTGGAGAATTTGAAAGGAATTTTGAAAATCAACACATTTGACAATCAAATTAGGAGTTGATATATTATAAAAGAAAGATTCGTAAAAGTAAAAATAACCCAAACTCCTAAAAGAAATTCAAAACATACAGGGACAATGTGGAGAAGCACTCGTTTCTTCTTAAATAACAAAAACTATTATTTAATCGAAAATAACGTAAAATTGGTAAGGTTCATGACTTAATACCTTTGGTTGGACTATTTCTATATCATCAACTTGCAAAAATAAATTTCTAAAAGTTATTTTTAGATCATTTGAACTTTCAAATGATATGGTCTGATTTTGGGTATCAAATGAATAATAGTCAAACAAGCGGACATTTTAAAGCGTTGATCACACCAAAGATGAAAACATACACAAAAAGTCATAGTCAATGGTGGAAGCCTTTATCTCATCCACATTTCAATACGACATTCATAAATAATATATTAAAATTCTTAATTACTTTTATAACTAAAAACGAAATATTCAATGTTGCAATTTATAGGAATAATTTATTGAACAACATTTTTTGACACCGGCCTAGAACTCATGGCCAAAAAAACTTATTATTTAAAATATAATTATTAAAGTTTAATATTATGAGATATCTTCTTTGATTTTATATCGAATTAAAAATTAGGATAAGTTATTTGTGACATCTTTTTAGTTCATAAACAAACAAGAGTATTGTTTTGAGCTTGGGTTTGTTAAAATAATAGTAAAAAGATCCGTCGTCTTATATAAAACTATGATTTAAATGGACAACCAGTAAGCTAAATAGCTTTACTATGTGACTACCTTGATCCATAAATTTAGTTTGTTGGATCATAATTATGATTAAGGCATTTGAACATTCCATTATATGTTTTTTTTAAACAAGTTGTTTAGAGATAGAATTTTTAGATTAACTTTGGCCCGTTTTATTAATAAATTGATGGTTAATTGGTTTGATCACCTCTCAGTTCAAATCAAGTTTTTTTTATCACTATTATTCTCAAAAATAAAAATAAAACGTTTGAATCTCTAATAGGCATCGAACAATTATACTTTGATAAGGCTTTACATAATCAACTCTTGTCGAAATTCACATTCAAAACATTTAACGTATATCTTGAAACAATAGAAATAATAATCAAAAGTATTTTTTCCTTAAATTTTTATATACAGTTTAAAAAACAAAGAAAAAATAGTATTTATATTTTATCTATTACGTACATCTCCGACTTGTCATCCGAAGAAACGGATGAACGTTTTATAAACTCTAAACAATCTGCAATGGCCTCTGCATAAAAAGAATTCGTTCTCTTGAACGACTCTAACCTACAAATATCGACCCGATCATTGTTCCCCTTAGGTATCAAGTGTCGACGACTGCTACCAATTATGCTTAACTTGCTCCAACTCATCGACGTTCTCTTTCTGTATGAACTCGACCTCCAAATCCTCATAAGAATCTTGAAGAAATTGCAAACCTTTGCACGTAATCGTTGAACGGAAAATCTTTTTAAATTTAGCCGGAAACCTCTAGTTCCATAACTTCTCCGGTGAACCCTGGTGTAATTTAGGTGACCCATTTGATTTTGGTAAACGTAGAAGGAAAGAGAGAGGGAGAGAGAACAATTGGTGATATATTGTGTGTGATTGTTTATATAGAGATATGTTCAAAAGGGGGGGTGGAAGTTGACTTCTTAGGATAGTGAAAGGGGAGGATACAAGTATTAAAATAATATGGAGTTATTCTAATTTGGTGAGAAAGGTGAAATGTCATTATTATTTTTGATTATGCTTTAATTTGTGTGTTGGTGGGTGGTTTTTATTCATTACTTTTTTGTTCTTTTGGTTTTTTACATATAAAGTTATAAATGTAATTATCTGTTTACCACAATGTTAATTCGTAATAATAAAAATATTTGGTATCTTTGGAACCAGCTACTACATATCATTATTTGATCATTTAACTGTGAAATAATTAAGGTTGGATTATTGTGAAAAGTTGAATGAACGTAAAATGAATGAAAAATGATTATCACCTGTTAGATGCACATTAAGATAAGATGTAGCGAGATAAAATGCACTGTGGTGTACAAGATCAATCCATTTAAAGCCTGGAAAAGAACTCGGGAAATCTAGTCTGAAAAATCTGATAAGCCCTCTTTCAACTCTAAAGCCGAACCCAGGCCATGACAAACAAGAATTTTTTTCTTATTCAAAAATAAGTTGGGGACCCGCAGCAAAGTGGTTCTAGTTTTAGTTCAAAAATTAATATATCTGGTTATATAAAACCTACAAATAGTTTGATATCATTAAACCAAAGTAAATCGTGAATGACAAAAACAAATTGTAGAAGTTACCGTTTTTGAAGATCCAAAATTTGATAAAATGATATCCGCTATTTTTTCCCGATGTATTTATGATCTAATTTAAAGTAATAAATATGTCACTTATTTATAAGTTTTCTTTCTTTAAAAACGTAGGAAAAGTAAAAGGCATTATTGGTATTAATTAAAGTTAACTAAATAGTTGAACTTGTTGATTGTGAAAATAAATAAATAAAAGGACAAAATAAAAATCATGTTTGATAAATCAAAACCATTACCAAAATGGTAGATTTTTAGCTACAATATTTTTTTGGGTAAATGGTTGCCAAAGGGGCGACCCGTCATAACTCATAAAAAAAAACCTTCACAAAGTGTTGGAAAATGCAAATTAGCGACGTATAGCTCTAAAGGATTGATCTATTTTATTTCAAAAGAGATAATTATTTGTCTTACCTAGCTTTTTTTAGAAGGCATAGTAGCAAACGAACCAACGAACGACTATCATACACACAAACACACGCATGCACACCTCTCCGGCGGTATCGAGCATCCACGGGCAACCCACTAATCCGCCCGTCCTGGTCCGGTTTATACTGGACCTAGAGCCCAACCACAGTTTTTGAGTGGGTTGGGGGGCCAGCCTAGTCTATGACTAGACTAGCCCAAGAACTTGGTACTCCTCATACCTTCAAATTGACTCCCATTGGGATCCCATTTACAACCCCAAATGACGTTATAACGCCTTTATAAACACCAACTAAGCTAGACGTTTGTATTCATCTTACCTTTTATTGATGATTTTATGTGGCAATTTAATTAAATTGGTGAAAACAATAGAATAATATATTATCGAAACTTTTTCATATTCAAGTTTCTATTCATTATACCAAAGGAGTGTTAGCCTAGTGGTAAGCTTTGGGCACTACATAGTGGTGAACTCGAGTTCGAGCCCTGGGAGACGCATTCTGAAGGTACGGGGGCTTCGACCCCGGGCTGCATGCTTTAGCAGTCGGGCTTCGGCCCAAAATTGCCGAGGATTAGTCTGGGGCCCAATGTGGTCTGAGATACATCTTCCAAAAAAATATCTGTATTCATTATTGCATGTAAACGAATTATAAGATCAAAATATTTCATGAAGTTCATTTTACAAATCAAACAACATTAAAAAATTTAATAATTTTTTTTATCATTTATCTTCCATTAAACTTTTAGAACTTTTTTTTGAATGACAAGTCAATATATACACATGTTCCTAGGATCCGTAATTTAATTTAAGAATACCCGACTAATCTTTGCCGACCATGACTCAGCCCAGTTAACGTTAAATTTTGTGTGGCAGACCCATGATCTATATATCGTCACATGCTCTTTATAATCAAACCCGAATAATTAAGAATACCATTTACTGCCGATTAATTTCTCCCAAAAAAAAGAATACCATTTACTAAGCTCTTAGAATCGATGTTAGCTTATTATTGGGTTAGATATAACTGTATTCTCCAATTTTAGAAGTAAAGTTGGATCACGACAAAGAGATGGATAATTCTCGTATGTAAAAGAGATCCACAAAAACATTTGACAAAATAACTTCAATTTGGTAGCCAAGAAAATAAGGTTGCATGAACGCAAGACCTCCACGTGTATTCATGCACGTGGCTTTAATCTCCCCACGTTCGTAATTTAAGCATTTTGGTAATTACTTTCTAACGTAAATTCTACTCATCATCCCTATCCAATCTTCAATAAAGCCATATTTTATTTTATTTTTATTTTAAATTAATTGAAAAAGGACAATGTATATTAAATAGACATTTTATTTATTTAATAATTATATAAAATATTAACAGAATCAACTATTATATAATACAAACTCTTTTCACCTAATTCTCTCCTAGAACCATGGACGGATTCATTAAGGTGTGTCTGGAAACTAGCTAATAAATTAACTAGTAGTTGATAAGTTAACTTATAAATAAATTATCTTTAGTAAAAAATAGCTTATAAATATGTAAAATGATCAAAAATGGTATTTTGGGGTATAATAATTAATATTAATAAGAATATAATTGAAAAAAACTTCAAAAACGCTACTTTAACTAGCTTTTTGATAAGCTAATTTATGGTCCATCCAAATATGTACTAGCTTATCAATATCAGCTAGCTTATTTTTACCAAACACAACGTAAGGATCAGGGTTTTTTTTTGTGCGGTGGAAGCTTTTCAACAAGTTATTTTGTAATTAGTTTGTATATTATTTTATGATATTTCTTTTTCATTCACATTTATTAATAACAACTTCACATTAACCATAAATTTAATACTATATATATATATAACTTGTCGTTAAAAAAATACTATATATATACACACATACATACATATATGCTTCAATACCACAAGATGGAAATGCTTGATGCAAGTTTATAAAGAAATGCTATTCAAGATCCTTAGACAAGTATAACTTTAATGATAACAGTGTTCTCGACTTTTAAAAGCTTTGAAAAAAATATAGGATAATATGGACATCTTACAATATTTGATTGCAATAAAATTTTCTTATGCCTTTGACATCAAGGACTTTTCTATTGTTTGGGATATACGCTACTAGTTTAGACAGACGCCGATGCAATTTATGGAAACTTTGGTGTTCGTCGCTTGACTTTTCAATATACATTAGACTTGCATTTTATTACAGGATTTCTAATATAACTATATCACTTACTAAGATATTTAAGAAGCTCAAATGATGATTATTATGAACATAGAACATTAAGGGTATTCTGTAAAAACACATATTATAAAATCATTGGGTTTTCTTCCCCTATTCCATCAATATAGGAGGCTTAACAAGAGAGAGTTGATGAATCTTCAAAGTCATTTTATTCTCAAGATACAAATATTGTTTGAACTCTGTGTGAGGGTTTGCAGGAGGCTTATTATAAAGTTTACAGTGACCTTTTTTATATAATTTGTTTCTGTCGTTTGATATGTCATTATACAAACTCCAACTATTAACCTTTTTTTTTGGGAAAATTGCATTAAAATGGAATCAACTTTGCCCTAATTCCTATTTTAGGGAACCAACTTTAAAAGTTATCAACCGGGTTCGAATCTTGTGCCTCTACCGCTGAGGCGAAGCCGTTCAAAAAAAAAAAAAAAAACTTTTCGTTTATTAAAGGGTCTTGTTGACTTGCTAATGATGATGTGGCCTAAGTAAACGCCATCTAATATGCCATGTCATATTTAAAATTAAAAATAAAAACTTAAAATTGAATATTATATTAAAAATAATTAGTTTGTTCTTATATAATTCGAATCGGATGAAAAATAAAAACCAAAATTTATACTAATTAAATGCTTTTAATATAATATAAAGTTGTTATACTTCAAACAAAATTAGAGAAATTAAAAAATTAAAAATTAAAAACTACTAAAAGAAAACAACTAAATTAAAATAAAAGAACAACCCTAAAACCCAACTTTGCACACGAGTGTCACCCTCCACCAAAGGAAGCCGCCGCCTCCACCTCCTCAACATTATCTCCGGCAACAACAGTTGAGAGTTTACATCTCAGTCCTTGGGTCGCTTTATCTCTGCAACTAAACCAACCATTGGGCTTCCACATCTTCTTTTTCTCATAACCCTAATGTTTCTCATGATGTAAATATTCGATTTTTCCATGTGATTTTGAGACTTGTCAATGGAGATTGTTGGAATTCTAACGAAAAATATCATTTTTGGTAAATCATTGATGGTTCTTGTTACTTTTATTTTACTCTTTTTTCTTTTGAGTTTTGTTTAGACAGTGAGGGATTTGTGGTAGAATAATGTGAAAAAAGAGAAGTCATACATTGGCCGGAGAGCTAATGGCCGGAAAATAGTGGTCAGAGTGATGAACATGAAGTTGAGGCTGTTTTTTATTGTTTACATGACATGGATATTATGTAACTTTTCTTTTGCCACATCAGTTAAAGTAGACCGGTTACCTGTTAAACAGGTTAACTAGACCCTTAAATAAACTAAAAGTTTGTCTAAGACCCTTAACTGATAACTTTAAAAGTTGATTCCCCAAAATAGGAATTAGAGCAAAGTTGGTTCCATTTTGATGCAATTTTCCCTTCTTTTTTTTACACAGATGCACAAATTTAAGGCATGCCAACACTTGGAACCACACCAAGACACATCTATAAGTTTTTTTTTCTTTTTCTTTTCGGAATAGATAGACAAATCTTAACATAATAGATCTAAAAATATGGCATTTTTGTTTGTAAAATCTGATTTCATCTTAGATCGAAAAGGTTCAAACTAAACTATACATAATTAGAGCCCAATTTTGACCCCATCAAAATGTTTAGACTTTTTTTTAACATTTTTCTAGAAGGCTTGATAATTGATATAAATCATCATTTTCAAATCTCTTAAATCTATAAACCCTTGTATTAAATTTATTTTAGATTTTTATAGTTTCAAAATAAAATACTAAATAATATTCCTTTAAACCCGATATTTATGTAATCATGAAATCACTTCAATATATACGTTTAGTTGAACTTTGGATGCAATGACATTTTATGGACCTTGAATGTACGTAAAATCAAGAGCCTCCAATAAGTATGAAAAAAAATTCAATAGGTATTTTTTTATTAATAAGAAAATGAATGCAAAATATATTTTAATGATTCACAAGAAAATAAAATTTATTCTTCTTTGTTATATGTAACAACTCGAATACATTTTTGCCATTTTTAACGAGAAATAAACGGAAATGAAATAAAAGTAACCATTACAGCGGAAATTGTCCAAAAACGTAAATTTATTTATTATTATTATTATTCTTTTAGGATCAAAGGTGTAAGTTTCAACCAAAAGGTACTAACCAAATCCTCAAACAAGGTTCATCACAAACATCTGTTTGAAAACATCAAAACATAATCTAAAGTTTAACGGTATTAATAATCCAAGTGAACTGAGCCTTGAGCATGATCAGAACTTCAAGCTTTTCCCTTCCCTTTGTCCTTACCAGACGGACCTGCATCTAAGGGGAAAAGAACACAACGGGGTAAGCTTTCGCTTAGTGAGCACACACCACAAACACATAACAATATTATACAAACTATTGCACATATGAGAACTAGGCATGTTATCACAAATGGCCTTACGGTGCACGCCGGTAAGAACCACACACATACTGATATCAGTTAACACAAGGACTATACCCACGGTGGCCACCACCACTACAATGAGTACGTCATCACACAACATGCTAGTCTCATACCATATATGCATCACATACAAGTTGTACATAAAGCCACGTATAAGGGTTAATGTACTCATCTTGGTTCGCTTCACAATAATTAAGATCAACTCACCACACGGTTATATAACAATCACCTATATATCACATTATAGCAAAGCACACATGAATATCATTCATAACGACACCTTAAGGCTCATGACCGAAACACTCAAGGCTCATAACTAACACACTTAGTCTAGACCTGAACTAGACTCTCTAGAAAGGTAGGTAATTCAATTACGAACCCAACGGTCTTTACGGTATCAAAATCGGAGCTAAGACGCGAAAGTTACGGCCAAAACAGTTTTTCCACACAAAACAGAGGCTAGCGATCGCTAGGCTGGTAGCTAGCGATCGCTAGCTATTTTTTCCCCACTTCCTGTTCGAGTTCGCGATCATCAGGTGGTCGCTAGCCCTCATTTTCCATGGCTAGCGATCGCTAGCCTCATACACTAGCGATCGCTAGGTGCTGAAATTCAGCACGAACCCAAAATCGAGTTTTCATCTTTTTGGCATAACTTTTGCATCCCAAACCCAATTCGACCGATTCAAAAAGCCATGGTTTCGTATTTCCAGGCTCTACAATACTACTACAATGAAAATAGGACCAACCTAACACAAATACTCAATTGGTGATCCAAAGATCACCAATTTCCTTAACATTCGACCAAAACCCTAACTATGATCCAAACTTGATATTCGACAACAACAAAGGAAAATTGATGATTACCTGAAGTTAGAAACTTAGTTCCAACGGTAAAACAACAATCGATGGCACCACGTAGACACAATTTCACCCCAAACACCAAAACCCTTTGAAGTCTTTCAAGCCTTTTTTCTCTTCTCTCAAGATTGACAAATGATCAAAAGTAAAGGGTTTGATCATCCAATCCCCTATATATACACTTACACATAACACCCTCCACTTTCTATATTTACAAGCAAGCCCCCCTACCTGAAATTACATAAATGACACCAAACCTTACTAAGTTAACGAAAGAGAAGTTAAAACTTAACTGAATGGGAACGGGGTGTTACAACTCTCCCCCACTTACCAAGATTTCGTCCCCGAAATCGGTCACGCTTGGGAAAAGTTCCGGATGATTCGCCCTCATCTCAGCCTCTGGCTCCCACGTCCACTCTGACCCTTTCCGATGCTCCCACTGAACTTTCACCAACCCAATCTCCTTGTTGCGCAAGGATTTCGTCTTCCGTTCCAAGATAGCAATCGGCCTTTCCACGTAGTTAAGTCATTCATCAACTTGAATATCATCTAATGGAATGTGAGCCGATTCATCCGCCAAACATTTTCGTAACTGGGACACATGGAAAGTGTCATGTATCAAACTGAGCTCTGGTGGTAGCTCAAGTCGATACGCCACTTTACCCACACGTGCCACCACTTTGAATGGTCCAATGAATCTAGGGCCGAGCTTGCCCCTCTTCCGGAATCGGATCACTCCCTTCCAAGGCGACACTTTTAACAACACTTTATCACCCACACTAAACTCCAAGTCTGATCTCCGCTTATCAGCGTAGCTTTTCTGACGACTTCGAGCTGTTTTCAAACGTTCTCGAATTAATTCTATGCTCTCAGTTGTCTTCTGAACTATCTCGGTACTACCCAACTCCCGTTGGCCCACCTCTCCCCAACATACCGGAGTCCTGCACCTCCTCCCATAAAGCATCTCATATGGAGGCATACCAATGCTAGCATGGAAGCTGTTGTTGTACGAAAACTCGGCCAACGGTAAATAGGTATCCCAACTACCACCAAAATCTAACACACAGGCTCTCAACATGTCCTCCAAGGTCTGAATCGTTCTCTCACTTTGACCATCGGTTTGAGGATGGAATGCTGTACTAAGTTGCAGTTTCGTCCCCAAATCCTCATGGAACTTACTCCAAAACCGTGACGTAAACCGAACATCCCGATCAGAAATGATAGTGACCGGAACGCCATGTCTAGCCACGATCTCCTTAACATAAATATCAGCCAACTTTTCCGACGAAGAGCTCTCATTAATAGCAATAAAATGAGCGCTCTTAGTTAAACGATCCACAATAACCCAGATAGCATCCACATTTCTGGAAGTACGAGGTAACTTAGTGATTAAGTCCATCGTAATGTGCTCCCACTTCCAAACAGGTATATCCAAAGGTTGCAACTTCCCATGAGGTCTTTGGTGCTCTGCCTTAACCCTCAAACAGGTTAAGCACTTCTCCACATAACGGGCCACATCCCGCTTCATTCCTGGCCACCAATAATCGGTCTTCAAATCCCGATACATCTTGGTAGCTCCCGGATGAATAGAAAACTTGGACTTATGAGCTTCGTCCAGGAGTGTCTGCCTCGCCTCACATGACACCGGCACCCACACTCGACCCGAACGAGTCAATAACCCTCTACTATCAGTCACCAACTGGACCAGTTGACCCTTAATCCTCTATTTCTTTTGATTCTCCTCCTTCACTGCTTCAAACTGCGAGCTCTTTATTAACTCTATCAACGAAGTGGTCACTGTCAATCCCATCAATGGCACCCGCAACACATCACCATGAGCCTTTCGACTCAACGCGTCCGCCACCACATTGGCCTTGCCTGGATGGTATAGGATCTCGCAGTCATAATCCTTTACCACATCTAACCACCGGCGTTGTCTCATGTTCAGATTTTGCTGATCGAGAAAATATCGCAAACTCTTATGGTCAGTGTAAATGGTACACTTTACACCATAGAGGTAATGTCTCCACAATTTCAAAGCAAAAACTATCGCCGCTAATTCCAAGTCGTGAGTCGGATAATTTACCTCATGCGTTTTTAGCTGACGGGACGCATAGGCTATTACCTTCCCACGTTGCATTAACACGCAGCCTAACCCGTGATAAGAAGCATCACAGTAGACTGTCATGTCATCAACCCCTTCCGGTAGCGTCAAAACCGGCGCTTCACACAATTTCCCACGCAACAACTCAAAAGCTTTTTGTTGCTCCTCGCCCCACACAAACTTCACATTCTTTCGAGTTAGCCTCGTCAAAGGCACCGCTATCTTAGAGAAATCCTGAATAAACCGTCGGTAATAACCGGCTAATCCCAGGAAACTCCGAATCTCTGTGGGAGTCTTTGGAACCTCCCATTTCATCACCGCTTCAATCTTTGCCGGATCCACCTTGATGCCTTCCCGATTAACAAGATGCCCTAAAAATTGGACCTCTTGTAACCAGAAATCGCATTTAGAGAACTTAGCGTACAACCGCTCCCGTCGCAAAGTCTCTAGTACCTCGATCAAATGTATCACATGATCTTCCTTCGTCTTGGAGTAAATCAGTATATCGTCTATGAATACGATTACCGACTTATCCAACATAGGCCTACAGACCCGATTCATCAGGTCCATAAACACTGACGGCGCGTTTGTCAACCCGAACGGCATCACCACGAACTCGAAGTGTCCGTACCTCGTTCTAAATGCTGTCTTCTGCACGTCCTCTTCCCTCACCTTCACTTGATAGTACCCAGATCGAAGATCTATCTTTGAGAACCACGCAGCTCCTTGAAGTTGATCAAAGAGATCATCGATCCTCGGTAGCGGGTATCGATTTTTCACTGTAAGCTTATTGAGCTCACGATAATCGATGCACATCCGCATCGAGCCATCCTTCTTCTTCACAAAGAGAATAGGGGCTCCCCAAGGTGAACTACTTGGGCGTATAAACCCCTTGCCCAACAACTCTTCAAGCTGGTTCGACAACTCCTGCATTTCTGGAGGTGCTAAACGATAGGGAGCTTTAGCCACTGGCGCCGCCCCCGGAATCAAGTCGATCCCGAACTCCACTTGACGCTCCGGAGGAACTCCCGGTAAATCTTCCGGAAAGACATCCGGGAAGTCCCTTACAACCGGAACATCGGCCACCGATTTCCTCTTTTTCTCCCCCGCAATCTCTGCCACGTACACAAGGTAGCTCACGCCTCCCCCTTTCACGTACCGCCTTGCCTTAGCCAAAGAGCACGTCCTTGGCGGTCGCTTCATGCCGTTGCCGGTGATGATCAAGTCTCCCCCACTAGGATTCCTGATCTTCACTCTTTGACTCTCACAATCGAACCACGCCCCATGACGACCCAACCAACTCATCCCCAACACTACATTTATTTCTTTCATAGGAATGGGTATAAGATCGACACGAAACCTTACCCCTCCCAATTCTATTATATTTCCTCTATATATATTTCTAACTATTACACTCTTCTCATCAGCTATTTCTACCTCTAAAGGCTCATCTAATCTACCCATTACATTAGAAAAACCCTTACAAAAAGAAGTGGAAACAAAACTTTTGCTAGCTCCCGTATCAAACAGAACTAAAGCTGGTTTTGAGTTTACGGGAAATATACCTGTCACCACTTCAGGCTCCACCTTTGCTTCCTCCGCAGTCAGCTGAAAGACCCTCGCACGGCCTTTCGGGATCTCCACCTTTTTCGCCAGACCGGCCTCAATCGCCTTCAAAGGCGCCACTCCAGATAACTGGGTAGATGCAGCTGCGTTCGGGCACTCGTGAGCAAAATGACCAGGCTGAAAACACCTGAAACACAATCTGGCCGCAACCCTGCAGTCCCGGCTCGAGTGACCTGTTTTCCCGCACTTGTAGCACGTAATAAGACTCGGCCTACACTCGCCCGGATGATTCCGGCCACACTTGGAGCACTTAGGATACTCCCTTTTCCCCTCCGATCTTTGCACCATCCCCTTGAACTTCTTGTTTGAGTGGACTTGACTGTGCTCCTCCTTCTTGCGTTTCCCTTGGCGCTCTAACTCAATTTCCCTTAATCGGGCCTTTTCGAACATCTGCTGAAAGTTCGTACAATTAGTCATCAGTACAAACTCCCGAATTTCAGCTTTGAGCATCTGCCCATAACGATACATCTTCATGGTCTCATCCGCCACATAGTTTGGGCAAAAACGAGACTTCTCCAGAAATTTCTCAGTAATCTCGCTCACCGACTCGGTAGTCTGCTTCATGTAGAGAAACTCGTTAGTAAGCCTCTCTATCTCCACCTGCGGTTCAAACTCCGCTTTGAACAACCCCTTGAACTCCTCCCAAGTCATGGCTTCTACTTGCTCCGGAGTTCTAGAACTACACACCACATTCCACCAATCCTTCGCCGCCTTCCTCAACAAGTTCGCAGCGAAATGAACTTTCACCTCAGCGGAACTGAAACTGGTGAGAAACTCCCCTTCCACTTCCGAGACCCATCTAGAAGAGATGACGGGATCCTTCTCTCCTAAAAAGTTCGGCGGTTGACACGCCATGAAGTCCTTGAAGGTCACATTTCGGGTGTGCCCCGATTGTGAGCTTCCCGCCCCACTCACTCGCCCCCCAGTCGCAGTCTGCACTTGCTGCGTTACCAACTCTGTCCTCCCTCTTCATCTGATCGAAAAGCCCTGGCAATAAACTGTGCAACACCTCCCCCACTTGAGATGCTATCACATCTCTCAAGTCAGGGATTTCCTGATCCTCCCCACCAGTAGGTCCACTGCCTCTCCGAGTAGTCACCATACTGATTCAAGTAACAAACACCATTAAGTACCACACCTAGCACTTAGTCTCTAACACGCTCATCACTCAAGTTATTACTTTATCCCAAATAGGTTCATACAACCTTCCTAGCATGCTACTATCCCATTCATCCTTGTTAGTTCATAGGTGTCCCCTGTAACTTCGCCAAGTCCCGACATGCACAATATAATTGTAACGATATGGGCCCTTATATCATTATAATTATACCCTACATATCTAGGCTCAACGTTGTCACCAAAGGTCCTAATCCCTAATTTCGGTTTACCCCACAACGACCCGCATACACAAGGCAACATCCTATCTATTAAGCATAAGAGTTACCCTACACTTTCCTACCGCTATAGTGGTCATGCACAAATAGCCTTTAAATTTTATCTAAGACAACTTCCACACCACAAATTAAGTAATCACATTCAATCATGCTTACACATCACCACAATAACACGCTATTAGCAATCCAATAACAAAATCATCAATGTAGACTATTAAACAAAGTGCTCACCCGACTTGACGTTCCGATCCTTGGCTCAGTTCACACCCCACTGTACAAAATATCAAATTTTGATGGTTACTTGTTCTGAAAACACGAACACTTGGGTTTAAGTTCAAGCACTCACCTCGTGTGAATGCCTGAATCCCTCAAACCAAGGCTCTGATACCAATTGTAACAACTCGAATACATTTTTGCCATTTTTAACGAGAAATAAACGGAAATGAAATAAAAGTAACCATTACAGCGGAAATTGTCCAAAAACGTAAATTTATTTATTATTATTATTATTCTTTTAGGATCAAAGGTGTAAGTTTCAACCAAAAGGTACTAACCAAATCCTCAAACAAGGTTCATCACAAACATCTGTTTGAAAACATCAAAACATAATCTAAAGTTTAACGGTATTAATAATCCAAGTGAACTGAGCCTTGAGCATGATCAGAACTTCAAGCTTTTCCCTTCTCTTTGTCCTTACCAGACGGACCTGCATCTAAGGGGAAAAGAACACAACGGGGTAAGCTTTCGCTTAGTGAGCACACACCACAAACACATAACAATATTATACAAACTATTGCACATATGAGAACTAGGCATGCTATCACAAATGGCCTTACGGTGCACGCCGGTAAGAACCACACACATACTGATATCAGTTAACACAAGGACTATACCCACGGTGGCCACCACCACTACAATGAGTACGTCATCACACAACATGCTAGTCTCATACCATATATGCATCACATACAAGTTGTACATAAAGCCACGTATAAGGGTTAATGTACTCACCTTGGTTCGCTTCACAATAATTAAGATCAACTCACCACACGGTTGTATAACAATCACCTATATATCACATTATAGCAAAGCACACATGAATATCATTCATACGACACCTTAAGGATCATGACCGAAACACTCAAGGCTCATAACTAACACACTTAGTCTAGACCTGAACTAGACTCTCTAGAAAGGTAGGTAATTCAATTACGAACCCAACGGTCTTTACGGTATCAAAATCGGAGCTAAGACGCGAAAGTTACGGCCAAAACAGTTTTTCCACACAAAACAGAGGCTAGCGATCGCTAGGCTGGTAGCTAGCGATCGCTAGCTATTTTTTCCCCACTTCCTGTTCGAGTTCGCGATCATCAGGTGGTCGCTAGCCCTCATTTTCCATGGCTAGCGATCGCTAGCCTCATCACCTAGCGATCGCTAGGTGCTGAAATTCAGCACGAACCCAAAATCGAGTTTTCATCTTTTTGGCATAACTTTTGCATCCCAAACCCAATTCGACCGATTCAAAAAGCCATGGTTTCGTATTTCCAGGCTCTACAATACTACTACAATGAAAATAGGACCAACCTAACACAAATACTCAATTGGTGATCCAAAGATCACCAATTTCCTTAACATTCGACCAAAACCCTAACTATGATCCAAACTTGATATTCGACAACAACAAAGGAAAATTGATGATTACCTGAAGTTAGAAACTTAGTTCCAACGGTTAAAACAACAATCGATGGCACCACGTAGACACAATTTCACCCCAAACACCAAAACCCTTTGAAGTCTTTCAAGCCCTTTTTCTCTTCTCTCAAGATTGACAAATGATCAAAAGTAAAGGGTTTGATCATCCAATCCCCTATATATACACTTACACATAACACCCTCCACTTTCTATATTTACAAGCAAGTCCCCCTACCTGAAATTACATAAATGACACCAAACCTTACTAAGTTAACGAAAGAGAAGTTAAAACTTAACTGAATGGGAACGGGGTGTTACATTATAAATACAAGAGCACTTAAAATTTGGGCCCTAATATTTTTAGGCCCTGGGCATATGCCCGTGTCGTCCTCACCCAAGAACGACTGTTTGGATGCATGCTTACAACCTTTGCCAACGATCTAACCTATAGGACTTTCGTGTGTGACTTCGGCAAGCCGTGTTCAACTCATTTTCAATTGCATCTATACATCCTTGGGAAGCAACTTCACCAAGTACCTTGCACTATATGAAGACTTGCATGAGTGTTAATTTTTTCTTGATATTTTAACACCTTAATAATTAATATACCATATACCGTATGCCATATTAAGCAACACTTCTGTTTGCACAATTGCTTAAATGACACTTTTCGGTTAATTTATTGGCCATCAGATCTTATTCGGAACTACATCACTACACCAAGCAAATCTAAAACACGTCGTATGATAATAAATAATCGATATGACATAGGTTTGGTGTTTAATATTACCTTGAGTTTGTTGGTGAATACTTGAAGAACTTGAATACTTCTCTTATTCTTTTACGCTCAAATCAACACTTTTGTCTGTAAGTTCTCTTTCTAAATATTTGTAATTAGGAAGAGAAAAACCACAAGGTCTTAGTTTGGTGGCAATCCGTTGGCTCAATAAGAAAGGTAGTTCATGTTCTCTATAGGGTTGCGATGAGAAACATGAAAATAATATCAACTTTTGGATGTAGCAAGATAAGATACATTAAGATGCACTGTGTAAGACTTCGCCTACCACGACACAATATTATTTGTTTTGCCCCACTAGCTCACAACTTTGTTTCTGGCATGGTACTGCTCCTACCCAACATGCTTAATTGCAAAGTTCCAATGACCCTGCCATGCTTGTAGCTCTAAAACACGTTGTGTCTAGTAAGACTAAGGTTTACTTATGAACCAGCATCTCTCTTGTCTACGACAATCTGAGATTTGCCTAAGGTGTTACAAACACCTCTTAGGAACTCATCGTCCTCGTTAAGGTTTGCCCGCATCCTGAACGACACATGGGTGACTTCTAATACCACTTGTAACACCTTGCCTACCACACCACAATATTGTCCGTTTCGCTTGACTGACTTACGACTTTGTTTTTGATGACCTAATGGGGACTTACTGGGTGGGGGGACGGGATGAACACATGGATGAGGTGGTTTTTTATTTAAAGTTTTTGTGCTTAAAGGACTTGGATAAAGAGTAATAGAACTTGGACAATTAAAAAGGAGTTAAAATTAGGGGTGGCAATTTGCGGGTTGAAGGGTTGGCAGGTCACGGGTTGGCGGGTTGGAGGGTCAAAAAACCTCAACACAACCCAACCCATTTAGCTAATCGTGTCGAGTTCTTCAACCCAACTCACGAAGGGTCGTGTCGTGGGTCGTTGTCACGGGTTGGCGGGTCATTGGCGGGTTGGCGGGTCATTGGTGGGTTGGTGGGTCATAAACGGGTTGACGGGTCAAAGCTCATACTTCATATAATTCAAATAAAAACAAGTAAACAACATCCAAAAGCAGCCAAAATACCAAATACAACCAAATTTCAAAGGCAAATACAACCAAGTTTCAAAAGCAAATACAACCAAGTTCCAAAGCAACCAAAATACCAAAACAACAAAATTTCAAGTTCAAATAAACAAGTTTAAAGTTCAAAATACAAATAAATTTAGCGCCTGGACGTCGAATTTAGGGTGAACAGAAGCAAGAGAAGACGATTTAGGGTGGACGTCGTGATGCGTTGCGACTGGAAGAAGACTGAAGAGTAGAAGACGATTTAGGGTTATCACTTATTTGGCCGCTTTCATAATTGATAATTTCATTTGTAATTTCTTTAGTTTTTTTACTATATAATAAAAACTAAATATAAAATAATTATTTAAATATAAATGGGTTCGCGGGTCAACCCGCCAACCCAGTGGGTCAACCCGCGAAATTTGGCAGGTTGACGGGTTGACAGGTTGGAGGGTCAAAAATCTCAACCCAAAACCCATTTATCTTCGTGTCGTGTTGTGTCGGGTTGGCGGGTCGTGTCGGAAATTGCTAGTCCTAGTTAAAATGATAAAAATGCCCCTCATGTGGAGGGCACACAGGAGGCTTAACGGAGCATTTTTAACGTGAGTTAGTTTCAAGGACCTCTATCATAAAAAAAGTGAAATCATAATAATAATTTTAGGGTTTAGGTACCACCATTGCAATTAGGGTCAAACCACATGGACCAAATTTGAAATTTACTCTTTAGTTAGTTATAAAATCAAGTGAGTCATAAACTACAAAACCTACCAATTAAGGAGTAGTAGGTCGCTGACCCTAAGGTTACACTCACTTTCAATTACTGGGGAAGTAACAGTTATCATCGTTAGGAAGCCATGGATCTTGCCCGACACGAATGGAAGCACCGGTACCCATTTTCCATCTATAGTCTCCTTTCAAAACATGGGCTGACCTAAAAAAAATTTCAAACGGTAAATCTGAATTAAAAGCTAAAATATAGAAAAAAATGTCTTTAATGGAACTTGAACCCAATACGTTTTATTTGAAAAGCAAGGAACTAACCAACTCAACCAAGGGAATTTGATATCTTTAGTGCAGTTTCAAAATATATATGGTTGCACACAACAAATTTGTAGATGACACGTTTCACGACACTGTAATTTTTACACTACGATGGGGAATGTAACGGTGGCAGTAACAATGGCACGTGCCACCGTAGGCACCAACACAGGTCCGTCCATGTTTCAAAACAAGTTGGGATTGTCAGATGCATCTCCATAATATTAATGAAATTATAAAATAAATTAGTTGAAATGGATGACCTATGATAAATTTGACGTATCTAACGTATATAAGAAATCTCAAATAATAAAACCTCATACACAATTCATAAGTGTTTATATTCAATGTAATAATTCATTTTTTTTCTCCATAAATACAATAAACGTTCAAATTTTCTTATTCACCCTTGTTTTATTGATTAAACACAAGTCAAATTATCAAACTACCTTTTAACATTTTTTGAAAGAGTGTCTTAGGTTATGCCTAGAATAATCCTAACAAATTACAACAATAGGACATTCATCAACTCAATGACTATAATTATTATAGACATCTAAAATTGAACATTGAACATATTCAGATAAGATGTTCCACCACATCACAAAAGACTCAAACACTACATTACAACCTTTGTGGTTAACTACATTGAGTGAGGTTCAAACAAGAAACATATCAATTTAGAAAAGGGTTAATTACATGGGTATGTATCGAACTTGTTATGTTTTATCATTGTATGTAATCAACTTATAAACTTACCATTGTATGTATCGAACTTTCTAAAATTGCCATTGTATGTATCCAACTTTATCAAAACCTCAAGTTCGATACACTTTCGTGACAAGTAGAATACATTCAATGATAGGTTTTGATAAAGTTGGATACATACAATGGCAAGTCTAGCAAGTTCGATACATACAATGATAAGTTTATAAGTTGAGTACATACAATGATAAAACGTGACAAGTTCGATACAAACTCATGTAATTAACCCTTTAAAAAAACGTGAGAAGCAATATCTGCCACTCATCTCGGTCAACAAATACGGCTTTGACCGGTACCCCCTTATAATAATCTCTACCCTCCCATGAATCGCGTCACGTGATCACGTCCACCATAACTGCAAGATGAGTGGCTGAGATTGCTCCTCATTTTTTATAAATTGACATACTTCTCGTTTAAACATTCCCCTAACTACGTTATTATAATCATTGACTTATATATAAAACAACTTTCATATTAAAATCAACCAAATGACCAATACTATGAAAGCTAAAACTGGTTTACCACATAATAAAAAACAGTTCATCGTTATCATATACAACAACAGTTAGAACGAACAGATTAAATTACTTTATTATATTTAGCTCATAATTCTTTTAGCTAATTATAATATGAAGCAGGTCATATAACTACAAAACATACCAATAAAAAAAAACAAGAAAACTGGTTTAACCACTTTATGCCAGCCAACACATTAGAAAGTTCTTCAAGTTAAACCGGCCGGTCCAGCCCGCAATCTCCCCTAAAATTGTCGGCTTTTTTTTAAGCTTCGAGTAATCGATCTTGCCATTTTCCCAGAAAAGAAACCAAATTGCTCAACTTGCTTACTTGAAAAAAAAATCCCCTTTTCTTTTGATTATGAATTTGTGAATTTGTGATCTTAATCGTAACACAAATTGCAAAATTTCAACGAATTTGTACAAATTTCGATTCCGATTTTTCAAACGGCTAGATGTTATCGCAATCGGATGATGCTACTACTACCGAATCGTCACCGCCGCCGGAATCCGCCGTCACCGTCGTCCAACCACCACCGCCGCCGCCGTCGTCATCCTCCGACGACTTCTTCTCTTCCGCCTCCGTCTCCTCCTCCTCCTTATCCGATGAGAACGGAGGAACTCAAACTCGTCCTCAGATCCCCATCGCGTGGCCCTCCGATGGCGTTCTAACCCTAGATTGGGTCACGAACCTTATGTCGACCTTCGATTGGTCGTCCAGGAATCTCCGGCCGACGGAGCTGCCGACGGTGCTGCCGGTGGAGGTTTTTGATGCTTTGGTGCTCACTGCGTCGAAGATCTTGCATAAGGAGACGAATTGTGTTCGGATCGAGCCTGATAGGGATGATGGTGTGAGTGTGGTGGTGGTTGGAGATGTGCATGGGCAGTTGCATGATGTGTTGTTTTTGTTGAAAGATGCAGGGCTTCCATCTGAAAATAGGTTTTTTGTGTTTAATGGAGATTATGTTGATAGAGGAGCTTGGGGTCTTGAGACCTTTGTTCTTTTGCTGGCTTGGAAAGTAAGTAAATACTACTCTAAATGGACCTCAATTTTGTTACAACAATTGGACTTATGTAGAGTGAAGCTTGTTTTAGGTGTCAACTTAATATGGAGTTTTGTTTGTTCATGGTTTATTTCACTTTGGTTTATGTAGATAAGAGTTAAAAATGTGTAATTTGCTTAGTTTCCTATATGGTTAGGCTTCATGAGTATGTATGGTAAATAACTTGGTTGATTCAATGCAAGTCACTTGTGTAGTTTGTTTAGTTAGTTTGATTAACTGATAACGAGTAAATGCATCGGTTCTCTTTTTAGAGTACGTATTATTCGGTGACTATGTTTTCTTGCTGCTTGTGTTTGTATATTGTTGCTTACTCATAAGTCATAGCTATCATATATGCCTTTCTTGCCTCTTTAAAGTTTTGTTTTCCAAACTTTTTGGGCTAACTTTATGTCTTTCACACCCTTTTCACAAGCCAGGGCTGTCTCTACCCTCTGGGGTAGAGGTAAGGTCCATGTACATCATGTCTCCATCGCCGTGTGGGGTATATTGAGCTGGTTTGGATTGGTTTGGTTTTACTATTCAGAACAATTAAACATGGCTTTGATAGTAATACCTAATATGTTAATATTCAGTGTTAAATTTTGGATAAAAAAGCAGGACATAATAAAAGATGTGAATACTTCTAGTTTCTAGCACTCATTTGCATTGCAAGATCCACTCCCTGCAGTTGATAAAGTTGATGCCATTTTAACCAAATAGAGAACAGCAGGAATGATTTCTATAAGGAAGGTCAAATTTAGCGAAAGTAGATGTGATCAGATCATTAACTTCTCGTTCCCACCGAATTGGTAATAATTGTCATCTCTAATCAAACTAAACGAACCCATTATATCTCACTTTAAAGGAGGGGTAGGATGTATGTAAATCTTGTCTTAAAACCATAAGGATTCAAAGACTATTTTCTTGAAGACCCCCCGACTTGTGCACGAAACAGAGGTGTGCACAAGCAAGCACTAAGATAAGTAGTATAACAGGTAATCACGAAATACATCAACTAGAATAAAATGGTTCAATGGTGTGTTGAAGACAATGTAACCAAGTAAAACATTTAATACAAGTAGAAACTAATGAATATATCAATTTAAACATGTTGGTAAGATCAGTAACTCAGTAAAAAAGTCATGTCTTATCAGGCACAGCTAAACCACACAGGGATCTTTTTTGCGTACTTTCTACCTCCTCTCAATACCCTTGTCACCCACTATCGAAACCAACTAAAATTTCAGCCACTCTAATCCCTTGCCTCCAAGAACTCTTAGTAGAGTTCTTGTTCCGGAAAGGCCTAAAGTTGCCATATCCATCTTTAGTTGGTCGATCCACGTATCCCTATGCCTACCCTTCTTAACCCCTCAACCGTCACACTTTCCACTTTCTACTTTCCTTCCTATTGTTGTCTTCTCAATTGTCACACTTTCCTTTCTCCTCAATTGTCATCTCTGCCAACCCTCTAACGCACTTTGTTAGGTAAACACTTCTAAATTTGCAGCACTAATGATATAAAAGTAAGAAGTGACCAAAGGCATCTTCTTATGAATATATATGCTTCCAAAGCGCATGTTCCTTCGTTTAGATTCAGCTTTCCATTTCTCCTTTTACGAGAGTGTTGTTCTTGCTGCTTGTTATGCTTGGTTGCTTTATCAATATTAATTGGATTGTTTTTAATGCACAAATCGAGATATTAACTGTTTGACATCTTTGTCATTTCATGAGCTTTTGTCAGTATGCTCTACTTATGGCCCACAAGAGCTTTATTATACGCTGATCTCTTGTCTTAAATAATTTGATGTTTAACTTTTGTTGTGTATGTAGAGCTTTAAGAGTCCCTGTTTTCCTTATTCAATCACCGAGGCCATGATTCCTATACTGATATGTCATGTTTTCAGGTCTTTTTGCCACAAAGAGTTTTTCTACTTCGTGGGAATCATGAATCCAAATACTGTACCTCAGTTTATGGATTTGAAAAGGAAGTGCTGGCCAAGTACGGAGATAAAAGGGATGGAAAGCATGTTTATCGTAAGTGTCTAGGATGTTTCGAAGGACTTCCTCTTGCTTCCATTATAGCAGGGCGTGTTTATACAGCACATGGAGGGATCTTCCGCAACATACCTGCTACCCCATCCAAACGACCTAAAGGAAAGAAGAATCGTAAAGTTATACTTAACCCAGAGTCTGTTCCTTTATCTCTTGGCTCTATGGAAGAATTATCTAAAGCTAGGCGATCTGTACTTGACCCTCCATGGGAAGGCCAGAATTTGATTCCCGGAGATGTATTATGGTCTGATCCGTCGATGAAACCTGGCCTTTCTCCAAACAAGGAAAGAGGTATTGGGCTTTTGTGGGGTCCAGACTGCACAGAAGACTTCTTAAAGAAATTCAATCTTAAGGTGATTCTATAAATAAGTTTTTTGTTTCCAAGCCATTTGTTCTTTTTACGTATTTAGATATTTTTAGATATTATTACTTTTAAACACTTTTAGATATTATTACTTTTAAACACAAGTAGTTTTATTGTTGTCAACATGTTCTATATTTAACTTATTCGTTCACCTATGTAGATTTTTGCTACATAATGACAAAAGGCTCTAATTGAGCGTTGATTTCATATGTTGTTTTTGAACATGTGAACCAAGTTTTTAATATATTGATAAATGCTGATTTACTTTGTGATTTCTATAAAAGTCTCTTCCTCAATGATTTTTGGAGCATTATAATTATTTTTCTTAGTTTACCTATTTCACTTAAATAACTCTTGTATATCTCCATTTCTATAGCTGATTGGGGTATTATTTAAAGGGGTCAATATGCGTTTATTATTAAATATATCACATACAAACTTCTAATTTAAACTACATCCATCCTTGGAGTTCTGATTGTTCAAGCATAGTTGTGTTTACAGTTCATAATCTGTTCTATAATGTGAAACCTCTTTTCTGTTTCTTAATGTTGCTTGTGTTTTGCATGATGGATGTATATGCATTCACAAGTTGATTGGGCAAGCTGCCTGCTAAGTGCTAACCTTGATATCAATTATTGCAGTTAATTATTAGATCTCATGAAGGTCCTGATGCAAGGGAAAAACGGCCTGGTCTTGGAAGGATGGATGAAGGGTACACCATAGATCATGTTGTTGAGTCTGGGAAACTGATTACTCTCTTCAGTGCTCCAGACTATCCACAGTTTCAGGTGCCTTTTTGTTCTGTTGATCTGTATTATTCTACATAATGCTGCAAGTGATCTTCATTATTGCCTTATTGGTGTACATATTGTGTTTAATGCTTGATTAGATTTTTCGTATATTATAAATTCTTCCAAAGTTATGCATATTCACAAGTTGCTCATGTATATGTTGACATTCTAGTTATGCCATGTATCCTTATGTGGCAAGGATTACTCTAAAATGAGCGATGGAATGGGAACTAAGAGGGGTAGATAGAATAAGAAACAGAATCAGGTAATTTATCAACATGAAAAAACTTTTGGAATGAGCAAAAACTTTTAATAAATTACCTTGCTTCCTGTTATTGCATTGCCTGTGGTAGGGATCTGGATTGATCTCCTAGCAATAAGAAACCGTATCTCTAAATAAACAAAGTCTTGGGAGCTGATTTTTGTAGGGATTTTTATTTCCCTTTTTTTTTAATATGCTCATAGCAGATGGGCCATGAGATGCTATCTTAGGTAGTTTGTATTGATAAAAAAAAGGAAAAGTTCATACTTATTCCATGTATTGATTATATGACTAAACTCTTTCCAGTACCGTAGTTTGAGTTGAGGCATATCTTTCTTTTTCCATCTTTATCTTATAGCATCTGAGAGTTAAATACTAATGCTGTTTGCCTATTGTTGCCACCTTGTCTTTTTCGTAACCATAAAGTAAAACAACATTTTGATCCTTGTTGTGATCTGTTGGGCATATTCATAATAGACGAATTTGCAAGGAGCTTTCTCCTCAAGAAAGTATACTTGGTGTTCAGTAGCTGGACCCTACATTCATTTATGCTTTTCAAGTGTTGGTTTTTGCCTTCTTTTGGACATAACTTGTTTGCAAAGCACAAGGAAAAGATTCACACCAAGGATTCCTTGGATAGTTGTTGCAAAACTGAGAAACCTTGTTGTTGAGGTGACTCTTTTCTGTTATGGAAACAAAAGATTATACATTACCGATCATGTAAAGATATTGGTCATTTGTTAGGAAGAATATATGCATGCAAAGTATGACGGTATACCTTACTTGCTTGAAGGATGATGAATATGTTTCTTTTAATGGGAAATACATAGGAGGAAAAGGGACAAGTACAAGAAATTATTAGACCATTTTTGTGTCACATGCTGATTATGATGAAGGCGAGCTAACTTTGTTATGCACATAACCGATAACTTTAAAAGTAGGCACAGTAACTAATTTAAGTATTTAACAAAAAAAAACATTCACCATTTGGTGCTTGAAGAATTTGTAGCTCTTATCCTTTTCTTGATTCTTATTTGGACCTTGGGGGTAATATAATATGGTGGTTTTTTTACTAAGGGCGTGCTTGGTGGTTGACAAGGTTTTAAAAAGCGGAATCATGCCTCAAGGCATTTTCCCTCAATGAGGCGTAATCCCCAAGGTGGAAATATATATACTACGGAAAATATATTTTATACTAATCATATATATACACACTTCACACTTGAGCATTAGACACAATATGTGTGTGTGTGTGTGTGTGTGTGTGACTGTGTGTGTGTATATATATATTGTACTATATTTCTACATACGCTTTTTTCAATCACGAAATATAGTTACAATTACAATGAAAAAAATGTCGAACTTCAACACACACACACACACACACACACACACACACATATATATATATATATGCTTATGTGTGTGTGTGTACAAATAACATAAAAAAGTATTAGATACCACTACCAGTGATAGAAGTGTGATTGTGACTGTAGCATGTGGTAGAGACTAGATATAAAAGAAGTGTATCCAGTATATACATATACATAGTAGTCGTGTGAACAGAAGAGAATTGAAGAAAATGCAAAGAGAATTTTAAAAAATTGGATCCCCAGACGACAAAAGCCGAATAGCAGATAGGGCTTAGGAGAACTAGTGAAGAACAAGGTTTTCAAAAAAGAAACAGAGAAGGTTTCATACATTTATTAAAATAATTTATGCGTACGCCTCACGCCTCACCACCTCAGACAACTGAGGCGTATGCCTTGTCTGGGGATTGAGAGGCGCAACCTCAAGTGCAATTTTGAACCGCCTCGTCTTGAGCCGCACCTTGAGGCGTACGCCTCACATGCTTTTTAAAACCATGGTAGTTGGTACACGGACAGAACTAGTCAGAATTGCGGAAGGTTTTAAAACCTCACGTAACGTTAAGCCTATGGCAAGCTATGACCTAATCTGCGGTTCTGTTAAAGCAATATATATATATATATATATGTATTTAATGTCGTACTTGTTAGCTTTTAATGCATAACCGAATTTCAAATTAATATCAGTGGCTAATTGAGTAATAGTGGAAATTATATGTATAAAAGTAATAATTTATATGATATAAAGGTTTGCCGCCATAAGTCATGCTTTGAAAAACGTTGTTGCCTTGTCGTGGCTCCTAAGGCTTGAGGCTTGGCCTCGCCGCCATCTAGAACCCTAGGCGCAACTTATAGTGAACTCACAAGAATTTAAATTTCTCTTACCCCTTTTTTATTACAATCTCTTGCTTAATTTGGCTTGCATGATGTGCCTACAAGCTCTCATCTTATTTTGGTTTTATGTTGATAAAAGATCTTGATGATTAGTTACATGAGTTTCTTCCGTATAATCCTTTGCTCATCCAGAATGTTAGGATAAGCTTGAAGTGCTCACTTCTATCAGGGGTCTGTCATCCTAGTGTTCTATTAATCATAGTTACTACTCTATTATAAGTTAATATGGCCTGTCTTGTAGAGCATTGTCATGGCTGAATGATATGCTCGGGAGTAATTGACTTGAAGAGCAATCCTTTAGAGCATTTCAACTTATAGATGTTATAGCTGTCTCAAATAATTTTGAGGATTAGGGTTTCGCTATTTCGAGAGTAGACCTCTTTTATGTACAGCCTAAAGTAGCGACTTATTGCCCTAAATGGGAAGCCCTTCATTTACAAAGAGCCAATTGTTCAGACAATATCCAGAAAAAAATCTAGACAGTTCAACATTGCATCTACCACACAAGCTAGGAGTTCTTTTGAACAGATAGATGCATTTATATTTTGACATTGGCATGGTCATTAGAACCAATATTTTCATGCACGCCCTAAACTTTTTAGAGATCGACTTGCATCCCTATGTAATCATTTTGTGGACATTTCTGTAGAGTCTCCTTGTGTTCATTTTGCCCATGTGTGGACTAAGTGCCATCTTGCTAAGTAAGGAAGCCCACATTGATTTAATATATAAAACAATTTGGATGACAATCATCTATACTGCAACTTGGTGAAGGAGTGTGATATATATATTACTGTTCTATGTAACCTAATGTCTATGGTCCCGTTGGGTGTACGTTATAACTGAGGTTTTTTCTTGGTAGCTTAATGAAGTAGATCCCCTGGCATTTGCGCTTGATTATCAGAACAAGTAGTATGCTAACCAACCATGAAGAAATGAGGAAGTGAATTAGTTTAATTTGAATTGTGGCCTGGTCAAAGAGGACCATTGAAGGCATGCTGAAACTTGTATAGATAGAAATGGGTGAAATGGTGCACATTTGGTACTTGTGTGCTTTGCTTCTATAGGAGTGAACATTATTTTATGCACAAAGTTAGAAATCGAAGCAGCAATTCCAAAATCTAAACTACATCATTAAAATTAAAAGATCAGGAAAAGCGTTATGTTATGAGGCCCGGCCAATAATTAAACTATGCAACTAGAATTGATGGAATTTTTAGTGGCCATCTGACCGATAATTAAGAAAAAGGGAACCACTTTCTCAATTATAATGCATATGACTCGAGCTTTATTTTAAACCGTTTAGATTCAATCTCGCCACCAAAATCCAATGGCCAAGAGACGATATAACTTCATCATTCTCTCATGCTTTAGCATGAATGATAGAGATTTATAAGCAGATTGTGATGATTAAAAGTATCATCTTGAGGTATCTGCTTGAAGGTAGGGCTCATGAAAAGACCAAGGGCACTTTGGGGCTCCTTTTTACCTGAAAATTTGATCATTAATCAATACTGATATGTCAAACTTAAGAGAGCGATATGGGATCAGCCAAAATTGAAAATGCCTATAAGTATGCTAGCTGAGATTCAGCATGTTGAGTAATTATCTTATGAAACAAGCCAAAACCTCTGATTTAATAACCATATTCTGTGAATGAACCCGAAACTTGTATGCAAATATACATTGCTTACGCACCATTTTGTTCACTTATTTCAGGCAACAGAGGAGCGTTACAAAAATAAAGGAGCATACATTGTTCTAGAATCTCCTAATTTTGATGCCCCTGCCTTTCATAGTTTTGAAGCCATCATGCCAAGACCCAAGGTAGTATGAGGTTTTATACTTCATCTGTTCTATTATGAATATTGCAACAATTTATTCTTTTTCTTTTTACTTCATTTTTTCATCAGAGTGGAATACATATTATGTTCAGAAAACAAAGTCAAAAACTATTATGATATAGCAATAAGCAACATTATACAAAGGGAACTGAATATTCATTACAGTTTTCATTTGTATAACAATTACAGGTGAACCCGTACTATGACTTTGAGGACGTGATCGACTCTGATGAAGAATTAGATCTATCGATGATGGTGGAGGCTTCCTCAATGAGTTCACCATCACCTGTTGTAATTTCCTGATTTTGAACTTGTTTTAATTTTTATTTGTATCTGTTGTTGGTTTGCATAGTTTTTGGTATAGAAGGTTTAATTCTTGATGAAATGCCCTTGGAAAATTGCAAATGTAGATTGGTATAATGAGTTTATATGTTTACATTTGGGTAGTTATTAATCAATCATTTAAATGATGCTGTTAGAGGTATGTACTTTCATATTTCATCCCTAGAAAGTTGTACATTGCTTTAGTCCAGAATATATCCTATCACTAAATTTAGAGTAAATTACATTCTTGGTTCTATTATTTACGTGTTTTAACATCCTTGCCCCTATATCGAAATATATGGATTACATCCTTATGGTTTACATTTTATAATTACATTGTGTCACTGTCGAAAAACCACATGAACAATAATGTAGTGTACTTTTCTTTTTCTATTTTAAACCACGGGGACCAAGATTCCAAGAATATAATTTACTCTCTCTCTCTCTCTCTCTTTGTCACTCATACCCACCTACCCATGTATTCAATATAATTTTTTTGTGTATATGTTGTTCGAAAACATGTGAAAAATGTTTACAGTCGTGTAAAACAAATATATGTTAGTTAATATGCTAAAAGATCATCACATGAAGTAGCACATGATGTACTAGCTCTCAATGTTATCACAATTTCATAGATTCTCAAAAGGTCCTCTATAGGTGAGAAGGGAAGTTATGGCGAAAAAGTGAGAAAAGATCCACACCCTTTGATCAATCCCTAATAAAAAATCAACATTAGTGAGATTCACTGAATTAATTCCCTTCTTATGCTTCTCACATGAACCTTCGTGTGTGTCGTGTGTGTGTACACGCATATAGGTGAAGGATCGTGTGAGAAGTTGAATTTAATATGAGAAGCATGAAAAATTGAATTTAATGTGAGAAACGTGATAAATGCATTTGAACTGTTAATCACTTTTAACCTTACGCTTCAGAAGAGACTTGATCTCGGTGCATCCAACGATTGATAGTCACTTCTCACGTTAACTCAACTTCTCACCCATCTCATATATGCGGTTGAAATGAAAACTCATCTTTCATTGCGAACGTGAGGACAGTCGAGAGCGCAACATGTGTCACATACTCACATTCAATTTGAATAATATATCATTATTCAAGGTGAATTTTCATGCATTATTCATAGCGAATAATACAAAATTCAGTCTATCTTTAATTAATTTTATTGAGATGCGTAAATGCAAAGTCCATTTTCCACTTTTGATTGATTTTGAGGGATTTTTTGGTTTTTTTTATTGATCTCAAGAGTTCTTTTTAGTTTTTTGGTAAATTTTGAGATCTTTTTGGTTAAATCATACATCGGAAATATAAAAAATAACTCATGATGACAATGTTTGTGAAAGAAGAAATTAGTAGGTAAGCATGTATATAACCTACCCCAGAAGAAGACACGGTAAACAAGTCTACACGAAGCCATGTGCTATTGGTTTACATTAAATGATAGGTTGATGTAGATGGTCCCTTTAATGTTTTGAACCCATCATATACCATAAAATGCCACCTTTCTAATTCCAAGTATACCGAAATATCGTATTTTGGTGGTACATGAGAAGATGACTTTTGGGACCATGATACTAAATGTGTAGCAATTGGGCATCATTATGCATACAAACAATATGAATTTGCAGGGCACTTAGAAAATGACATGAGCCTTGACTTGTACACTATATACCTTTTTTATTACATGGAAGGCTAGTCTTTTATTGTATTCTTTGTTATAAAGTGTAACTTTAGGATGAAAAGATTTATTTGTACCTGGAATTTAGTTAAAGAAAAGGAGTGAATTACATATTTGGTCCGTGTGGTTTATGAGTTCCTAAAATAAAATATCTATGGATTGCGTCATCGTGGTTTGCATTTATAACATGTTGGGTTCATAAAACTAACTCCGTCTAGAAAATGTCGTTAACTCATTAACTTAGAGGAGTATTTTGGTTATTTCATTTATTTTTTTATTTTTAATTAGTTTAAATGTATTTATTTATGAAACTACGGGGGACCAAGAATGTAACTATATCCTTTCATCTACCACCAACATCGATGCCGGAAAACCCATTCACCACCACCACCGCCTACACACAACCAGGACCAGGACCACTTCCACTATTCACCACCACCACCACCACCACCACTTCCACCATTCACCACGACCACCGTGTACACCATTCACCACCATCACCGCTATCACCGCCATCACCGCCATCACCGCTACCTCCAATTAATATCCACCTCCATGGGAGAGAAAGTAGATATGTGTATGTTCATCGATTTAGAGTTTCATCACCACTTGTGATTTGGTTCATCGATTTAGGGTTTGATCAATTTAGGTTTCATCGTCATCTTAGGGGGTGTTTGGTTCGCAGAATGATTTCTGAAGGAATGAAATCTGTCAAAGGAATTGGAATCTGGAAGGAATTGGAATGGAATGTTATCAGGTTTGACCAGACGTTTGGTTGACAAGAATGGAATGGAATCTGTCAAAGAAATTGGAATCTGCCTGTTTGGTTTACTACGGAATTGGAATATAATAATGACAAATGACAAAAATACCCTTTGATTTTTAATAATGAATTGAAATTTACCATTTATAAAATCATATATTTAGAAATTGTATAAAATATCCCTTTAATATGTAAAATTAGCTTTAATTAATTAATTAAATTACCATTTGATCGGACTTCATTTTTTTTTCTTTTAACACTATTACATTCGAATTTAATTACTTTAATTAAATTATCATTTACTTCTTTCTTAATTCTTATCCTTATCTTTGATACACTTTTCAAGGCAAAAAAAAGGATAAAGAGCCAAAGAAGAAAAAGATGAAGAACGGAACAGAAGAAGAAGATCGGAGTAGGAAACCCAGAACAAAAGAAGAAAATGAAGCAGAAGAAGAAGCATGAAGGACGGAGCAGAAGAAGTAGATCGGTAAGCAAGGAGAACGGGCAAGAAGAAGAAGAACGATGTTTTCCGGCAGCGATTTTCCGGTAGCCGATTTTTCGGCAGCTTGATTGTTTCTATTTTTCGATCTAACACAGGTTATGATGAACATCAGTATAGGGTTTTTCTTATATTTCAATTTCTTCTTCAAAATGGGTTTCGTGGTACATTGATTGTTTCTACTTTTTATTTTTTATGATGAACATCGATGGTTTTGGTGGTTTATGGCTCTCGATCTGAAGATTTGTAGGAAGAGAGCAACAAAAATTATCATGTTTGAGAAGAAATGGAATTTAATTCTTTGTGGGGGTATTACAGTCTTTTCAGAAAAATGGGAAGGAATGGAATTTAATTCCTTCACAAAAGTGATGGAATGGACAAATCTGTGGATGATGGATTTCACAAATCCCATTCCTTTCAAAAGTTGAACCAATAAGAGGAATAAGAGGAATGGAATTTGGTCAATGGAATTGACCATTCCAATTCCTTCCAATTCCTTAGGAATCCCACGAACCAAACGCCCCCTTAGGATTTGATCAATTAAGGATTTCATCGAAGAAAAACACAAAAAGCTAGAAAGGGTTTCCTTGATTTAGGGTTTCAGACTATCTTCGTCTTTAACCGACAATGGTAGGAGGTTTCATTAAGATGGGACCAATTGTGGCAGCATATGGTGGGGAAGACGAAGACATGTAGTGTGGGTAGGGATGTGGAGTGCTCAATCGGGAACGGTGGAGATGCTTGATTGAAACGATTTAATGGTTTCACCAAGAGAGTTGTGGAGATGCTATGGAGATGTGGATAGTTACATTCTTGGTCCCTATAGTTCATTAAATAAATACATTTAAGTTAATTAAAAATAAAAAATAAATGAAATAACCAAAATACCTTTTCAAATTAATGAGTTAACGACATTTTTAAGCAGAGTTAGTTTAAGGAACCTAATATGTTATAAAATACAAATTACAAGAACGTAATCCCTATTATATTTTAAAGATCCAAAGCATTAAGACCCATAAACCATATATATCATACATCTAATTCACTAAAAAGAACCCCACAATGTTGTATATAGTGTTATACTTACAAAATTGATGTTAAATGCAGGGACGGACCTAGGACGGTTTTCAAACGGTGGCACCATATAAAAAGTTTTTGGTTGATTTCGAGAGATTTTTTCCTTTCGATTTTTTGGTTGATTTCAATGGACTTTTTTTGAATTTTTTATTGAATCGAAAGAATTTTTCGGGTTATTTGATTGACTACGAAAGAATTTTTTGGTTTTTTGGTTGATTTTGAGAAAATTTTTGGGTTTTTTGAGTGATATTTTGGGTTTTTTGGTTGATTTCGAGGGAAGTTTTTGGTTTTTTTGTTAATTCGAATTAAGTTTTTGGTTTTTAGGTGCACACTTTTAAGTTTTGAAAACGATACGGTGGCACCCTCCAAAATAATACGGTTGCACCTTTATAAAATTCGAAAATTCTACCCTTCGGCACACAAATTAGACGGTGGCCCGTGCCACCGTGGCCTCCAAGGGAGGTCCGTCCCTGGTTAAATGTGGGGAAACAATAGGGAGTATCATGGATGTGGCCCGCCATTGGGGAACAAATGGTCGTAAGTTAAGAAGACACACATCATTTTTATTTTTTATTTTTTATTTTTTGATTTTTAGCTACCATTTATTTAATGACCACAACGATCACCTAACAACCATTTTATTGGTCTGTCAGTCATTATTTGGTTAAGCAAATGCTGGTTATTTGTGATAACTTTTATATACTTTTTCAAAATTGCAAAAATATATCAAAATTAATGAAATCAACAATTTTAAATGACTTATTTATTGGCAAATATTTTTTTTTCTTTAAACGATGATTTATGAAAATAAAATATACACCCGTTTTAAAGCATGTCAATCATACACTTCTATATATGAAAAGGTTCAAACGAGAAGCATGTCAATTTAAGAGAACGTGAGGAGTAATCTCAGCCACTCATCTCGCGGTTATGGTGGACGTGATCACGGAGATTGACACGATTAATGGAAGGGTAGAGATTATTAAGGAGGGGGGGGGGGGGGGGGGGGGGAGAACCGGTCAAAGCTGCATTTGTTCACCGGATGAGTGGCTGAGATTGCTTCTTACATTCTCTTAAATTGATATGTTTTCTCGTTTGAACCTCCCTCTATATATGTAACTATTTTTGCCAAGTAGAAATATGTTTCGGGTTAGTCCCATAATCTTCTCTTGAGTTACACAAAAATAAATTGATATCACTATTATTTTTTGGTCAAAATATTTTATTTATCCTCTTATTTCACTTATCATTCTATATCAACCAACTAAATTAAAAATTGGACTTATATAATACATGTAATATAATTACCGTGTGAAATAACGCAAAATCAATAAAGTTTCTTTTTGTTAACTTAGATGGCAATGGCATAGTGGTATTTGTTGGTGGGTGGTGGTAGAGAAATGTTGAAGAAGAAAAAGAAAGGTTGGGTTACAGTAGTAGAGGGAGGTTCATACAAGAACAACCCAATTTGTAAGAACAAAGGAACCAAGGAAATCACATGTGATTTTGTGCTGCGATGGAAAAAGCGTGTGTAGGCCACGCTCCGACAAGGCGAGTGGGTGACTGTGAGCCGCGAGTGGGCGTCCATGCACAAAATCACGTGTGATTTTGTTGGTTCCTTCATTCTTGCAATTTGGTTTTGTTCTTGTTTGAACCTAATTCTACAGTAGTGTGTATGTATATGAAGTGTGTGTATGTATGTTGTAGGTCTAGAAGTTTGGTTTCGGAAAAAAGGTTGTGTGTATACATGTATAGACTTAGGTTCGCGTGAGATCAAGCTGTTTCCGTGAGACCACGTGAGACCAAGACCTAACGTATAAAACTTTACAAAAAAACACCGTGAAGATAAATAAAACTCGAATACTCATTCTCAAAAACACTTTCGAGGTTAAAAATCTAAAACAAGGTAAAAAACGAAACCTTCACAGCTCAAATGCTGTGAAGGTTACAAATAAATAATGCGAACCTTACAACAAAATTACTGTGAAGGTATAAAAAATCGAGCTTTGACATCAAAAAACACCATGAGCATAACATTTACGTTGTTTTTAATATGAATGTTCAATTTTTTTACCTTCACAATGTTTCGATTTGAAGTTTCATATAAAAGATGTTGGTCTCATCGGTCTCACGAAAATAGCTGGGTCTTACCAAAACCCAACTCTACATGTATATGGGTTTATATGTGTGATTCACATATTAACAATTTTTAATTGATCATATATAAACAAATTAATTTACTCACATATGTACTAATTAACTGATTCACACATGAACTTATGTGTTCATATCTGAACTAGTTAAATAGTTCACATGTGAACTAATTAAAGGGTTCACTATGAACATATAATTCATATATTAATCGCGAGTTCATATAACTTGCTTGACATCTATTTATAAAGTTACAAAGCTACCCCTCTATCTTTTACATACCCATGCAAGGAATTATCCGGTGTTTCATAGTCAAAACTGCAAATGTTGATCGAATAGGGCTTAGATCACTTCTCTAATTCTCATTCTTAGCACTTTTCATTTGCGTGCGTGCGTGTGTTATAACAAATTCATCCAATTTATGTTCAAATAAAAAGTCAAAACCTTTTTGAACTTACCACTATAAGGCTGCACGCACCGGTGTGAGCGGGTTTGGGCGGGTATGCCCGCCGGACCCGACGGGTTAATTTGGGTTGGGTGCGGCGACGAAAGAACCCGGCGGGTATAAGGGTCGGCGGTTCCGGAGAGCCGTTGCCAAACGGCTCTCTCAACGGTGAAATTTTTGTTTTTTTTTTTTTTTACTTTTTTTTCATTTTTTACTCCTATATAAATACCCATTTATACCCAACTTATTTTTTCACACCAACTTTAAACCTTCAATTCTTCAACTCTTTAAACCTCCAATTCTTCTAACCTCCCACTCTTCAAACATCATGAATCCAAACGATCGAAACCTCATATCTTCATCACGACGCGCGAAATGTAAACGTCGGACGGAACCCGAGACCCCTTCGAAGCCCTCTTTCAAAGTCGATGTTACGCATACCGGGTTCCTCCACAATATCCACCCGATTATGAGGTCCAAATTTCGACCAAAGGTTTTAGTCTCACAATTACTCATCCTCAACCCGGGAGCTCTTCACAAGCTCCTCAACCCGGGAGCTCTTCACAAGCTCCTCAACCGTTTCCTTATCAACCGTTTCCTAATCCATTTGTGAATCCACAATTCCCTCCAACCGATTGGGGTACCCCTTATCAACCATAATATGTACCCAATTACGGACCCGTACAATATGATGATGGCCCGGACCATGAGGAAGAGATTTTCCCTTCCGATGAGGGAGAACTTTCACCAACGACCCAAATGGAGGAAGACATTAAGTTTTACACCGCCCCGCATTGCCATCTCCGGGGTAAACGACTCAAGGATACTATGAACCGAAAAGTCGAGATCAAAGCCAAATATGGCTTGTAATTTTTAATTTATTTAATGTTTTAGTTTATTTTATTTAATTATGTAATGTTTAATTTTAATTTTTAGTTAATTAATTATGTAATGTAATTTTTAGTTAATTAATTATGTAATGTAATTTTTAGTTAATTAATTATTAATCTTATTATTAATTAATTACATGTTTTATTTAATTATATTATTTATTTATATAAAATAAATAAAATTAATTAAAAAGTGAGAGGGTTGGGAAGGTTGGGTCACTTGGGTGTGTGTTGTAGAGGGTTATGGGAGGGTAAAGAGAGGGTTGGGAAAAAGCTGATGTGTCAGCTAATGTAGCATTAAAAAGGTGAGTGGGTTGGGAGGGCTGAGAGGGTTGGGTGTGGGTAACCTAAAAAGGTGTTGTTATCTAGACTTACTCTAATCCTTAACCCACTTACTTACATAAAAGTATACCTTCCTTCTTGTCCTTATTCCAACAAAAAAAAGAGTTTGATAATCAATTTTTTATTACAATTTATATTTTAATATAGGGGGTTGCTATATGCACCAATTTACTAAATGTGTGAATGCATTAAGAATTGATATAAATGCATTGAGAATATAAAAAAATATGTCTTTAATGTTGATGTAAGTGTGTGAAACAATTCAGTTTTTAAGGTGTATATATCAAATTAATGATGCATTTAACCTCCCTTTATTATATTACTCATGCTTAAAAAATTAAATAATAATGTTTAATTTAAATTTTGATTAGAGACATCAGAATCAGGGTTGCTAAAGATACCTAAACCTATTAAGGCAAAAAGACAAAACCAATCCTCAATTTGTAATTTTGGCGATGATTAATTGCAAAAGTGATTTTAATACTCGTTTCTTATGATTTATTTGTTTAGACTTTTCATTTTTAATACTAAGCAAGAAATACGTGTGCATGGCTTGAATGGTGTGACCGATGGGATTACTTTATATATTTAAAGTAAAAACCTGTAATAATAATTATAATATAATATCTGCTGTGAAAAAAAAAATTATAATATTAACATCTGAGGCCATCCGTTGTGGGATGGTCGGGTAGTACCCGGGTTGGGTGAAGCCGACGGGTAGTGTGGTGAACACCACCGTGGGTGTGAGCAGGTAGCTCCCCATCAGTTTGGTGAAGCCGAAGGCTCCCCACCCCCTAGGCCCTACCCCACCCCCAACCCCCTTTCTCTCTCTCTCTCTCTCTCTCTTCTTTCTCTCTATCTCTCTCTTCTTTCTCTCTCTTATTTATTTATTTACTTTTAATTAATTGATTTTGGGTTGATAGTGGATGGGTTGGGTAGTTTTGGGTAAAATAATGGAAAGCTGATGTGGCGCTGATGTGACAGTTGAAACCATTGGGTAGTAGTTGGTCGACAGCAGATGGCCTGAGTTGATACATGAGATTATGTATTTTTATTTTTTCTTGCTAAAATATGCTTTTAACAGTGCATTAACATGGTATTGTGAGAAGACATAATGATTGTTGCAAATTCAAATGTATTAAGGGGTTGCTATATGCACCCAAAAGTTAATGGTATTTTTAGGTGCATATAGCTTTGGAAATTAAAAAAACAAGCATGTCTAATCCATTATAATATATGTATTATTTTTGTTAATTATAACTATATATATAATATTCTAATATATTTTATAATAATTGTTACTATATTAAATAAGAAGTATATTCTTTTTTTTATATTTTATTATTATTATTATTATTATATTATTTTAAGAAAATTATAAATATATCATCTCACTTAGAGCATCCATAGTGTAGTTTTTCAGAGGTTTTTCAAAAAGCAAAAACCTCACTTTAAGGTTTTTCACATAGTGTAAAGGTTTTTCGGATGAGGTTTTTCGTGGGTTTTTGCGTCATAGGTCGTAACTGCACGACCTGCTCTTTCAGAGGTTTTTCGTATTAAATATGTTTTAACTTTATAAAACTTTATAAAAATCGCGTATTAATAGTATTTTCTTGATATAAATAAATACGTATTTGTATAATTTTATTGTATTTATTTTTATAAATAAAAATATAAATGATATAAAATTAAAATGGTGGGACCCTGAAAATTCTGAAAAAGCTTGAATCAGGTTTTTCACATAGTGAAAATATGTAGAGGTTTTTAAGTTGTTGATGTGCTAATAATGCGTAAGAAAAAAAGCTATGAAAAAACTATGTGAAACACCCATACATTGTGGATGCTCTTAGCACTTCAACTTTTAAAACTTTTTAATTTAAATTCGTTGTAAAATTCATATAAAAATTGTAGGTCTCATGAAAACAGGTTGGTTTCACATGAATCTGATCTTAACAAGATATGCTAAATTTTTTTTTAAAGTTGTCAGATTTCGGCCAGCACAAATATTTATTTATTTTAGTTATAAATTAAAAAGTAAAAAAAAAACTCAAATGAATAAACCTTATATTATAATACACATAATAAAAAAAAAGAGTTAATTACATTTTTGGTCCCTGTGGTTTGGTGATTTTAACACTCTGGGTCCATTTTGAAAATAATTATGGATTTGACACATGTGGTTTACATTTTATAACACTTTGGATCCAAGAGGTTTACACTTTATAACGCTTTGGATCCATAAATGTTAGCTCCGTTAACTTTTTCTGTTAAATGGATTTAGTACATGGGTATTTTAGTCTTTTCATATTTTCTTAATTTCTAATTAATGTTTTCTCCTTAATTTGATTTTGCATATTTTTCAACACCCAATACCACCAACACTAAATACCATCAACATCAAATACCACCAACAACCTACCACCACCACCAACAACAACAACCTACCACCACCACCACCAACAACAACCTACCACCACCACCACCAACAACAACAACCTACCACCCACCAACCATCACTACAACACCCACCACCACCAACACTATCATCAACAACAACCTACCACCCACCACCTATCACTACCAACACCCACCACCACCAACACCATCATCAACATCACCACCACCCACCACCCATCACTACCAACACCCACCACCACCAACACCATCATCAACATCACCACCACCCACCAACTTGGAAGTAAAATCAATCTCAAAATTTTATATCAAAAAACCCCAAAATCAAGCAGAAAAAACCTTAAATGAACTTTATTTTTCTTTAGGCCACCATCATTACCACCACCACCATTACCACCACCACCTACCAACACCATTACCACCACCCACCAGCTACACCACCGTCACCGTCACCACTACCAACCACCACCACCACCACCTACCGTTGCCACCATCTGTTTTCACAAATCAAGACTTTCAAAATAAAAACCTTCAAATGGAAACCCAGATCTGATACCGTTTGGGAGTTTGTTCATCGGAGTTCAAGATGGTGGAACCAAGAAAAGTCGCCGGTGGTCGGGCGTTGAACCAAGAAAAAGTCGCCGTTGGTGGGGAGGCGGTGGCGATAGGTTGTTGGGGTGTTTCCATGTGTTTTTTCCGGTTACTATATGATGTAACTGTAGGTGAAGTCGCCGGCGGGTGGTGAAGACGATGGTGGAGATGGCGGCTCGTGGTGAAGACGATTGTGGAGGCGGGTGGCTGATGGTGGAGGCGATTGGTGGTGAAACGATTGCGAAGATGGGTGGTTGATGGTGGAGGTGGGTGATTATTGGTTAACGATGGAGGCAGCTGGAAATCTAAGAAGATGGTCTAGGGTTTTGTTAGAATTACCCCCTAAGAAGAAGATGAAGATAAAGTACTTTTTATTATTATTATATATATATATATTATATAGCAAATCACATGTGTGTATAATATATCTAGTATATTAAAAAAATCAACAAAAACAAAAATACATAATAGAAAATTAGAGAATTTATAAAAGACGAAAATACCCTTATGGTCTAAGCCATTTAACAGAAAACTTAACAGAGTTAGGAGCTATGGATCCAAAGTGTTAGAAAATGCATACCACAGGTGCCAAATCCATAATTATTTTGAAAATGGACTCAGAGTGTTAAAATCACCAAACCACAGGGACTAAAAATGTAATTAACTCTAAAAAAATAACATATAAAAAATTTATTTTTATTAATAGGTATTATATAAATATAATATAAAAATAAAAATAATATCTTTATTTAATATAATGTAAAATGAAATATAAATGAAAAGACAACTAAATAACAAAAAACAAAAAAAAAAACAAAAAAAAAAAACATAATTATTATAGTTGACATTTTGGATGCATTTGGTAAAAAAAGTAGGTGTATTTAGCATGGGCCATGTATTAAATAGCCAACAACTTTTTAAAATGCCGTTTTGTCACGTCATAATCATTTGCAAGTGTTTACTTGTTGTTAAACTTTGAAATTTATTCATAATGTTGGAAACAAATGAAAAAAATAACACAAATACCCTAACATCACTTTTATTTACCTTATTGGGTAATTATCCTAGTAATCAACTTAAATTAATGGTAATAGTTTATAATATGATAAATATTTACTGAGTAAGAGTCCATCACCCTCACTAATAGATAAAACTTTTGATCATTGTCTTTCCTGTCACCAGGTGAACTTCTCAGTTCTTGTTATATATATATATATATATTCAATGGTAAGGTAATTAAACCGATAAATGCTTACCAACACCAAGATACATGTTTCTTAAACAACCCGTTAAACTGTACAACTTATAAAACACATGATATTTTTCTTAAACAGATACTATCAACCATGATATTTTTCTTAAACAGATACTATCAATCATGTACCCATCTTTGACAGTAATGGCATGCTTGGTCGGTTCCTTTGTTGTTTTGTGTGTCCATAGTACGTCAATTTGGTCTTTCATTTAGTCACTCCCAAAATAATATCTAATAAACCTTCTTTTTTAATTCTTGATCTTTTATCTTATTTATAGCTACCATTATTGTTTTTTTTTAATACATTTTGATATTTGAAAAAGAGACATGTTTACGTCTATTCCAAATCCAAAAAATATGTTATTTATTGCTAATACTTTTCTCCACTCAATGCTCAAAATAAAATGATCTTAGACGGATTTGATAGTGGAAACTATTCATCTATAAACATTTAGAAATATATGATATATAGTCTTATTAAACTGTTGTTTATATATAAATGATGTTATTTTTTAAGAAACTGAAAATACCCATAAAAGCATAACCTTAAATCTTATTATAAAGTTTGCAATTTTTACCCATATATAATGGCTAGCACTTAGCAATCACTAGATTTAACATTATTAACTTCCTAACAACCAATCAATTGGTCGACAATATATGGAACAATTGATAATTGGCATTCAATAAATGTAATGTCACACGTTTTGGAAGGTATCAAAGTAGATATTATTTAGTCGACAACGATGCAAATTAAATAAATCATGTGCAAATTTAGACAAAACAAAATAGATATAAAAGATAGTCAATCTATTTTTTTTTTTTTTTGATTACATATTTGCTAGCTTGACAGACATATTGATTATATATTTTGGTTCAATATCCATCAAGACGAAATTTGGCATCATAGAATTGTTTTGAGGGATATGAATTTTCTGAAAATATTTGTAATCGCAGGGATTTGGGTTTGAATTTAGAATCTTTCATATGTTCAGTTTCTAAGATTCAAAATGGGATTGAATTCTATGTATAAAAAAATTATAAATAATTATAGTAGTTGTTAATTAATTGATGATGCAGCGTGTATGGGTGAAACAAGGATCGAACACGTTGATTCTATGAATGCCGTTTTCAACCTCTTCTAAGGCTTGTTGATTCGTAGAATACCAAACCCTAGGTTTCAAAACCTGAATCCTAATGAAGAACTCAAGAGTTGGGAGGAAAACGAAAAATCTGTGATTAATTAACTGTCCATCCAAATCACAATATTGAAACCTAAATAGAAGGCCAAAATGAACCGGGCCTGACAAAAGTAACAGGCCGAACACCAAAGCCCAAAACGATTAAAAAAACACAAAAACGTCCAAAAAGTCACTTAAACAGTGTTTTTAGGGGTCGAAAAGTCCGTAGGCCCCTACCAATGGCATGCTCCCTGTCTCAAGCTTCGATTCGACAGGTGGATCGTCCAAAACGGACACCCGGAGCGAGAGTTATTCCCTTTTGAAGTTGGACCTGTTTGCTCCCCGATCATGGGCCTCCAGAAACTTCAAGGCCATCTCTTCCACAGCTCGGTCCGCATCAATTGATTATTACAAAATATATGTTTTCAACATGGTTTAAACCACTATTACATACAAATCCTACTAAATCCTGTGAAATATCAATCAATCCCAAGGGATTTCAAAATTTTATGTTTGTAGGATTTCAATAAGATTCCATTTGGTCTACGGAATTGAATAAATTTGTAAATGATTTAGAATTGAATCTCATTCCAATCACTTGTTTTAAATGATTTTCTGCATTTAAAATCAAACAAACATTAGATTTTGTACCCCCATGGTGCTGGTTGGTATTTTATTGGATTTTGTAAGTAATAATTGGTTAAAATATGTTAAAAACGTTTGTTTTGTGACAATTAGTTAACAAAAAAGTAATTTAATTGTTTATAAATTATTTCTAATCTTTTGAAAGATAATAAAATTTAGAGTAAATTACATATTTGGTCCTTGTGGTTTATACATAATTGCATTGTTGATCCCTAGTTTAAAATAATTAAGAAAATAGTCCTCATAGTTTACATTATATTGCACTATTGATCCCTATGGTACACTATATTACACTATTGGTACCTGTGGTTTACACTATATTGCACTATTGGTCCTTATGTTTTACACATTGATTTCACTTGAAGTTAGGGTTTGGGGACCAATAATGCAATCTAATGTAAACCACAAGGACCAAATTCATAATTATTTAAAATTAGGGACTAATAGTGCAATTAAGTGTAAACCATTGGGACTAAATATGTAATTTACTCTAAAATTTAGAGTAAATTATATATTTGATTCTTGTGGTTTATACATAGTTGCACACTTGCACTATTGGTTCCTTGTTTAAAATAGTTATGGAAATAGTCTCTATAGTTTACATTATTTTGCACTATTGATCCCTATGGTTTACACTATATTGCACTATTGGTCCCTATGTTCTACACATTGATTTCACATGAAGTTAGGGTTTGAGGACCAATAGTGCAATCTAATGTAAACCACAAGAACTAAATTCATAATTATTTTAAAGTAATGAATAATAGTGCAATTAAATGTAAACCACAGGGACCAAATATGTAATTTACTCTAAAATTTAATTTAATCCCAAATCCTATAAATCAAACACACTTAAAGACACTAAATTCAAATCCCTCCACTCCTAAATCCTTCAAAAAGCATTTCATCAAACTAAATCCTTCAAAATAGCTACTATGCGAACTTTCTTTAATAAATTTTTAGCTTAACTTTCCCATTGAGGACCAACATTAAAACCTTAATAGTAAAAGAAAGGGTAAATTACATATTTGGTCCACGTGGTTTATATTTATTGTATTGTTGGTTTTTATTTTGAAATAATTATTAAAAAGGTCCCTATGGTTTACATTGTATTGTTGGTTCCTGTGGTTTACACTATATTGCACTATTGGTCCCTGTAGTTTACAGTATATTGCACTATTGATCCCAAACTCTATTGGGAAAATAAGGACCAACAAATATAGTGTAAACCATAGAAATTTTTTCCATAACTATTTTAAAATAGAGACCAACAATATAGTAAAATATAAACTACAAAGACCAAATATGTAATTTACCCTAAAAGAAAAGAAAACAATATAAGACAACCATGTCAAAAAAAAAAAAAAAATTAAGTGATCATAGAAAGTACGATATTAGTTGGAAGATATGTGAACATAAAAGGGTAGTGCATGTTCATTAAAAAAGCTTTAGTCAAACATATTAAATTATTAATGGCCCCTCTTTTACAAGAAATCATTTGTGTGCCATCACTACAATATAAGATTAAGTTAAGGTTTATACGAAATTTAAAATGTTTAAACGCTTTAAATAAAACGTTTTATGAAATTTACGTTTATGGGATCTTACCATAAATTGCTCTATCTTAAAAGTATTATAATAGGTTTATAAGATTGATTTTGTGTGTTTTTAGCACATTCTTTAAAATAAAGTGTCATTTATTTAATTTAAGAGAAACTTTCAAAAAATGTCATATAAACTCATCTTTTTCATCTTCTTATAGGACATTATTTTAATTAAAGGCCTATAAAATAATTAACACATCCCTTTATGTTAAAAATATCCTTAGTAACTTGTTGAAACATATAAAAGCTTCCTATAAAGTTATGGTCACACTTTTAGATAAAATGCTTTATGGGTTGATCCTATGAATAAGTCCTACAAAACATTCTATCATGAGACTTAACATATTTTGTTATATAACACAGCCCATTAGATTTTTTGTTGTTGATATAATACAGCAAATTCAACACGTTTCTGATATGTTTTTATACATAAACATAATAATTTAAAAGTGTTAGTCACACAAAGATTGAAATCTCAAAGATTCTTCTTTGTTTTATGACAAAATACATGCATAATCGACTCTTGTAGGTTCCAATCTACATTGAGAGATGTCCTTTATACTCAAGTGTGAGAAAATAATCATATTGTGTCTGGTACTTGAAATTCATTTTTTTGTTTTGTGTTTGGTGTACTTAGTTTGGTTATCCTTCTATACATAACCAGATCAACAATTGTTTTAGTTTTTCTTCTAGTTTCGATACATATTTTTTATTTTTTTTATTTTGTATTTGTTTTGATTATTTCATATAATTTTAACGTAAGGATGATGCAAGGAAGTGAAGGGTATGGAGCCACGGATAGACAAACATTTATAAGAGATGGGAACACCTCCCCCCCTCCAAACTCAAATGTCTAAGAGTTTGAAATAACCTAGGTGACAATATTTTCTTACCTTTCTGTCATTACTTCTCCAAGTCATTTTCGATGGTTCCCCCAGGTTGCCTAGTCCTTTTTAACGAAACCCGACATTCTCTTGTTCGACATTTATTCTTCCAGTATATTATTACAACTAATTCTTGCAATCATGCTACAATGAGAACGTTAGTTGATGATTTTGTTAACTATATTTCAATTTCTTGTTATTTTAGTTTTATCAATTCATCTAGAAGGGTGTTATATAAAGTAAGAAGCTGTTTACTAAACAGTTACTTTGGTAAGCTCTTACGCATTCAATTACCTTATTGAGTGAACATAAATGGCACCGAGAATCTTACCTTGTAAGAGGAAAGGTAAGGATAAAGAGTCTTACCTGATAAGAGTATTACCCGATAAGCGATGAAGATGACTCTTACCTGATAAATGATTACGAGGAAACTTATTGCATAGAACACCATTTTAATAGACTATAATTCTACTCGATAAAGAAGCACAAGGGTGGTGGCGTGCTAGCAAAAGACCTAGGGGGATGTGGTGGAATATCCCGTCAACCCGGGTTCGAGCCCAGGCGTTAGCATTTCGTGGCCAGGCTTAGCCTCAGACGGCCGTTTTTAAATTTCAAAATCGCCAAGGGTGTAGTTTAGGCAAAGCCTAAATGAACCTTTCCAAAAAATTTACTCAATAAAGTACGTTATAGTGTAAATTCTTACCAATTGTTTACCGGATAAATGTATAAATAAACGGTCTTTGATTGATAATATATTTTGCCATTCGGTTAATCAATATAGTAAAAAGTAGCATTGAAATCGAGATTTACCATATTTGATAACCAAATATTTAACTTACAAACCAAATAACATGAAACTGATCTAATTTAGATGAATTATTTCATTTCTATTCTTCCATTCACCATATGACACATAGTCACCTAACTCTTCTATCCACCACTGATGAAGGGAGACGTTAGTGGATAGAAATAATGGGTAATCAAAGGCACATGTTTGATAATAATTCTAGATGTCATGTGATTCACACTCACATCACCAAACCTCGTTTCATTGGTCACTTATATTCTTACAATTATAGGATTCTAAATAAAGTTTCATATATCTAGTGAATTTTGTTTCAGAAAAATAGTGTGTACCTGTCGGTGTCGGTTCTGGAATCGCTATTAGCGGGTTTCCAACGGTTAACGGTTCCAAAAAATAGAATCGAAACTAGAACTAGGCCTAGGCCTAATCGGTTTCGTATTTTAGAAACCAAAACCCAAACCAATCACATTGGTTCTGGTTTTGAAACGATAGTTTCAAAGCGATTACGGGTACAAAGGCAAGTACCCAGTTCCAATGATCACCCCTAGTAGTTGGTGCTTATAATATTTTCACAAGTTATACCAAATTTAGATTTATAGTGTGTTCACAAACTATGATATTAATTTTTTTTAAAGCGTTCACAATAGACAAACTATAATAATAATTTTAAGAAAATGCTTACAAACTATAGTGATAATTTTAGGAACATGCTTGTATGTATTCACAAACTACAATAATTATCTTAAAAAAGTGTTCGCAATTTGTTCATTTATCTATATATATATATATATATATATTTTTATAGAGAGAGACAAAGAGACAAAAGTTCAGCTGCAAAACTCAAATTTTATTTTGTATTATTCACTTTAAATAAACTGAATGTTGTGTTATTCACTCTGAATAATACATGATTATTCAGAGTGAATATGCCATGTGACACACTTTCGGTTGTCTTCACGTTCGCAGTGAAAATGAGCTTTCGTTTGAAACTAACCCGATCTCTCTCTCTCTCTCTCTCTATATATATATATATATATATATATATAGTTATGTTCGTGTATTTGTAACGAAAAATAAAACAGGGAGGGAAGGGGAGAGAGATTTTTAATTTATATTAAAGTTTCTTTTTCAACTAATTTTGTGTATGCAAAATGAATCTTACAAATCCCACAAATTGTACAAATCTTAAAAGAAAACCCCTTTACATACGTACATAGATATATATATATATATATAATGCTTGTCAAGCTTAAAACAACATAAACTAACTCTATAGTTATCAAATTAATTTAAAACCATTTTGAATTTTATTAGTAGTCCACAACCTAGCACTTACAAAGGATAAACAAAATTTGTATTTTCCATCTTCTATGTGACGATATGTTTTTAGAACACCCCTGCCTTGCTTAAACCAATTCACAAGTCACTTCAACAAAATACAAGTCAGTGCAACAAAATTGAATTTATAAGATGTTTAAAATAAATAAGCATTTTAATAAAATATTTTATATATAGGATCAAAGTTCATATGATCAAACAAAAAAAAAACGTTCTATATAAAAGTATATAACATTTTTTAGTGTCATAACAAGTTTTTTAGAAAATTTTTCAAATAAGATGTCCGATTAACTATTTTATAGGACATGTTTAAAAAATGTCCTCTAAAAAGATGAGTTTATAGGACGTTTCCAAAAAACGTCAGAAACGTCCTATAAAATTAACTAATACGACATTTTATTTTAAAAAGGTCCTAGAAAACTTGTTGCAAAAATAATAAACGTTCTATAAACCTATTATAACACCTTTAGATATGACGCTTTTTGTTTGGTCATATAAACTTAAGTTTTATAAAACACCCTATTAAGACACTTATTTATTTTAAGCGTTGTATAAACTCAGTTTTGTTATAATCAATACAAAACTTCTTAAAAGATAACTAAATATTAAAGATGGTTTGCAAGGGTCACAAATGTTTTAAGATCAAATGTTTATACAAAAGGGTTTGTAACCAGAGCCCCACCTCCCCTTCGGAGCTTGTCCACTTTGTCCCGCACCAAAGGCATAATGCGACAGACAAACTAGTACATAACGATCTAACAAGTGGTTGGTGCTTATTGTTTCGCTCGAAATGTACGTGTTTTTAATCGAAAATCAAGCTTTATTCTATAAAACCGCAAGCGTACGGTATCGCAACGTAGCATACGGGTCGAACACGGGGAGAAAATGGACAAATCACGGTGTTTCATTTCCAATTTACAAGTTATGTGAAGTTCAAGTTCGGGAATTGGTTTCTAACTAAAAAGGGGAAAAACCTACTTAACTAATCTAAAACATATACATCTCGCTACGTGAAAAGGAACAACGAATACATTCGAACAAGTAAAACGAGCATACGAAAACAAGAAAACAAACATACATGAACAAACATGAGCAAGGAAATATGGATATCGTATCCCGATCGCTAAGTGGATTCCGTAGAAAATGTCTATTCCTCTTCCGAGATAACTAGACCGTTTCCTTAGAAATATGATTACTTCCGTATCATTTCCTATGAAAACGTCGTCCGGAAACGTTCCAATCTACAACCGCATCTATCTCCATGATACGGTCGTAAACTCTCAATCAATTTATTGAACGGTAATGAACTTCCATCCGATTAACCGTTGTTTAATAGTTATCGTAAATCCTCGATGTCAATAGATCGCTAACTTCCGTTAAACGAATTCTTTTCCATCGATGATTCACTTGATTATGAAAATACATAAATTGATTGAGACTCGACGATCGTGATTCGATATCGATTTCCTAACCATGCACAAACACTTGACCTAGATCTATACTAACACAAATCACTTCTAACCTAATGAGATCTAGCTCAATAAGCATCAAAGCACTAATGAATTATTCAATTAACCTAAACATAAAACTAACAATGAATTCAATGAAATTGAATTGCAACTAATCAACATCATCACCTTCAACAACATGTCAAAACTACATGCAATCAATTAACAATTCACAACCTACCTAATTGAAGAAATCTAAACAAATTGAAGACAAGAATTGAAGCAATTAAACTACACATGCAGAAATTAAGCTTGAGAACATCAAATTCATAGATCTAAGCATCAATTCACCAATTACACACTAACAAAAGATTAAAAGAGAAAGAGAAGGAGATACTAGCTTTAAGGATGTATAAAATTCACCAAGGAAGGTCAAACCACCATTGATGAATAGATTGAAGCTCTCATCCCAAGCTTAGTAGAGCTCCAACTCCAAAAGTGAAACCCTAACTCCTTTGATCCAAAATCCCAACAAAACTCTCCAAAAAGTAGTTATGGAAGTGAAAACTAAAACTGTAAACTAAAACAGTCAAAACCAGTATTTATACTCCAGAAAAAGTCAAAAACCGCCAAAACAGGAAAAATCTGCGGGTTGGTTTGCGGTCCTAGCGATCGCTAGCCAGAATAGCTAGCGATCGCTAGCTAGCTGCACTTCACATCTTTTGTTCCTTCTTTGCTTCCAACTCCGGTTCACCACTTCTTTCCTCCGTCTCCACTCGCCTTTCCCCGAGCTCCTCTTCATCGCCTTTAGCCTCCGTATCCTCGTTCATCAAACCATCTCGAACCGCCTCTCGATCCTCCTCGGCTCCATCGCGCACATCGCCACCGTCTATACCAAATTCCTATCCAAACAAGCTCAAAACACCCGGTTAATGCACCAATAATAACACTCGCACTTTTAAACGGAAAAATGCAAAATAGACGGAAAATATGCATGAACTAAATAACTAAAAAGAAAAAGAAACTATCTAATGCATGAAAAAGGATGAAAAATATATGCAAAACACTTATAGCCATCTTGATCCCCCAAATTGTAACTCATGAACTGTGTATGTCAAACTCAATTTTAACAATAGACTTTAGTTGAGACCTAAACTCAATGCAGATAAATCGATTAATTTGTAGTGTTAATGTTAGATCTTAGACCAAGACATGGACGAATTTGAAATACAACTTAAGTGATGCACAAAGATTTGAGAAAGTCTTTGTTATCACGTAGAACTATGGGTTTTTTGAATGGTACTATAAGTTACTGACCATAAGCTATAAAGTTGTCTATATTTTCTTATGAGACGTTCACACCCACTCCCTTCTTTAATTAATCGTTTATATCTTCGTTAAATTTAATTCCACCAACAAAATCATCAATATTATTCCTATTCAAAACCTGCACCAGAAGTTCATAAAACTCTCTAAATCTCCATAAGATTTGTTCCTGTGGAAACGATATCGGTACTACTACCATTTCATTACTTGAAGGCGACATAGTGCCGGTGTACATTTATATCGCCATTGTGGCGAAATTGTGGACATATACGATTTTTCACTATCAATGCTAAAGTCATCTAAATCTATAAGCAATATTACATGTTCAAGTCTACTTATATAGAAAATGTCCATTACTTTTTTTAGTATCAACAACTAGCGAACAATAGGCCACTTTAGGCTTTAGGCTGTGTTTGGTATCCACATAGACAAGGCAAGGTATGGTAGGCGGGCAGGGCAGAACAACACGGAACATCTATTTTGCGTTTGGTAAAATAGAAATGGATAGAATAAAACATATAAAATGGTCAATTTACCCCTAATAAATTGTTTATATCTTATATATAATTTGATTAAATTATGTAATTTTTTAGATAATAATAGAATAATTTTTTTATAACAAAATATATTAAAAAGTTACGTAGTTTTTGCTTTTTATATTATACATTCTACATATTTTGTTATTATTATTATTATTATTTATAATAAATTACCTTAATTAATCAAAATATAAAAAATCCGTATAAATACAATATTTTTGAATAATAAAACTGAAGTAAAATTTAAAGTACGAATAAATGTGAAAAGGAAAATATCTAACCTTTTACAAAAGATTACGCTTTATTTTAAAATTATAACGATAAAATATAAGTTTATCCTATTTTTTTTCAACTTTTTATAGGGTTGAGATGGAACAAGGATCTTCCATATGTCTTATAAGGCCGTGCGTAACGGCGCTCTAGGTTGAGCGGCTTCCAATCCGTCGTGATGGCGGGCTGCCGGTACGCCGGCAGCGGGTTAATTGGGAGCTTGAACGGATATGGCACACCGCTATTTTTTGTATATGTTGTGTGTGGGAGGGTTGAGTACTAATCAAAGAAAGTTTCACGAAGTTAATTATGGGGTTAGAGAAAAGCTGATGTGACGAGTTGGGGAGGTTGGGAATGTTAAATACTGATAGCCTAAGCTTGCATCAAATACTAACAATTTTATATTAAATAAATAAGAATGAGAATGAGAAGAAAAAAAAAATCAAATGAAAGTATAAATGGGAATGCGAATAGGAATTGTATACGATGTTGACGTTAATGTAAAGTAGTGAATGAATAAATCCCAGGACAATGGGAACCAATTGTCTTTTTCAATAATTTATATACTTATATTTTATGGGTACCTTTTGTTTTAAAAGTATCGAAAAGATCTCTGAACAAATTAATTTTTTTTTTCAAAAAAGAATTACAATATATGTTCCACCGCAATTGTCGCATTATATCAAGTTTTTAATTTGTTAAATAAATTTTGTTTGTGAATAGCAATCATGGTAATCAAATATTTCGATGTAACAATAATTTACTTGAGATCGATCAAGACAATAAAACAAACATGCTCAAGTTAGAAGGTGCAGAGTGCATACTTATATATGTTACATTTATCATATTATATCATCATAAAGTGGGGGTTAAAGGGGTCGCTCCCCCTAGAGGGGTTCCAAGGGGGATAGGGGTGAATCCCCTTGGCAGTGGTTTCAGATCTAAATTCTAAAAGACTTAGAAATTTTACTACTTGCATACTTTAAGCTATAAACAAGTCATCACTTAAGGAAGGTGCATTCTGACTTATTGTTGGTTTGGCTTTAGTTGGCATGAAAAAACGTTCAACTTTTGATCAACTTATCGATGAAGATGCATATTTCCAGAACTTAAATTCAGTTATAACTACTATTTAACCTTATCCGTTAAAGGTTATTAATTGTTCAATTAGGGTGCAATAATCCTTGATTTCTCATTTAAATAGGTAAAAACGAGATTTTAGGTGTATATATATCTCATTTTTCACAACCTTTTAATACGAGTGAACACTTAAAAATTACCTCAATACAAGATTCATGAACATAAAGCTAGTAAGGCAAATTGTAAAAGTGTTTTCCAATACTATTGACACTATTATTAAAATATCAAGTAACGATATAGTCCCCTAAATACACGGTCCCTACTAGATATTCTTTCTCCTCTTAAGTTATATTACTTAATAATTGAAATTACACTTTGTCATAGAATTTGAAATTCAATTAACCCGTATTTTGGAAAAAGCATATATGTAATTAAACACGAAAAACAACATATTTTATTTATATTTGCTTTGTGTTGTTTTTGGGATCTTAATAAGCGCAAACATTTAAAATTATGCATGCTAAAGGCTCATAATATATAACATAGTTAAATTTATATGAAGAGTAAATATAAAGGTTGTTATGGTATTTATTAAAAATTTATTTTTTTAATTGCGAAATGTTCAAATAGAAATTTATTTTCTATTACAAACATGAGGACAGTCGAGAGCATTACTGACATATTCACTCTAAATAACATTGAATGTTGCGTTACTCACTTTGAATAGTACATGATTATCAGATGAATATGTCATGTGACGCGCTCTCGGCTGTCCTCACGTTTGCAATGAAATTTGAATTAACAGCTGAACTTTCGTCTATGTATGTATATAAAGACATGTTCAAACAAGAAAATAGTGAATTTACGAGAAGACGAAAAAGAATATGTGCCATATAGTTAATTAACAAAAAAAAAAAACTATAAATCAATAGTGAATTATAATCTTAAAAATTGAGATAATTATCTTTTGAATTGAACAATTCCTTTAAAATCTCATTATCTATACTATATTATAAAAGAGCTAATATAGTTATTCTTGAAAAATTAAGAAGTGTTTATTTTATAGCCTAATGTAAAACTTTTTAAGCCATGTATAACCCACTTTCCACATTCTCATTTTTCATTTTAACCCCGTACTAAAATTACATAATCATAGATTAACTCTCATACATTGTAAAATGCATTTTTTATAAATTATACTATTATAATTATCTTGTTGATAATTTAAAGATAATGTCATTATTCAATATTTTTCAATAATGATGTATCCATTTTTTTAAATGTGTACATTTTACACATTATTATTGGCTTTAGATTAATCTTTCGAGTTATCGGTTTTAAGTTCGAGTTGATTCGCGCTACGACATGTGCGGGTGCGTATCTAGTATGTTTTAAATTTATTTATTTCTTAAGTTTAATGAATTTGTAATTTTTTATCACGTTTTTTTTCTCTAAATACATTTTTGATTAAAAAAACTTACAATTTTTTATATCAAATATCATATATGATATCCATACCTAGTTCATATGTGATAATTATATATATTCCGGATCGAACGAGAATGATAAGTATTTAAAAGAACACACTAACTAAGAAAATGATATATGATTTACACGACTTTGTTCGTAACTTAGGTTGCCCGCCAAAGTCGTCCGAGTGATTTTTTTTCACAAAATCACATATGATTTTGTTGCTTTTGTGTTATTTTTAAGTAGATATGTTTCTCGTTTGAACCGATCATATATATATATATATATATATATATATAGAGAGAGAGAGAGAGAGAGAGAGAGAGAGAGAGGTTCATATGAAAATGCTAATTATTGACGAGAATGCGAGAATGGTCACCCATGTATAAAATCATGTGATTTTGTACATGAAATATATGTGATACGTGAATCATATATGGTTTTATATGCAATTTTAATTTGTACTTGAATTACATATGATTTTACAGAATATGTGATTCTGTACGTGAATTGTATATGATTTTGTACATGATTATTGTACTTGAATTACATATCATATTTGATTTTGTACATGGCAAGCATTCTTGCATTCTCGTAAGTAGTTAGCGTTCTTGTTTGAACCCGTCCATATATATATATATATATATATATATATAGGGGTGGGTTCAAATGTGAACCACTTTTTGGTTGTGAACGTAAGGACAACCGAGAGCGCGACACGTGGCGGATGGCTAGGCGCCACGTCAGGTCCACGGTGGATGACTAGGCACGATTCATGGGAGGGCATTGAATTAAAGGGGGAGACCACACTCAAAACCGCCTTTATTGACTTGTCCCCGCCACGTATCGCGCTATCGGCTGTCCTCATGTTCACAACCAATAAGTGGTTCACATTTGAACTTTCCTCTCTATATATATACATGTTTTGTTGCATTTTTATTTAAGATCATGGACGTGAATGAACTTATGTTTTATACGTCTCTTATTTCAGACTATTAAATTGTGAAATATGTTTGATTGTCTAACATCTTGGTACATTAGATATGTTTCAAATCAAAGCAATTAGGCGGGTGATTTGGGTCTATAGAGATGACCGCCCAATAGAAAGGCTCCAAGACATCATTCTTGTCATCCACATTCATTAAATACTACGATTCAATTTAATTAAAGATGTCTAAATGTTGAAATGGTAGACAAGCAAGAATTAGAATCTTCAATCTTGTGCCAATGAGAGCCTCAAATCCTCTTCAACAAATAATATGGAGGCTTTCGTTGAAGAAACAAGTTAATAAAAAGAGTTCAGATAGTTATACTTGATCTATTCACGCTTCTTAGATGAAGCTAGTGAATGTTACCGAATCTGGTGTTTGTATTTAAAAATTGTTTGTTGTGTGTCAACCGTTAGTATATGCTTTGATAGGAATTAGTGAGAATCACAAAAGGGTATTCAATGGTGATCATTTAGTACAATGAAGGCTAAGATTAATTAAGTATAATTCAAATTGAAATGACTATGAAAAGTGTTGACATCAGACGGTATATGAAATGGAAGAAATAGAAGCAAATGAGAGCAAATATATAACGCAAATAAAATTATAAAATATGAGTTTTGAGTTGGTAACTGTTTGACAAACGTAAGTTAGCTTATTTTTTAAATAAATGTTTGGATGAATATAATAGCACATAAAATATCTTATTGATAAACTACTTGAATCAGCTTACTAAGAGTTTACTGTTTCTGTCATTTTTTTCAATTATAGTTTTTATTAATATTACTTATTACTTTTAATTATAAATAAATATTAAGTATTACAAATATTAATTAATGTTAACTATACACTAATATTAATTATTAAGATTATTATTAATTATATTAATTATTTTTATATTTATTTTTATTTAATATTTTTAGTTATTATAAACCAATTCAAAAATTCTGAATAGGTTTATAACTTTATATAAATTACATAAATATAATTGTTGTATAGATATATAATAAAACAATTGTTTGCTAAACAACTGCTACATGGGCAGGAAATAATAGAATATTTAATTTTAAAAAATAATTATATATATTTTTTAAATTTATTAATGAGTTAGAAAAGTGATGTTAACTAATTTTATTTTCGTTCGTAATTCGTATTACATGTATTGGTTTCTAAATATAATTATAAATTAATGTAATTTTAAATTTATTTTAACAAATTCAAAATTTATATTATATAGTAATCAATTTTAAGTTTATTTAATTAACATATTATGTTGTTTAGTTTTCTTTATCATCTTCCTTGTATCATCATTTGTTATTACAAAGTTATTTCAGTTATATTTTAAAATATTGTAATTGACCATCTTTTTAAGATATATTTTTTTGTCATTTTACATCTTATCAACTACTTTTGCTAAACATGATCCGTTCTCATCTACGGGTCATTAACTTACTTATCATCTAGCTTGTTAAGCAAATTAACTCTTGTCATCCTTTAGTATATGTCATGTTATAAAGCACAAGTTTAGACTTGGGGGCAATTTAGCAAAAGCTTAGCGGGTAAGCTCTTATCGGCAAAAACATTACCTCCACTTATCTTATTATTGTATAACATTCTCGGCCATCAAAATTGATTATTAGTAAGTGACTTTAACCCAACAAGTGCTTAGCGGGTAAAATTCATTGCATCACTTACCCGGTAAGACTCTCAATCCTTTTTATTATTTGCGATTCTCTATAGTTTTCATCCTTAATTGTCAGAGATCATAAGGCATGTGATATCAATAAGCGTTTACCCGCTAAATGAAGTGAGGTTATGCTCAACATTTTTGGTTGGAAACTCTAAAAAAAATGTAAGAGCAAGTTTTAGAATCAAATATGAAAGTCGATGTAGTCAAACATAACTTTGATCAATTTATCATACATCAATTCCTTCAGATTGATACATATACATGCACCCGTTTTTATCAATGATTATTCTTCATATAGTAGTAACATTCTGAGTCTCATATTGTTATACTGATGTGAATTTTTACATTACGCACTCACTTCCTAACATAATTATGACATTATTATTTTTTTTTTATAAAGAAATATGTGAAATAAAATATTTTAATATATAAACAAAAACAAAACATGCTTAACAATGATGGAAGTAGGGCAAACCAAACCACTTGGATCATAGCGTTTTGTTAGGCTCAAGGAAATGTGATTAAAATTTCATCTTCTTTGAGTTTGAAACCAAATGCTATTAAAGTTTTGTGACCAAACAAACTCACCTGTAATGAGTTGATTATTTGTAGTCATACTTAGTTGATACACATCACTTCAATTGACCCACAAACCACGTTTTTTCACAAGAATTAAAAAAAAGTAGGTCAAAGCAATAGAAAAGTGTTACAACCCATATCATGTGCTTCGCCACATATTCTTTTGGTGTATAAACTATGATTATATTATAAGAAAAGTAAACTACAACTTTGGTCTTGAGGTTTATAAAAATCAACGAAAATGGTCCCTAAACTTCAATAAGTACAGTTATCATTCTTACTATTTGTATTTTGAGTTGAAAATGTTTCCGAACGATAAGTTCATTAAAGATCTCAGTTAAGTAAAGGGTATTTACATCTTTTTAGTTTTTACTTTTGTAAGGATTATTATACACTTTTATTTAAACCTTAGGGACAAAATTGTAATTTACTCTAATTTATTTTAACATATTATATATATATATATATATATATATAGAGAGAGAGAGAGAGAGAGAGAGAGGAGAGTTCCGTTGTTAACCACAAATAGTGTGTTAACCGTGTTAACCAAATTCAATCAGGGGTAAAATAGTCAAATTCTCTCCTCTTTTCTCCCTACCCTCTTTTTATGTCTCTCTCTCCTCCCTCTTTTCTCTTTAGATCTCTCTCTCACCATCTTCATCTCACTACCACCACCACCACCACAACCCCCGCCGTCCACCACCACCACCACAGTAGCCACCGTCAATCACCACCACCACAGCAGCCGCCGTCAACCACCACCACAACCACCACCGTCCACCACCACCACCACCACATCCGTCGGCTTCCACCACCACCACCATCGCAGCCACCGGCTTCCACCACCACTGCCGCTGCCTTCTAACACCACCATTACCATTGCCACCAAAGTTTCTGACGTCTTACTTCTCCGACCACCAGATCTGCCGCCGTCCACCACCTCCACCAGATCTGCCACCGTCCACCACCTCCACCAGATCTGCCGCCGTCCAGCACCTCCACCAGATCTGCCGCCGTCCAGCATCTCCACTAGATCCTCCGACCTGCACCACTTCCACCAGATCCACCTCCCTCCAGATCTGAACAATCCACCCTTCATTACCTCTAGATCCGCCCTCCAGATATGTGGTGGTGGCGGCGGCTGTGGTGGCGGCTTGGTGGTGGCGGCTGTGGTGGTTTGAAGATAGTGGCTTGGTAATGTGGGTTGGTGGCTTGGTAGTGGCGGCTTGGTGGTGGTTGTGGTGGTGGTGGCTTGGTGGTGATGGCTGTGGTGGTGGCAGCTTGGTGGTGGTGGTGGTGGATGTGGTTTGGAGATGTTGGGTGTGGTGGTGGTGGTAGCTGTTGTTTGGTTTAATTTTCATGCATTTTATCATGCATTTTTCTAGGGAATTTCTTTTTTTAGTGTTGTAGTTCATGCATTTTATTTTCATTATTTTCATGTTTTTGTCGGAAGTGTGTTTGAGTGATCGTCGGTACTTTAATTGGATGTTTTGAGCGTGTTTTTTAGGGATTTGGTGTGTCGGTGGCGAGGCTCGAGGCAGGAATGGTGGAGAGCGTGACGGACCGGTTGCGATTGAGAATGGTGGTGAAGGCGATAAGGAGGAGTGTGGAAAGGACGCGTGAAAGTGGACAAGTGAGCGTGATGGACTGGAAGTGGGAAGCAAAGAAGAAAAGAAGCAAAGAAGTGAAGTTCAGATAGCTAGCGATCGCTAGCTATTCTTGCTAGCGATCGCTAGCGGCGCAATTCAATCCCGCAAGTTTTTTCTCTTTTTGGCAGTTTTTGACTTTGTTGGGTATAAATACTGTTGGTTGACTTGCATTTTGGAGTTTTCATTCATAACAACTTTTTGGATTTTGGTGGAGGGAATTTTAGATCAAATAGTTAGGGTTTCATAGTTTGGGGGTTGGAGCTCTACTAGCTTGGATGAGTGCTTGAATCTTTTTCATCAATGGTGGTCTAATCTTCCATGGTGGATTCTTTACATCTTTGAAGCTAGTATCTCCTTCCTTCCTTATCTTTTGTTTAGTTTTGTAATTTTGGAATTGATATTTGTAGATCTATGAAATTGATGTTTTGATGCTTATTTTCTGCACTTATAGTTTTAGTTTCTTCAATTCTTGCATTCAATTTCTGTAGATCTAGTTAATTAGATAGGTTGTGGTTTGTTTTGTTAATTGCATGTTGATTTTGGTATGTTTTTTATTGTGTTGATGTTCATTAGTTGTTATTCAATTGATTTGATTTCATTGTTTAGTTTTATGCAATTTAGATTAGATCATATGAATAGTTCATTAGAATTTGGATGTTTGTTGAGTTCAATTACCAATTTTGGAGTTAGATCTTGTTAGGTTAGAAATTTAATATGTGTTCTAGTTTAGATCTAGGTTAATTGGTTGTGTATGATTAGAAATTGAGTATCGAATCATGATCGTTACGTCTCAATCATTGTTTGCATTTCATAGTAAAAAATGAACTATCGATGGAAGAGGAATTGTTTAATGGAAGTTAGCTAATCTAATGACGTCGAAGGTTTATGATGATTATTAAACAAGAGGTTAATTGGACGGAAGTTCATTAAGCGTTCGGTGAATTGATTGAGAATCTACGATCGCATCATGGAGACAGATGCGATCGTTGATTGGAATGTTTTCGGATGACGTTTTCGTAGGAATTGATATGGAAATAATCACATTTCTAATGGAAACGGTCTATTCATCTCGGAAGAGAAACTAGACGTTTTCTCCGGAATCCACTTAAATGATCGAGATACGATATTCACATTTCTTTTCCGTGTTTGTTCGTGTATGTTCATTTGTTCCCTTTATGTGATAGGATAGTGTAGATTAGCATTCTATTGTCGTCTCCAATTTGTACTTGTTTAGCTTAGGTAGTGTTGGTATTTGTTGATTAGATAGGTAGGTTCACTCTTTGTTAGGTTAGAAACCAATTTTTGAAAACCGAACTACGCATAACTTGTGAATTAGAGATGCAACACTTTGATTTATCCATTTTCTCCCCGTGTTCGACCCGTATGCTACGTTGTGATATCGTACGCTTGCGGTTTTTAAATAAAGCTTGGTTTTCGATAAAAAAATACGTATAATTCAAGCGAAACAGTTGTGATGGTGGTGGTTGTGCATATGTGTTCACCGGGTGGTGGGTGTGGTGATGGGGTGGTGGTAGATGTGATGGTGGTGGTTGTGCACATGTGTTCACCGGGTGATGTGTGTGGTGATGGTGGTGGTGGTGGATGTGCACATATGTTCACCGGGTGGTGGGTGTGGTGATGGTGGTGGCTGTGCACATGTGTTCACCGAGTAGTGGGTGTGGTGATGGTGGTGGTGGTAGCTGTGATGGTGGTGGCTGTGCACATGTGTTCACCGGGTGGTGGAGGATGGAGGTGGCTTTCCCAAAATACCCCTATGCACGTGTGTTTGCTGTATTTTTTCATTATGAATTATTAAAAATTCTCTAATTATAGGGATTTAATCTTGACCCTAGATCTAGATTATTAAGGGTTGTGATGGGTTAACACGGTTAACACACTATTTGTGGTTAACAACGGAACTCAACCCTATATATATATATATATATATTTGTGTGTATATTTGTATGTGTTTGTGTATGCATAAACACAAGCGACCACCCCTGTGAGCTCTTAACCGGCCACATAGTAACAGCTCCGGTCACCCTCCCCACTCCCCCATCGTCTCCGACCAACCCTTCATCGCTGGTGAAAACTCCATCGTCGACCAAACCTCCAACCCCATCCTTCTCCTTTTGACTCTCCCTCTTCATGTTCTTTATATGGCGGTGCTGCGGTGGTGGCGGTGGTCGTGAGGAGTTGTTGCGGTGGTGGTGGTTTTTCAAAAAACTTTCACCCAAATCTCGTTATTTTCAGGGGACCTTCCTCCCATTCTCGTTGATTTTCCGGTACCCTCACCCCTAAACTCGACAATCCTTAGCTGCTTCGATCACAATCTACCAGCCAAAGCCAGATTCGGATCTCCCTGCGATGCCATGACCAATTGTGTAACACCACCTCTCAATTCCATGTTCCCCCCTTCTTGTATCTCCTTTGTTATTTATCTTCATTTTGTTAGTTTCAAGCGGGAAAAATTGAAATTTCACTTAGAATTGCTAGCTATTTCGACTCAACTCTTGGTTGTTTACTCGATTGAATCGTTGATTTTGGTTTCTGATTAGGAATTTTCGTTTATTCGTTGTGTGATTTTTTTGTTTTTGTGGTGAATTTCGTATAGAGTCAGTTGGCGGAAAGAGCGGTAACTGGAGGAACTGATAGAAAGGAAAACGTCAGAGGCGGTGAGAGGATGAGCAGGGAGGAGGTGAAGAGGATTATGGCAGAGAGAGCAGTGAGAAGAGGAAAGCGTCGGAGAAGACGCCGGAGGAAACCACCGCCGTGTGTGTGCCTGTGAGAGAGAGGAGAGAGAAGAGAGAGAGAGAGAGAGAGAGAGAGAGAAGAAGAGAGAGAGAGAGAGAGAGAGAGAATAAAATAATTACATTTTGACCCTTATTTATTTTAGTAAAGACAAGATTGAAAAGGTAAAAAAACATTTGAAAAGATAAAAACTTAATTGAGTTTGTTAATGGAGTTAGTGAGCAGGGACTTGATTCATTGCAATCCAGAAACATCAGGGACCATTCGTATAGTTTTTGAAATTCAAAGACCATTTTGTTAATTTTTACAAACCGCAGGGACCAAAACTGTAGTTTACTCATCTAAGAAAACTAAAAGAAGTTATATACCAAAACTAAAATCAACGTATGTAGTTTTATTTTAATATCTTACTTTCTTATTTTTCATTTTAGAATTTTATCATCTAAACATAAATAATTTATATGAACTTAAATGCATTAAAAAGATATTTACTTAAAAAAATAATTTATAAACTATATCATTGTAATCGCTTTGTGAACAACTGTACGTATCAAATTTAATATAATATTCGTGTAGAGGAAAGTTCAAATGAAAACTCATTTTTTATTGTGAGCGTGAGGATCTGAATCACTAAAATCGCGCTACGTGACAATATTCACTCTGAATATCATGCATTATTTAGAGTAAATAAATGTTAGCCGCCTTTATTCAATCTGATAATGCACGATATTCAAAGTGAATATTGTCACATGATGCGATTTTAATGGTTCTTACGTTCACAACCAAAATTGAGTTCACGTTTGAATTTAACGTTATTCATGTGTGTGTGTGTGAGAGAGAGAGAGAGAGAAATTCATTTAGAAATCAGAATAAGAGTAAAAACTGTACAAACCGATGAATTTTTGGCTTATAATCAACGAAAACTGTTTATGTTGTTTAATATGATGCAAATGTTTCATTTAAATCATTTTTTTTGATGAAATTGTGTTAAATTTCAGTGTTTTTTTAAGTAAAAATGAAAAGGTTTCATACATTTTTTTCATTCTTATAAAACTATTTCACGTATTTTTTTAATCCTATGAAACCTTATCATTTTTACAAAAAAAAAAAAAAACAAAAAATGAATTATGTGAAACATTTATATCATATTAAACAACTCCATGAAAAGTTTTCGTTAATTTAGGCTATGAAATATGAGTTTTTACAGTTTTTATTCTTATTCTGAATTCTAAATGAACTTGATCCTCTCTCTTTGTGTATATATTTTGAGGGATAATAAGACGATAATACTTCCCCAATGATGGTCATTGTTTTGAACTAATAGTGGAAATTTCCACCCTGTTTTACTTTGCGTACATCATTTGTTCTCAACCTACGTCTTTATATTAAACTGGAAAGTTTAAACTTGAAATACCAAAAAGCTGAAAATCTTTATTCAAAAATTCAATTAATACACGTTCTCTATTTATTCTAACAATCATTATTTTTTATAGTTACTATTCTTATAGGCCCCATACTTTATACACTTCCTAAGATCCATTTTAACTCTTTTAAATGCACCACCATTTCAACACTTCTTCCACAGGGGACTCCCATTTCTTCTCAAACCTCCTTCCAAATTCTTTTTATTTATTATTCTTTTTTTCCTTTCAATAAGATGTTTGGCCAATTGGGTAGTCTTTGATTCTGGGTACAGTTTATTATTAATACTTTATATGGATTATAATATTATTCTTTGAAAGATATAAAAAAAGAGAAGCAGCAAAAGAGCAGATGGCCGTGGTGGATTTGTTTGTTGTAGCACTGATTCCGGTCCTGAAGACGCTCGTGATCACCGCCGTCGGTTTGCTCCTGGCCGTAGACCGTGTTAATATACTTGGCGACGCGGCTCGCCACCATCTCAACAACGTAAGTCAAACTCAACCTTCGAATCTCGATTTCATGAGTGATTAAAAACAAATCATGTCTAGCTCAGTTGGTCGGCGGTAACATCCCAGGACTGTGGATGGGATCCCCAGTTTACCTGGATTCGATTCCAATGGAAGTCTAGTCTTTGGCTGTTCCAGTCAAAAACTATGGTTGGGCTCTAGTTCCAGCGTTAGCTGGGCTGGGATAACGGCAGATTAGTAAGTTGCCTGTGGATGCCCAATACCGCCGGAGAGGCGTGCGTGCGTGTGTGTTCGTAGTAGTCATTTGTTGTTTTGATGCCGCTGTTTCTTCCAAAAAAATGGGTAATTAATAATTGATGTTAATTATAAACAAACAGGTGGTGTTTTATGTGTTCATTCCAGCACTTGTGGGTGGTAGCCTTGCTGATACAGTTACAGCCAGCAGCATAGCTTCTCTGTGAGCCCAATTAAACCCCTAATTAAAGTTACTCTGCTTAATTATTAATTTCCATTTAATTAATATTTACCAATTTCTGCAAAAATGATTAATGAATGTAGGTGGTTCATGCCAGTGAACATCCTTCTTACATTTATAATTGGATCAGCACTTGGATGGCTGCTTGTTAAGATCACCAGAACCCCACAACACTTGCATGGTCTAGTAATTGGTTCATGTGCTGCTGGTAATTTTCCATTTTTTCCAATAAAAATTAAAATTGGGTTTATAATATAATTAATACATAGAGTTAGGTGTTCCGATGAAAAGTGGTTATCAACCATTGAATACATGTTAGAATGAGATGTATCAAGATAAGATATGCACGAGATCTAATCCCCTATCAAAACATAATTTATGAGGGGGACATAAGATTAAAAGTGATCAACGGTCCAGATGATACGTTTCTCATTGTTCTCCCGTTAAACTAAACTTCTGACACGATCATTCGTATTCTAATACTATATATATAGTTTTTATGTATGTTTTGGTTTGGTTTTGAATTGCAGGAAACCTGGGGAACTTGCTTCTGATCATCATTCCTGCGGTATGCGAAGAGAGCCACAGTCCCTTTGGCGACAAGCTTACTTGCGCGACGAATGGCCAAGCTCTAGTTTCGCTCTCTATGGCGGTAAACGTCTACAAACTCATTGTAACTAATTTAAAATCATGATGGGTGTTATTGTGACAAAAAAAGGGGTAAACGCCACCTCTCTTAGGCACCTCGAGATCCCACTGTCATTATGGGGAGGTAAATTAGCACATGCATCCCATTGGCAGAGAGGTGTTATTGTAACGTATAAATTTAAATCCGAATCGGAATCACATGATTTAATGTACAAAGTCGGGTTGGGTTGGGTACCTATAGTTCATACCAAACCGAGCTTTGAATACCTGGTATCGGTCTTTTCGGTTTTGGGACAAACAGTTTAGCTCAGTTTTCTGATACAGATGGTTACATTTGTACCTTTACCCTCTTTGATTTCAAGTTCTGGTTTCGAATATAATGGAAATGACTTGTTTTTGCGAGGTCGCAGATCGGTGCAATTTATATTTGGACATATGTTTACAACATTATTCGGGCATACGGGAATGTGAGTGGCAAAGACCTCTCAAAGGCATCGACTATTAGCATCGATTGTTCGGGTAAAACTTTGGATATGTTCAATGAAAACTACACGGAGTCGTTGCTACAAGCGCGTCGTGCAAGTTTCGAGGGTTGTGAAGCTCCGGTTGACGAGGAGTACTCGGATGTGGAGGAACAGAGCAACGAATCGGAAGACGATGAAGGGAAAAAGGTAGCGTTTTTTTTATATCGATAAACGATCAAGGTTACGGTTTTTACTACATGTAGTTTTGGTCTCATTAAATGATTGATTCTAAAACAGGAGACAAAGTTAACAAAGATTAAGCAGCATTTGGATTTGGTTTTGGACAAGATCAACCTCAAGATGTGGTTAACACCTTCCACCATCGCCACGGTATGTATATGATTCGCGAATCGTGATGCAAATTTCGTAATTGGTTATGAATCTGATTAATTTGTTTTTAGATCGTTGGGCTTCTGATAGGAGTGGTATCTCCGATTAGAAAGCTAATGATCGGTGATAATGCCCCCCTTCGTGTTATCGATAGTTCTGCATCTCTTCTCGGGTACAAATAATTCACTTGTATTTATGTCGATTGTAATCTTGACATAGAATTTTTGGTTTTTTCGTATTCATTCTCTTTGATCTTTAACAGTCAAGCAACGGTTCCAGCGATGACATTGATCGTGGGAGCTAATCTTTTCAAAGGTATTTTTACTCATGATTCTTTTCGTAAACCCTTTGGAAATAGATTTTTTGCTAATCTCATCGTTGTTCTTATTTAGGTCTGAAGAAATCGGGTGTAGGATTGTGGCTTGTTATAGGTATTCTATTTGTTCGTTATGTCGCTTTGCCACTAGTGGGCATTGGGATCGTGAAAGCAGCACACCACGTTGGATTCGTGGGATCGGATTCGCTTTATCAGTTTGTTCTTCTGATTCAATACTCACTTCCACCAGCCATGGCTATCGGTATTTACGCCATCTTTAGCTATATGATTAATAACGATCGTGTATTTTATAGACTAGTGTGTAAAAACTAACTCTGATAAATTTGGCAGGCACCATAACGCAATTATTTGAGGTTGGGGAAAGCGAGTGTTCGGTTATCATGCTATGGACTTACGTTGTGGCATCGGTCGCCCTCACGTTGTGGTCGACCCTATTCATGTGGCTCGTGTCTTGAATTTTATACATTTTTTTATGGCTCAAAATGGTAAAAAAAATATTCGTCGTTATTCTTTTTGCTAGCAAAAGTGTGTATTGTGTGTATTATAAGCTCTACGATTGTAAAATTGTTGCATGATTATGCGACGTTTGCCATTATATTTATTGCTTATTGGTGTCGTTTATGATGGATAAACAAAAGTTTTGCTTCATTTGCTTTTTGGTTTTTTTTCCATTTAAGTAATTGAAATATTGAATATTGAGCTAAAATTTTAGTTGGGCCTTTTGATCAATTATGAGCCCACAACTTTCTATTGGATCTTGCTAGATATATAATATTTTGTAATTCAAGGCCATAGCCTATAGGCTATAGCTAAGGTATTTTTTTAAAGGTTCAACTTGGTTTTGCCCCGACTACATTCTTAGCAATTTTATCGAGAGCTAAACATGTTCCTCTAAGATCAATTATAGCTAAGGTTCTTATATTAACAGCATCCATGGGGATAGAAACTTTAAAAAATTTATTTGTCATATTTTTTTTCTACCATGTTATTACCATCTCAACAAATTAAAAACCTCAATAAAACTCTACAATAAAAGTCTTTATAAAAACCCCACTCGTAATCTTGACTCAACCAAATTTATATAAAAGTTTACAAGAAAAAAAAAGTATTTTTATAATGTTCTTTTATAGTATAAAGATTTATTAAATTAAAATGGTTAAGAAATTACAAAAATAATAAATAAAATAATAATAGAAAATAAAAGTAGACAACAACTTGGGTTGTTATTCAAGCACTTGAAATACGATAAAAAGTTAAGTAAAAATTTTTAGTATAAGTCACAATGATATGATAAACATTTAATTAAATATTTAAATTCATAAGAAATTATTTTGTAAACCATAAAAATGGTGTAATATTATTTTTTTCTAGTTCTTGCATATTTTAACACATGGATAGTTCAAAGGTAATATACTAAACAGAAAAATGCAAATGCATAAAATTTGCAAACTTTTTACCAACATCATCAAGTAAGCAATCCAATTAATTCTCTAAAATACAACTCAATCCAAAACACAATGGGTATCAAACATCATCAATGTCATTCATTTAGTTTTAATCTAAATATAAATACTTACACATAATGCCCAATTTTTGCTCAACTTGATTGCCTTGGTTTGGATGTGAGGAAAAGCTTTAAAGAGAGAGCAAGGAACTATACCAGAAAACAAAAGAGAAAAAAGTAAACTCATGTGGTATTTTGAGTATAAAAAAGAAAAATATATATATATATTCCACTTTGTTAAAAATGGAAAAATATCAAAACATATAAACACAAATTTCCTTTTATTTATTTATTAATGATAACAATGATTGATGGTAAAGGTAACAACAGTAGTTGTTGTAACGTTAATAATCACAACTTTGATTATGACGAGAGCTAATTTAACTCATATGGAATTTCGGTTTCCAAATGCTTTCGGACAATTTTATGGGTCAATGTCATATAAGACTTCTAAACCAACATAATTGAAGGTTTTGAATGTAGCATCAATTTTTCAACGGTTGATGTATCATTTTATGGTGATATATGCATCCAAAGTGGCAAAGTATTGAAGATCCAAAACAAAATAAATAAATCTCAACAAAAAAAGATTAGGAGATTAACTCAAATACATATTTAAATTCATCTTCTAGTTGTTTTTTTTTTCCTTCTATTTTTATCTAAATATTACTGCATTTTTGCATCCATAACTTTTAGGCCCATAATTTACGACGTACCTTAAAAACACACACACACACAAATGATTCTGATACTTATTTTTTTCAAGAACTTTTTTACATGCATAGATTTACAAATGCAGGCCTATATATAGAGAGAGAGATAATTTCATTTGTGAATCGTTTTTTAGGTATGAATGTGCGAACTTAATCCTAGCCATCTAAATCATTTTTTGATGGTTAAGATTACTTCTATGATTAATCTTATTTTTACAAGATTTTTTTTTTATCAAAGATTATGATTTTAACTATTGTTTCACATATATTTTTTTTTCATAATGTAAGTATCATCCATGTGAAAAATAAATTTTTGATTCATATGGTGAATAGAAAATATATGAAAACTTGATTCATATGGTGAAATTAGTTCATGGAAGATACTCACCATATGAGCAAAAATATATATGAAACAATATATCAAATTTTAACATCTGATGGAAAATAAATAGTTTAAAAAATTACTTTGTAGCCGATTCTCACAGGCTTTTACCAATAATTTGGATTTTATAGGATTTAACACACACACACACACACATAGAAAAAGGTTCAAACGACAACGATAAATTTTTAATTTTTTTCATGTATAAAATCATATATGATTTTGTACTGACGAGGATGCGGACGACTTCCACACGACTTAAAGTCGCGAGCAAATCGCGTACGTTATTAATCATATATGATTTTGTTCATAAATCATATGTGATTTTGTGTTGTGAATCATATATGATTTTCTCAATCGAAAAACTATTTTTAAAGTTTTTCTTAAAAAAAGTTTTTCTTAAAATGGTTGCGTTTTCGTATGAATTTTTTTTTCTTAAAATATATATATATATAGTATTATGTTCAAATGAGAAGTACTAAAAAAATGAGAAGTAGATAAGTGATCTCCATCACTCATCCGGTCAATAAAGGCGGCTTTGACCGGGTCCACTCCTTTAATAATCTCTACCCTCCCATGAATCGCGTCAATCCCCCGTGATCGCATCCACCGTAACCGGTCAAAGCCACCTTTATTGACCGAATAAGTGGTAAATATCACTTGTCTACTTGGTATTTTTTTTAACATATCTCATTTGAATCTTTCTCGGTATACAATAAAGATGAGATAAAAATACGGAGAAGATGTGTTGAATGGCTATGTCACTGTGTGAATTTCCCACTAGCATCGACTTCATCTTTTGCATCCTTAATAATATTCTTAAAAAGCATCAACTTCATCTTCTGCATCCATAATAATATTCTTAAACTTCATCTTTAACTTCTTCCATTTAAATTGTTGTGTGGTTCTCTCTCTTCATCTTTCCATAAGAAACAGATTATCAAGAAATCAAAGAAAAACAGAATAATCTTCAGGTAACATTCTTTTTCCCCTTTCTAATGCTTTCAAGACTGTTATAACCAAAGTTCCAAAATTTTCAGAGTTTGTTTTTGTTCATCCAGTAGCTGACATCAAATTAAAGTCAACTAATTAATCATTTAATTGGGTGGCTTTGTTTCCACTTGAATCTGTTTGCCAATACATGTATCTTGGTGTACTTATATAATTAACTGATGATAGTAAATAAATAAGTTAGTAAATAAAAAATAATTGACTTTTAACAATCTTGTTCTATAATATTCTTTGTGGGAAACTTTGAAGTAAACAATTTGTTGTTTCAGATGGGGCTTTTAGATCTATTCTCTGCTGCTACTATGCCTGTCCTCAAATTACTCATAGTTACTGGGCTAGGCTCATTTCTTGCCTTGGATTCTATTGATATCTTGGGTCAAACTACAAGAAAGCAAGTCAATAATGTCAGTTTCTTCATTCCCTTTTGCTAAGTAAAGCTTTTTATTTATTTTTCTGATTTTGGACTCACATGAAAACTCCTTGGCATGAGCAGATTGTGTTTTTTGTCTTCAGTCCAGCACTTGTTGTCAGCAATTTGGCTAACACAATAACTCTCAAAAGCATCATTTCTATGTAGGTGTTCTTCAATTCTAATTAATTAATTCACTTGGTTTTTGTTGCTTCAAATATTGTTTTTAAAGATTTAAGTGTTAAAACAAGTGCAGGTGGTTTATGCCTGTGAATGTGCTTCTTACATATATAATTGGGTCAGCACTTGCATGGCTGCTTGTGGTCATCATTAGACCACCTCAACATCTAAAGGGCCTCATCATTGGTGCCTGTGCAGCAGGTAAACTGCTTAGTCAAAATTTGTCTAAATATTTTAACAGACTGCTCTATAGTTCTTATGTCCTATGTAATTGTGTTACAGAAAGGGGTCCATTTGGTTTGCTCGAATGGAAAAGATTTCTTGTAGAAATTTGGAATTCTTTTATGTGTTTGGTTTGTCGGATTTGAATGGATTTAAATTCCATTTTTTTATTACAAATATTATAAGTTATAAAAATAATTGAGTTATTTTTTATTTAAGAGGGAAGGGAGTGGGAAGGCCGCTGGGGTGAAGGGGGAACACCACCCCCACCCCTCCGGGTTGCAATTTAGGACCCTGTCGGGTTGGTACCCCGTGGGGAAACTCCTCTTTTTTGTCTCTCTCTCTCTCATCGTTTTTTTTTTCTTTTTTTAAATGGTTAGTAGGGTGGAGGGGTAGAATGGTAAGTCTTGCAGGAATTTCAAATGGTAGAATGGTGGAAGAGAGAATGAGTGAAAACTGATGTGGCAAATGGGGTGGAGGGGCGAAGGGGTGACCACTATTAAAAAAAGTTTTCAACATGTTCTAAAACATTATAATATACAATTCTAACAAAATCCCTTGAAATACCAGCAATCCTCTTGGAATTTCAAAATTCTATGTTTCAGGATTTCAAATAAATCCTAAAGGGTGTTTAGTTTTCAGAATGAAATTTGATGGAATTGGAGTCCATCGAAATAATTTTTATTTGAAGGAATTAGAATGGAGTTTGACCATGTGTTTGGTTGGTACGAATTCAGTTCTTTCACTTAGGTAAGTGAATGATGAATTCCTTAAATTATATACACAGATTCCATCAAGTTTATTCCGCGAACCAAACGTCACTAAATAATTTGGTCAATTTTTTTTTCATTCCATTCCATCAAATTCCTTTGAATTCCGCCAACCAAACAATCCCTTAGTTGATAACATGTTGTCTTATTAGTCTTTTTATACAACAGGAAACCTTGGGAACTTGCCTTTGGTTATAATCCCAGCTGTATGCCAAGAGAAAGGCAGTCCCTTTGGAGATCCTGATGTCTGCCATCAGTATGCCATGGCTTATGCTTCACTATCTTTGGCTGTATGTATTTCTACTTACAAATTTTAAGATGATTATATTTTTTATAACTCATGATATTAACTTAAATGCCATGCATATATACACACACATTCATCAGCTTGCAGCCGTCTTCTTTTGGTCTTACGTTTACAACCTAGTACGGGTTTTCTCCGTCGATTCCCAACATTCTGGTAACATTGGCGTTGCCCCTCTCAAACAAGAGGATTTGACCGAAAATTTGCTTCCATCATCCTCGTCTTCTGCTGGAATAAAGGAAATGCAACGGTTGTTTTTTGCTTTGGTAGTATCCAGATTTGATCTTATTTACTTGTAAATTCAATATCAAAGGTTACAATGTAATTTGCATCAGGTGTTATTAGATTCAGTGAAGCAAAAATTGGGGAAATTCTCAAGACAAGTTAACTTGAAGGCAATTTTCGCACCAGCAACCATTGGAGCGGTACACTGCTCTTTCCAACTCTTAATAAATATACACATTTATCATGAAAATCAGGGGCATGCCAATCTTTTTTGAGGCTCTGTTACACCTAACGCATTGATTGCACTGCCAAAATGAGAAAACAAAGATACATATATACAAATTGTGTAGGTGATGATGAGGTGAATTCTTTGGGCTATAGTTTTATGGTCATTGATGAAATGCCCATAACAATATAAACTTAGGCCCTAAAATTTGGGGCGTTGTTCAAAATTACACATTTAACATGCTAAAGAATGGCCCTGATGAAAATGGAACCTTAAACATACACTTTAAATATTTATGTATATATATATATACACTTTAAATCTTTATTTATATACTCATAACAATTTGTGTTTTTATTGTAAAGATTATGGGGTTCTTCGTTGGAACAATCGCGCCAGTGCGTAGGTTACTAATAGGCACCACGGCTCCTCTTCGAGTGATCCAAGATTCTGCATCTTTAATCGGGTATAATTTGTTTCAATAATCATTTGTAGAGATCGAAACTTTAGGCTATAACTAATGGACCCTTTTCTCCTTTAGGGATGCAACAGTTCCAACTATGACATTGATTGTAGGTGGTAACCTCTTAAAAGGTAAACTTAGATGGTAAATTTGACGTTTTTATCATGTACTCAGTTGGATGATATTAGTAACCGTATGCAATTTCATTGCAGGCCTAAAAGGATCTGGTGTTTCGCTATCGGTTGTGTTTGGAATCGTATGTGTTCGGTATGTTTTGCTGCCAGTTTTTGGCATTTTAATCGTGAAAGGAGCGCTTTATCTCGGCTTAGTGGCTGCAGATCCTCTTTACCTTTTCGCTCTTATGATACAGTTTGCGGTTCCACCGGCCATGAACATAGGTAGGAAGTATCGTTACAGTTTGTTTTTGGATTTTGAAGACGAATTTTGTTTGATATGATATTAGGAAATGATAATGTAGGTACGGTAACACAATTATTTGGAGCTGGGGAGAGTGAATGTTCGGTGATCTTGTTGTGGACGTACTGCTTAGCGTCGATCTCGCTTACCCTTTGGTCCATGTTGTTCATGTGGCTCGTGGCTTGACTCATCGTTTGATAAAATTGATGAAATGTTACGTAGATTGCCGATGTCAATCTCATTATATAGCGCGGTGTATAGAAAGCATGGTATTTATGGGTTAATGTTATGTGTTTAGTAAACTTGTCAAAACCAATTTCAAATTGTAGGTAGTAAAACATAAGTTTAGTAGTTTTTCAATCAAAAAATCTGAAAAAACACACACCAAATTTTGATACTTGTTATTTAAAAGACATTCTCAATGGTTATGTCAAGTTTAAGTTGGACATTAAAAAAGGGAGACAAGCCAATTTGACTATTTTACGTCTACTTTCAAATTGGACATGTTGATGCAATAGAAAATCTATTAAAATCGAACTAATGGAAACCAATTGCCATCTAGTGAGTAATTAGTTATCGGCCAACAAACTATAGTCCATAATCTATTGGCAAAGAATAGATAGATACTATATAGAGGTGGGTTCATACGAGAACGATGTCAATTTAAGAAAAACGTGAGGACGATTCTCAAGCACACATTTTCAGTTACGGTGGACGTGATCACGGAGGATTGACGCGATTCATGGAGGGTGGAGATGATTAAAAGGAAGGTGACTCGGTCAAAGTCGCATTTATTGACCAGATGAGTGGTTGAGATTTGTCATCGCGTTTGCTTAAAAAGTTATTGTTCTCATTATACCTCTTTCGTACTATATATGCTCTTAGTTTAGCATGTATTAGTTTGGGCATTAGGTGTACATTTCTCTATGCTAAAAGGGGTTGTGTGAGGTTTCACTCTACCTTGTTAGAAATTAAAAAGACATGAATGATGAATTGATTTGGTGGATTAATAGTTATAAATGAATAGAAAGTATTGTATGGATCTAATTGAACCAACAGATACTTAATAGCAACATCTCATGACTAGAACACATGTGATTTAATTGGATTGATTGTTCAATGTTAGATAAGGTTGTATGATTGGATGCAACACCCAATAGATTGGATGATTGGATGCAACACCCAATAAATGATCAAGCTTGACTTGGTGACATATGCCAATAACGCCTTGTATGTTTAATGGTTGATGTTGAACCAAAAGATGAGATTTTAATGCATATCATGCCCACAATTAACCTTCTGGAACCCTCTTTGATTAGTACCCAGTCCGCCCTTCCAACCCTCTCATACACCACACATACAACACACTCACAAAACCGCTAACCCCACCGCGGCTTCAGGAGACCGCTCAACCCTCCAGCCCGCTGAACCCGCCGGAGGAGTAGCGGTACCTGCTCAACCCTCCAAAGCCGGCGGGTTGGAAGCCGCCCAACCCCATGGAGCGGTATGCATTCCCTAAGGGGCTGTTTGTTTGCCTCTTTTTGTAACCATTAAGAGGGTACCTCTTAATCGCGCAGAGGTGTATTTTGTTTGGCAAAAAAATTTAAACCTCTGTATGGTGACAAATGGCTCTGTACGAATCTGCAGCCAGGGTATAGGCGTACCATTCAGAGGTCTTTTCTTCCACATATGCCCTCCTCACGCTCTATCATCACCTCCATCGTTCTCGCCTTCTGATCGCCTCCACGCTGCGATTTGGTCTCCTCCACTTTCCGGCGACATCTATTCTACAAATTCCGGCGACATCTGTTCCAGAATTTCCGGCGACATCTGAGATACACACCTCCATCTTTCTGCAGTTTCGTGAAATCGACTTCATCCATCTGAAAATCGCCTCCATCCATCTGAAAATCGCCTCCATCTTTCTTTAGTTTGGTGAAATCGATTTGCCTGGTGAAATCTTTGGTGAAATAAATGGGTTTTCCAATCAATGGGTTTTCCAAATTAATGAATGTTTCCAAATTTGTTGTTTCCAAATCGTATCCATAGACTTCTCCAATCAAGTTTTCGAAGCTTTGTTTTATCAAATCAATGATTGTTTCCAATTTCGTTGTTTCCAAACTGAATTCATAGACTTTATCTAAATCAATGGGTTTTCCAAATTATTGTTCTTTCAAATTCGTATTTTGGAGTGAGTTTTTTTTTTTTTATCAATGGCTTTTTCCAAATCAATTGTTTTTTTCTAAATCAACTGTTGTTTCCATAGGGGTAAAATAGTCTTTTGTTGTCTTTCAGACTATCCATTCAGAACTGCTACCAAACAACCATATTTCATTCTGCACTATATCATACAGAGCCTCTCAACCATTCTGACCTCTCAACCATTCTGCACTATATCATTCAGCAACTACCAAACAGCCCCTTAGAGCCGGGCGAAGGATTGTTTACTTTACATACTTATAAGGTAGTTTTATCAAACATAATTTGTTGGTTAGCTAGCTTATCATTTACCAAGTTTATCAGCTATCAGATAACTTATCACATAAAACAAGAAACAGATATACAAAAAAAAGAAAAAGCGATTAAAGTAAATGCCTACGGTATTTTAATTATAAAAAAAGATAATTATGTATTCCCCCGTTGTTAAAATTGAAAAGTATTGAAACATAGAAACCCAAATCTTCTTTTATGTATTTATTTATTTATTAATGATTATTATAATGATTATTATTAGTGATGGTATGGTGAATTGGTGATAGTCGATTTAACTCATCAAGAACTCTGGCTTTTAAATGCATACCGACAATTTTATGGGTCGACGTCTTAATTAAGAGACGTCCAAACCAACAGAATTAAAGCTGTTTAACGTATCATCAATTTCGTATATCAATTTTATGGTGTCATATATTTATTTTATGCTTCCAAAGTGGTAAATTGAACTAAAGATTCTAACCAGAATAAATAAATAAATATCCAAAAATAACATCAGCTTTATCTTTTACATTCTTAACGCTATTTCTCTCTTTTTCTTGGTTCATCTCCATACATGAAAAAAGGATTATCAAGAATTCAAAGAAAAACAGAATCCATACTCAAAACTTGATATATAAGATTTATCAAAATTAATCATCTTCTTCAGGTAACAATTTTTTCCCCCATATATTCTATTCTTCTAATGCTTTCAAGATTGTCAAGTTTTAATCTTTTTGGGGTTTGTTTTTTTGTTTATTCAGTAGCTGACATCAAATTGAAATCAAATAATTGATCATTTAATTGGGTGGTTGTGTATCTACTGTTTCTAGTTGAAGGTGTTTTCAATGCATGCATCTTGGTGTACTTTTATAATTAATTGATGATAATAAATAAATATTTAATCAATGCTCCATTTTACTTTCAACAATATATATCTATTTTATTTGTGGGAAACTTTGAACTAAACAATTTGTTTTACAGATGGGGTTTTTAGATCTGTTTGTTACTGCTTCTATGCCTGTTCTCAAACTACTCATAGTTACTGGGCTAGGCTCATTTCTTGCCTTGGATTCTATTGATATCTTGGGTCAAACTACAAGAAACCAAGTCAATAATGTGAGTTCTTCATTTCCTAATTTTGCTAATTAATGATTTTATTAATTTTTCTAATTTTGGGACTCACATGAAAACTCTTGGCATGAGTTCAGATTGTGTTTTTTGTGTTCAGTCCAGCACTTGTTGGCAGCAGTTTGGCTAATACAGTAACTCTCAAAAGCATAATTTCTATGTAAGTGTTGTTCAATTTATAATTAATTCATTTGGTTTTTGTTGCTTCAAATACTGTTTTTAAAGATTATGTGTAAAATAAAATAAAAAACTGCAGGTGGTTTATGCCTGTTAATGTTCTTATTGCATTCATAATTGGGACAGCACTTGCATGGGTGCTTATGGTCATCACTAGACCACCTCAACATCTAAAGGGCCTCATCATTGGATCCTGTGCAGCAGGTAAATTGCTTGTCTAGATGGGAATTGGCACTCCTCCTACCCAAAGACTCTTCCATTTTGCACCTTATGCCCATGCATGTCTGTTAAGAGGTCCCTTTTTTTTAAGGACCTGGGTCCATTAAAGCGCACCATCAGCTTCTTTAAATGGTCAAACTTAATCTTTTTGTTGTATTTTTGTGTTGGGTCCGTTTTTAACGGACCCTTTAACGGACTTACATGGATATGAGGTGCTAAATGGTAGAGAAAATGGGTAGGAGGCAAAATGGGGGAGTGGGGCTTTGGGCATGAGTGCCAATTTCCCTCTCTAGATGCATATAAAGTAGGTAACATACAACAAAATTATAAAGCTAAATATGTCTTATTAGCTTTTTTATACAACAGGAAACCTAGGGTACTTGCCATTGATTATAATCCCAGCTGTATGCAAAGAGAAAGGCAGTCCCTTTGGAGATCCTGTTGTCTGCCATCAGTATGCCATGGCTTATGCTTCACTATCTATGGCTGTATGTACATATTTTTCTGTTTACAAAATTTTAAATGATTTTTTTATAACTCATGAAACTTAACATTCCGTGCACACATTCATCGATCAGCTTGGAGCCGTCTTCTTGTGGTCTTACGTTTACAACCTAGTACGGGTGTTCTCCACCTACTCCCACGATTCCGGTATCAATAGTGTCACCCCTCTCAAACAAGAGGATTTGACCGAAAATTTGCTTCCATCATCTCCGTCTACTGTTAACGTAAAAGGAAAAATGAAGGTTTCTTTTTAACTCTCAAAGTGATCCATATTTGATCTTATTCACTCATAAGTTTAATCTCAAAAGCTACAATGCAATGTCCATCAGGTGATACTAGATTCAATGAAGCAAAAAATGGGGAAATTCTCAAGACAAGTTAACTTGAAGGCAATTTTCGCACCACCAACTATTGGAGCGGTACAATGCTCTTTCCAACTCTTAATATATACATTTATCATGAAAATTAGGAACGTTCCAATCTTTTTGGAGGCTCTGTTACAACTAACACATTGATTACACTACTAAATGAGATAACAAAGATACATATATATACACACATAACAATTTGTTTTTTATTGCAAAGATTGTGGGGTTCATCATTGGAACAATCGCGCCAATGCGGAAGGTACTAATAGGTACCACAGCTCCTCTTCGCGTGATCCAAGATTCTGCATCTTTAATCGGGTATAATCTGCTTCGATTTTCATTTGTAGAGATTGAAACTTTAGGCTATAACTAATGGACCCTTTTCTCCGTTAGGGATGCAGCAGTTCCTATTATAACATTGATTGTTGGTGGTAACCTATTAAAAGGTAAACTTAGATCATAAATTTGACGTTTTAATTAATCGTGTATTCAGTTGGCTGATATTAGTAGACGTATGCAATTTCATTGTAGGTCTAAAAGGATCTGGTGTTTCACTATCGGTTGTGTTTGGAATCGTGTGTGTTCGATATGTTTTCTTGCCAGTTTTTGGCATTTTAATCGTGAAAGGAGCGCTTCATCTCGGCCTAGTGCCTGCAGATCCTCTTTATCTTTTCGTTCTTATGATACAGTTTGTGGTTCCACCGGCCATGAACATCGGTAAGAGCTATCGTTACAATTTGTTTTTGGATTTTGAAGATAATTTTTTTTGATATTTGGAAATGATAATGTAGGTACGATAACACAATTATTTGGAGCCGGGGAGAGTGAATGTTCGGTGATTATGTTGTGGGCGTATGGCTTAGCATCGATCTCGCTTACCCTTTGGTCGATGTTGTTCATGTGGCTAGTGTCTTGACTCGCTGTTTGATAGAATATGATAAAATGTTACTTAAATAGCGTATGTAGATCTCATTATAGCGACGAGTATAGAAGCAACATATTTATGGGTTTAATTATATATGTTTAGCAATCATGTAAAAAACAATTTGAAATTGTAGGTAGTAAAACATAATTCATCTGTTTTTTTGTTAAAAAAATGTGAAAAACACACCAAAATTTGATACTTCTTATTTAAAAGACATTCTCAATGAATATGGTTTAGTTTAAGTTACACGTTAAAGATGTTTGCCATGGTAATTTATTGGTGTCGTTTTTTTATGGATAACAAAATTTTGCTTCACTTATTTATTTATTTATTTTTCATTTTAAGTAATTGGATATTGAGCTTAAAAATCTGTTTATCAGCTTGCAATTTTTAGTTGGGCCTTAGTAAATATGTAAAGTTTCAGCTAAGGTTCTAATTAAGCCCATTAGGCCCTATGTGAAAACATAGACGGTCATCATAATCGGCCACCCACCCTATTATCATGCAAATCAAAACCGAAATTCACGGTTATTTAAATGAAAAACCGAAAGTGAAACTGTTTACATTAGTTCTTTATATCTTGGAATCGGCTTTGATATGGGTACTTGATGTTAATTTTTTTATATAAATTTTAACATTTCATACAATAAAAATAAAGTTTTAAGTCTAAAATACATAAATAAAAGGGTTTATGACCTATAAGGGTAACCAACTATTTCAATTGTACAAATGTTACCATCAAACTATTTTTTTTACTCAATTGACCAATAAACTCTTTTTGACTGTATATATATTACCATTATGACCGGGTATAACCCGTAAACCACCGTAAACAACCGGTAACCACCACCACCAGGTCCACCACCACCAAAGCACCACCACAGCCACCACCACCAAAACACCACCACAGCCACCACCACCTTCAAACCCACCACCACCACCACCAAAACACCACCACCACCTTCACCACCACCTTCAAACCATCACCACCACACCCACCAAAGCTGCCGCCGCCACCACCACCACTGAAACACCACCACCAAACCGATCTGCAACCACACCACCACCGAATCGAAACCCTAAATCGAGCACGCCGGAATCAGATGAGCGTCGGTTTCGCCTGAATCGAGCATGGTTTCGCCTGAATCGAGCCTGGTTTCGCTTGAATCGAGCCTGGTTTCGCCTGAATCCGCCTGGTTTCGCCTGAATCGAGCGTCGCCGCAATCGAGCACGCCGGAATCCGCATGGTTTCGTTTTTCCGATCTGATGAGCGTCACCGGAATCAGACCATCCAGCCCCAAATCGAAACCCTAAATCGATCGTCGTCGGAATCCGATCTGGTGGTGTTTTGGTGGTGGTGGTGGTGGGTTTGAAGGTGGTGATGGTTGTGGTGGTGGTGGTGGTGGTGGGTTTGAAGGTGGTGGTGGCTGTAGTGGTGTTTTGGTGGTGGTGGTGGTGGGTTTGAAGGTGGTGGTGGCTGTGGTGGTGTTTTGGTGGTGGTGGTGGTGGTGGGTTTGAAGGTGGTGGTGGTTGTGGTGGTGCTTTGGTGGTGGTGGACCTGGTGGTGGTGGTTACCGGTTGTTTACGGTGGTTTACGGGTTATACCCGGTCATAATGGTAATATATGTACAGTCAAAAAGAGTTTATTGGTCAATTGAGTACAAAAAATAGTTTGATGGTAACATTTGTACAATTGGAATAGTTGGTTACCCTTATAGGTCATAAACCCTAAATAAAACAAATGTTGAAGACTAATCCAATAAAACATATAATACATAAATAAATTAAAAACTCTCAAAGTCTAAACGGTAATTTACTAAATATATAAAATATTTTTTAAGACACTGGGTACTTGTCCTTTCTGGTTTTGGGTACCTAGCGGGACTGAGTATCTGGTCCCAAACCGGAATTAATCACTTTGGTTCCGAGACAGATAGTTACAGAACAATTTTGGTTTTAAAGACGTGAACCCAGAAGTGGATGTACATTCCTAAAAACATCAAAGAAGATAAGAAAGTACCTAAAATAAAGAATTCAAATATGTTTATCAAAGTAAGGGGAAAGCGGAAAAGCTTTTGAGAGAAAGTAAGATTCAGTATAAGAAAAGAAAACAAAAAAGCAAACGAATATGATTTTTTGATGATAAAATAGATAAAGATATATTCCTCATTCTTTTAATCCCCAAAATTACAAAAGTTATAAAGTCAAAAAAGAAATTTACTTATTTATTTATTAATAATAATTACAGTGATTAATATTACTGGTGGTAGTGGCATTGGTAGCATTTTTGATGGCAATCGTTGTAGCTGTGATCATGGACGAACATTATATGGGGTTCACTGTTCATGGTGGCACGTGCCACAATATTATTTCTCCGACAAAGGTAACAAAAAACTTTAGTCTTGTGAAGTTGCAACCATATTGTTTTCGAAACTTCTTATAAGTGCACCTAAAAACCAAAAAATACCATGAAATTAACCAAAATACCTAAAAACCCGTTCTAAATCAATCAAAAAAACCCAAAAAAATCTCTCAACTCAACAAAAAAAAGAAGCAAAAAGTGTCCATCAAAATCAACAAAAAAAAAATCTCTCATTATCAACCAAAAAATAAATAAAAAATTCTTCCAAAATATATTAAATGTCACTGCATTCATCATCCATCGTTGGTCGTGTTCATAATAATAGTCGATTTAACTCATCCGGAATTCCAAATGCTTCCTGTCAATTTTATGGGTCGATGTATTAGAATACTTCCAAAACAACACAATGAAAGCTTTTTGAATGTATCATAAATTTTCCACCGTTGATATATCAATTTTATGGTCATATGTTTATTTTAGGAAAATGTTTAAAAAACCGAGGTATTCTATTTTAAATGGTTTAGTTTCTAAACAATTTTTTAAGTAAAAATTCATTAAACTTTACATTTTAAAACGATTAAGCACTAGGCTATTTTTTTGAATCACATTTTGAATGATTTAGTCCTCGGACACTTTTTTTTCCGATAAATAGACCATCAAACTTTCAAAATTTGGTTATCTATTAATAAAAACAAAAATAAAAATTTTTTAAGTGTAACCAGCTATGAAGATTTTAAAGTTAAATATAACTATGTTAGAGCATCTCCAATGGGTAACACTATTTTTTACACAAAATGTCAAAAATACTATAAAAAATGTGTAAGATTTAGTGTTACCGTTAAATTTTCTCTAATGGGTAACACTATTTTTTACACAAAATTCTTTTTATATTAATTTGTTAAACTTTCAATAATATCTTTATATTTATTAACTTTACAATTCATACCCATATTTTTTTTTATTTATATCATAACTTAATATTTTTTATTTTTTATTAGTTAAGAATTAATTCATTGTAATGCATAAAGCAAAACTTTTTATTAAACAATAAAAGTTACAATAAAACAAATAAAAAAGACAATACATATGCATTTAATTATTTTCATTACTATATTTGTCCCACAAATGATTGATTAACGCATTGCGAAGCTCGAAGTGTGTTGCTTTATCTTTGATTTGTCTATAACGAGCGAGAAATTGTTGAAATTGGTTATTATCATTCATCACCGTTTCAACCTCTATCGGTGACACTTCTCTTGCAACTTCAATTGGTGCATGTTATTATGTATTTTTAAATTTCCGTCAATTATGTTTTCATCTTTTAATATTAACTTATTTTCTTCGAATTATCAATTTGTGTATTATCACTTAATTAAAAAAATAAAAAATTAATATAAAAATAATTTCATCTATGTCCTTAAAAACTTGAGATATTACGCATATGTCATTGTAAACTTTGATATTACGTCTATGTCCTTCTAAACTTCAATAACTCACATATATATCCTTCTCTTTTATTTAATTATATTTTAAACATTTCAAAATACTAATAATTATCCCTGAATTATATCTAATTTGTAAATGACCAAACTACCCTTCCAATTACCAAATAACAAAATCAAATTACCAATTGAAATGGACTTCCAAATCGTCGACCTCCATAAGACGACTTCCAAATTGCCGGCCGACCTCCACCGGCGTCCAAATCGCCGGGGGTCCAAATCGATTTCTCCAATTCAATTTCAAGGTATTATTCGATTTCTACAATTCGTATTGTTGTCTTTTTGGTTTCTCAAATTTGATTTTTTTTGGGTACTATGGACGTGATTTGGAAGTAACCATATTGGATTGTTGTGTAACTTTGGTCAACCATTTGGTGGAATATTTGCATAACATCTTGGATGGTTTTCTTGGTTTTTAGACTATCGCATAGCTACTATCTCATCTTGGATGATTGCTGTTGTTGGTGATATGAGTTATGGGCTTTCAACCAAAAAATTAGCCAATCAAAATTCCTTATAGCTACTGTCAAATTAGATGAAACTCATAAGGTCAAATCATACAAAATTTCCAAATATCCATTACAATTTTTTGAAGACTTTATGTAATGCCGTTACAATGTACTACCATTTCCAAATCGCCATTTCCAAAATTTCCAAATCGCCATTGCTTTATGTACCGGGATTACCAAATAACAAAATCAAATTAACTACCCTTCCATTACAATTTCTATGGATGCCATTACAATTTTTTTAAACTCATAAGCTACTGTCGGCGATTTTGGAATTGGGTGAATTGGAATTAGGCGATTTTGGAATTAGGCGAATTGGATGCCGGTGAATTGGAGCCGACGAATTGGATGCCGGCGATTTGGAGGTCGGCCGGCAATTTGGAAGTCGGAGGACGTCGACGATTTGGAAGTCGATTTCAATTGGTAATATGATTTTGTTATTTGGTAATTGGAAGGGTAGTTAGGTCATTTACAAATTATATATAATTTAGGGATAATTATTAGTATTTTGAAATGTTTAAAATATAATTAAATAAAAGAGAAGGATATATATGTGAGTTATTGAAGTTTAGAAGGACATAGACGTAATATCAAAGTTTACAATGACATATGCGTAATATCTCAAGTTTTTAAGGACATAGATGAAATTTTCCCTAAAGTGTTAAAGTTTTAATAAACCTATTAAAACTTTAACACTTTAAATAACAAAGTTAATAAGTATCAAAATTGAGGGACCAAAAATGTAACTTGAAAAGTAGTGTAAGAAATAGTGTTACACTAAATTTACTAATTTAGTGTTGCACTATTCATCACACTAAATTTAGTGTGAAAACTAGTGACCTTATTGGAGATGTGAATAGTAACATTTACATCAAATTTGGTGTTTAGTGTAACATTTGGTGACTCCATTCGAGATGGTCTTAATTTAAAAACACATAAAATGCAATATGTAATTTAAAAACACATAAAATCTTAAAATTAGAATCATGTGATGCAAAATAAAACCAAAGACATAACAAAATTATTTTTTCAAGCTCTAGGTTTCAGATTCTAGAAACCTTGGACCGCATCACACACACATGTATAATCCTATAATCTAATAAATACATATCCAAAAATAACATCAAACTTTATCTTTTGCATTCTTAAGGCTAAGAGTACCGCAGCGGGTTGGGGGCAACGGGTTGGGGTACACAAACCCCGGCGGGTTCAGGGCTTTGGGAGGGTTGAGGGTACGCGAGTAGGCAGGCTGGAAGTTGGGAGGGCTCGTGCGGGTTGCTTACACCGCTGAATTTGTGTGTGTGTGGTGTGTGTTGTGTGTGAGAGGGTTGTGATACGGGTTGTAGAGGGTTGCAAAGGGTTATGAGAGAGTTAAGAGAGGGTTGGAGAAAAGTTGATGTGTCAACTGATATATAATGTTAGGTTGGGAGGGTTGGATACTGATAGCCTAATACTATTCTTGATTCTTACTTTTTAACTTTTCCCATTTAGAGTAACTTTTCCCATTAAAAGTAACTTTTCTTCTGGTAAAGTGTTGTATGGGTTTCTATATCTTCATCTTTCCATGAGAAACAGATTATCAAGAAATTAAAGAAAAACAGAATCTTCAGGTAACCATCTTTTTCCCCATTCCACTTGCTCTAAGATTGTTATGACCAAGTTTCAATAGTTTTAGTTTTTTTTTTTTTTTCTCTCTCTTTCTTTCTTCCATTCATTCAGTAGCTACTTGTTGACCTTAAATTAAAATCAACTAATGATTTAATTGGGTGGTTGTGTATCTCCTATTTCTAGTTGATCAATATGTTGGCCATTGCATGTACTTTGGTGTACTTTTATAATTAAGTAATCATCATAAATAAATATTTAATGCCCCATTTGACTTTCAACAATATATATCTATTTTATTTGTGGGAAACTTTGAAGTAAACAATTTGTTTTACAGATGGGGTTTTTAGATCTGTTTTCTGCTGCTTCTATGCCTGTTCTCAAAGTACTCATAATTACTGGGCTAGGCTCATTTCTTGCCTTGGATTCTATTGATATCTTGGGTCAAACTACAAGAAAGCAAGTCAACAATGTGAGTTCTTGATATCCTTTTGCTAATTAAAGATTTTATTATTTTTTCTGATTTTGGGACTCACATGAAAACCCCTTGGCATGAGATCAGATTGTGTTTTTTGTCTTCAGTCCAGCACTTGTTGGCAGCAATTTGGCTAATACAATAACTCTCAAAAGCATCATTTCTATGTAAGTTTTCTTCAATTCTAATTATAATTCATTTGGTGTTTGTTGCTTCAAAAATATTGTTTTTAAAGATTAATTGTAAAAAAGTGCAGGTGGTTTATGCCTGTTAATGTTCTTCTTACATTCATAATTGGGTCAGCACTTGCATGGGTGCTTCTGGTCATCACCAGACCACCTCATCACCTTAAGGGCCTCATTATTGGTGCCTGTGCAGCAGGTAAATTTGTTGTCTATGATGCATATAAAGTACCAACACTACAAATGTAGTTGTTTTTTAAAAGTTCTGAAGTTTCTTTAGAAGGGTGTCCAGGCTAGCCCGATTAATCCCCGATAATTTTAGAAGCTAAACATGGCCCCACTTAAATGTCTGCAGGCAATATTTTTTAAAGGTTCTGAAGTTTGATTTCACATCTTAAAAGGAAGAGGCGGATGGTGCCTCTTAAAATTTAAGATGACAGTAAAAGGTTTTTTAACATTCTCCTAAAAATAAAACAAAAAGGTCTTAAGTCTAAAAACCTCTTAATTTCCACACGTAAGAGATTTTAAGATGTATTTTTTTTAAAACAAACAACTCTAAAATATGTCTATTAAATGTCTTAATAAACTGTTATATAATACTTATACTTACATAAAAATGTCATATGTATTCGTGTTACGGTAAGGGCGCATTTGTTTTGCTGGAATGGAATGGAATTGGAAGAATTTGGATTTCAAATCGATTCTATTTCTGTGTTCAATAAACTATGAGATCTAGAATTGATGGATTTCGAAATCCCATGCTGCTTTTGAAATCCTGGGATAAAGATTTAATTAAAAAGAGGCATGAAGCATGACTCAAGACTCTCTTATCAACACCTTTCATTTCATGGGGCCCACTTGAATAACAAGAATTATTTACCGCATTATATGATTATTTTTATATAAATTTTAATTATAAAATAATAAAAAAACCAGAACAAGTAATGAATTTTGACGGACTAAAATGGTATTTTTGCATATCTAGTCATTTTTCTAACGGCAAGTTAACACGCTTCAGCGGTATCGGGCCTCCAATTGGGCAATCCCACTAATCCGCTGTGACTCGACCCAATTTATGGCTGAACCCGACCGGCAGGGAAGTGGATCCCATAGACTGGATCCTCCCGTACCAGCCCCGAACCTGGCCCAAATGACCAGATCCAAAGTCTGGATATATTAGAAATGTCACCCGTGGGATTCGAACCTTGGTAGTGTGGCTTTCACCCCATACCCCTAGGGATGTTACCTATCTAATTGAGCTAACATTCTTTGATTGTATATCTAGTCATTATTGCATATTTATAATATTTTTCTAAAATTACTTGATTTGTATGATTAAAATATATATCAATACATACCTTTTACAAACAGAAATATGACAAATAAAAAGGGTTAACATAACATTTTTTAATAGAAAAATAGAATAATGTAGTTTTAAATATACAAAATTTATTAATTAAAATAATAATTGATTAATCTTAATTGGAAATTTGAAATGAAAAAAGAGACTGTTTTGTTTGAGGGAATAAATTTATCAACGGGTTGGACTTTAAATTCCATTCTAAATCCTACAAAAACGTACCAGGTTTATCTTGGATTTAAAATTCAAATTCCTCCTTAAAAATCCATTCCATTTCAATTCATTCCAGCAAAACAAAGACGTCCTAGGTTGATAGGATGTTCTCTTATTAGCTTTTTTATACGACAGGAAACCTTGGGAACTTGCCTTTGATTATAATCCCAGCTGTATGCAAAGAGAAAGGAAGTCCCTTTGGAGATCCTGATGTTTGCCATCAGTATGCCATGGCTTATGCTTCACTATCCATGGCTGTATGTATTTCTGCTTACAAATTTTTAGATGGTTATTCTTTTTTATAACTCATGAAACTTAACATTCGAATGCATATACACACACGTAATTTCATCAGCTAGGAGCTGTCTTCTTGTGGTCTTACGTTTACAACCTCGTACGGGTTTTCTCTGCCCATTCCCAAGATTCCGGTATCAATGGCGTCGCCCCTCTCAAACAAGAGGATTTGACCGAAATTTTGCTTCCATCATCTTCGTCTACTGTTAACGTAAAAGGAAAAATGAAGGTTGTTTTTTGCTTTCTTAGCGATCCATATTTGATCTTATTCGATCTTATTCACTCATAAATTTTAATCTCAAAGGTTACAATAATGTGTATCAGGTGATATTAGATTCAATGAAGCAAAAATTGGGGAAATTCTCAAGACAAGTTAACTTGAAGGCAATTTTCGCACCATCAACTATTGGAGCGGTAAAATGCTCTTTCCAACTCTTAATATATACACACTTATCATGAAAATCAGGGACGTTCCAATCTTTTTAGAGGCTCTGTTACAATTAGTAGATTAATTATACTGCAAAATTTGTTGCAAAAACTGCAAAATGAGATAACAAAGATACATATATACAAATTACGTAGGTGATATAGAAATAAGAGAGGCACTCCTTTGGGCTATAGTTCTACACTCATTGATGAAATGCCCCAAACAATATAAAATTAAGCCCCCATAATTTGATGGCCACATTTAATATATTCATATATACGCACGTAACAGTTTGTGTTTTATTGTAAAGATTGTGGGGTTCATCATTGGAACAATCGCGCCAATGCGCAGGGTGCTAATAGGCACCACAGCTCCTCTTCGGGTGATCCAAGATTCTGCATCTTTAATCGGGTATCATGTGCTTCGATTTTCATTTGTAGAGATCAAAACTATAGGCTATAATTAATGGATCTTTTTCTCCATTAGGGATGCTGCGATCCCGACTATGACATTGATCGTAGGTGGTAATCTATTAAAAGGTAAACTTAGATCACAAATCTGACGTTCTAATCATGCATTCAGTTGGTTGATATTAGTAGACTTTTCATTGCATCAGGTCTTACAGGATCTGGTGTATCACTATCGGTTGTATTTGGAATCGTATGTGTTCGGTATGTTTTGTTGCCAATTTTTGGCATTTTAATCGTGAAAGGAGCGCTATATCTCGGCTTAGTGGCTGCAGATCCTCTTTATCTTTTCGTTCTTCTGATACAGTTTGCGGTTCCACCAGCCATGAACATCGGTATGTAAAGTTTTTCTTTTTTTGGATTTTGAAGACAAATTTTGTTGATACTGGGAAATGATAATGTAGGTACGATAACACAGTTATTTGGAGCTGGGGAGAGTGAATGTTCGGTTATTATGCTGTGGGCGTATGGCTTGGCGTCCATCTCGCTTACCCTATGGTCAATGTTTTTCATGTGGCTTGTGGCTTGACTCACCATTTGATAAGAAAAAATGATGAAATGTTGCGTAGATTGCCTGTCATTCTCATTATCGAGAAGTGTATAGAAAGCATGGTATTTATGGGTTTAATGTTATGTGTTTAGTGACCATGTCAAAAACAATTTCAAAATTGTAGGTAGTAAAACATCAATTTATCAGTTCTTTTAATAAAGAAATGTGAAAAACACACCAAATTTTGATACTTCTTATTTAAAAGACATTCTTAATGATATATTATGGTTAAGTTTAAGTTACGTGTTAAAAAGTTTAAGTTACACGTTAAAAAAGGGAGACAAGTCAATTTGACCGTTTTTGGTCTACTTTTAGATCGGACCAGTCAATGCAATAGAAAATCTATTTAAAATCGAACAATCCAATTGCCATCCGGTGACTAATTAACTACCAACAAATTACCCTCTACCATTAGAATGTTTTTAGTTTGGGCATTAGGTGTATATTTCCTTTTGATAACTGTGGTTATGTGAGGCTTCACCCTACCTTTTAAGAAATTAAAAAGATATATGAGTTATCGGTTAATTTGGTGGATTAATAGTTAAAATTTTTGATGAAAATATTGTTTGGATCCGATCGATCCCAAATCCAGATCAATAGTAATATCTCATGAGTAAAACTGATGTGATCTGTAATGTTAAGATTAGATCGAATGACATGATGTAATATCCCATAGATGATGAAGTTTGATTTTGGTGACCTAACCCCATTGTATTAGGAACACCTCTATTATTTAATAGTTATGTTGTTTAACAAAAAAGAAAATGGGACTTTAGTGCCTACCGTGTGCCCTAGTGACAATTATTAGGCCGCTTCAATTTGTTGTTTGATTTTGATGGATGTTATTAATTTTTGGTATTTTTTTTGGAAGGTACAGCAGTATCGAACCAATGAACGACTACTACAAACACTCATGTGTACACATATACACACATCTCCCCGAAGATATGGGACATCCACGAACAGTCCACTAATCCACCACTGTCACGGCCTAACATACGCTTAATATTGATCTACTTTAATCCTTCTTAAAAGTAACTATAGGTGGCTTTAAATGGAATTGAGCCTAATGGGCTAAATGTTTTTTCTTTGTAATGAGCAAAAAACGGTATTTTGGCCCATATGCTCCAATTGTGCTAAATATGGATCTCAATTTCTCCATTCTCCATCGTTGTCTGATCTTGGCCGAAATCTGGTCTAAGATCTAACTTAGAAGTCGTTTACTAAATTATTAATAAAGTAACGTTTGTTGGGAAGGATTTACATTCAACTAGCTTATTGTGTAACATCTTTAACCTTGAAAACAAATTGTTGGTAAGCATGTTAAATCCGGTAACCGCTTACCGAGAAAAAGTCATTTATCATATTTACCATGATAAAAGTTTCGAACCTTGGTTCTTTGTTTTGTCTCTTACCGGATAAGCTTTTCGGTCCTCACCATGGTCAATCAATAAGGTAAATGATATTAGTAAGCACTTACTTTGGTAAGTATTTAGTAAAAGGTCGTTATTTTTAAATAAACTAAGGGTTGTTTACCGATCGCTTACCCATGTAAGCGCTTAACAAGCCAAATTACCTTACCGGATGACTATGGCAAGAACCAAAAATCTTGCCTGGTAAGAGCTAAGGCAAGAAATTAGAATATTACCTACTAAGTGATGGCGAAACTCTTACCACAGTTAGCATTTAGCGGGAAAATTATAGCATATAATACTATTTTGAAATCTTAGTAATTTTGGTTTAAATATAAATAAATATAAATTTTAACTTAAAAATAGCTATAAGTAAATTTTAACTTCATAAGCCCAATGGTTGAAACTAGGGGTGTGTAGAAATCAACCGATCCAATTACAACCGACCAACAATGATTGGATATCCAATTGTAATTGGATTGGATCGGATGAAAAAAATGACATCCAATTGGATCGGTTCAGTTCTTGGATGGTGGTCCAGAACCGACCAAAATCGACCGATCCGATCCAATTGATCATCCAATGTCAACCGACCGAACCCATCCAATGACCCATGCAATTACATCCAATAATATAATATATTAAAGTTTAAATAAAAAGTAAAAAGTAAAAAGTAAAAAAGTAAAATCACTTTTACCTTTTGTCCCTTTCCCCAAATTAAAAAAATTGGATGGATGATTAGATGAATTTGATTAGATCATCCATCGGATGCCGGATGGATCCGATCCGATCCAATCCGATTTATATTGGTTGGATTCAATACGGTCCAATAGATATTCATCGGATATCCATTGGATATCCAATAAGAAAATCCAGTGGATAGAACCAAACTGATTTAATTATCCATTGGATTTGAAAATTCCAACATCTAATGAATGATTGGATCAGTTAGGTTGGAGAAATCCAACATCCAATGGATGATTAGATCGAATTGGATCTCCTCAAATCCATTGGATGTCATCCAATGCACACCCCTAGTTGAAAACCGTAAATATGGGTTATATAGTGTAATTTTTAAAACTCTTCCTCTATTGGTGGAGGTTGTTTTTAGCAGAGGTCGTCGGAAAGTGGTCTCTTCAAAGGTCATCCTTAATCGTACCCCTCATTCCCCTCATACCTGCTGCCACCTCAGCGCCATATCAGCTTTACCAACATCTTACCAACACCATACCATACCATCCTTAACCGTACCAATTCCATACCCCTCTAAATAATTAATTAAAAAAGTAAAAGAAAAAGAAAAGAAGAGAGAGAAAGAAGAGAGAGATAGAGAGAAATGTGGGGTGAAGTGGTGGGTGGTAAGCGTCGGCATGCGGGTACCAAAGGGAGGGGGTACCGGTCACCCTACTGGTACCGCGTGGCGGTGTTACCGCCGGTACCGACCCGGTACCGCCCACCCCTACTGACGCGTTACGGATGGCTAAATAGCGAAGTTCATTTTGAATAGAAGTTGGTTATTTTGAAGTTCTTTAAAAAAATGATTATAAGGCATTAATGGTATTTCAAATGGCAAAAGAATTAATCTTTAAAAAACTTGAATTTTAATTGATGGGAATTACATATGGGTAGTCTTTTAAACAAAGTTTGCAAATGGTCTAGTTGATACTTGATATGGGTTATCAACTTCGAAGATTAGAACACTAATTATCTTCATCTAAATCGTTCAATAAATTGATATGTTATTGTTTAAATTTTCTAAGCATTTAAGTTGATCTTTTTATTTATGAAAATTGCAAAACAATAACAATCAGTTCATGTTTTTAAAGCAATATTTTTTAAAGAAGTCTCTAGATTTAGAAATTTTGCTATTTCTCACCTACCTTTCCCATTTAAAAGAATTATAATTCCCACCATCTCTCTCTTCGTTTCTGGAAGATCCGTAAAATATGGAGATGTTTTAATAATGTTTTTTCTATTTTCTTTATAAATGAAGTTTCAAAAACGTGTTTAAGTGAAATATTAATCCAAGATCTTTTAAATCTTCTTTTTTTATTACTATTTTAAGAGTTGTGTCGGCATGTTCTTAGCATTAATGAATGAAAAATACGAAGACATAATGCATATCATAAGGGTGATTTGTAATGCATAAAAAAACTAGATTTTTATAAGCCATAAGATGTTTTAGATTTTATAGGTATTTGGTTAGAAGTATTAATCAATAATTAAAAAAAATAATAATAGAAAAAGTTATAAATATAATATATTCATTTCTTCATACACCCAAGATTTTATTTTGGATTAAATTAAAAAGAATGAAACTTATTTCGATTTTTCATTCCTTATTATTTAATATTTATTCTCATTTTCATTTTCCTCAATGAAGTAAACGTCATCTAATCATCTTACTCTAGCGGTTCATCCACTTGACACGATTAAAGTGGGTCTTTTTTTCTAAATATTAATATAATAAAATTATTATTAAAACTATTAAAATTGATTCTGTAAGGGGGTGTTTGGTAGAGAGAAATAAGAGGAGAGAAATGGAAAAGGAATTGAATTCTCTTGTTTGGTAGAGTAGAGAAAAAAAAACCCGGAGAAATGGCAATTCTCGGGAATTGCCTTTATTTGTAATTTCAATTCTCTATTTTTTATAAGGAATTGGAGAGAAATGGATATTCCAATTCTCATGGAGAAAAAGTCTGGACGCGGAGAATTGACAAAATAAAAAAAGTTGAGAGTGTGGGTGTTATTGGGTGAGGCTTGAGAGTTTAGAGCTGTGTGATTGTAACAATTTTTCACATAGTGGATTTTCTCTCTGGAGGCCCGTGGTTTTTCTCCGGTTTTGGAGTTTCCACGTAAGTTCTTGTCTTCTTCTTTTTGTCTTTTATTTTAAACTATATTTGTTCATTGCCTTGGGTTGTTGGGTAAACCGGTTTTGGAGTTTCCACGTAAGTTCTTGTCTTCTTCTTTTTGTCTTTTATTTTAAACTATATTTGTTCATTGCCTTGGGTTGTTGGGTAAATATTGAGGCCAATTTCCCAACAAAACGTTGACAACCCCGTGTTTAATATAAGTAGGCGCTAGCTTTAATTTCGGTTCAGTTTCTTTAATTTTCTTTTTACCATATTTTGTACTTTATATATAAGAACTTCAAAATCCAACATCTTATATTTTGGATGTTGAGGTTTTTAACATACATCAGAAAAAACGAAGGTTATATTTTCGGGGTTCATGGCAAGAAATGGTTATCGCATTGTAAGATTAGGTTTAATTAAATTCATTGATAAAACCATTATTGATTTATGAAAGTCAGAACTCTCTATTGATTTAAAAAGATTAATAGTTGGATGCAATCACGACTAATATATATTAAATTATAAAAATGAACTAGTATAAATAACAATAATATGATAAACATTTAATTAAATGCTTAAATAGATTAGAAATTAGGTAAGAATGGTGTAATATTTCTTCTAGTTCTTGCCTAGTTGAAATTGATGGATCATTTCAAATGGTAATATACAAAACTAGAAAAATGGAGATAAAAAAATTAGCAAACTTTTCATCATCAATCAACAATCCAATTGATTCTCTAAAATACAACTCAATACAGAACACAGTGGGTATCAAACATCATCGATGTGCCATGCATCTAGTTTTAATCTAAATACTTAATTTTAATCTAAACATTAAAGTTTAATTTTAAGAGAAAGTAAGAAACTATACAAGAAAAGAACGGAGAACAAATTATAAGTGAACAATTATAAATAAGATAATTAAATATATATTCTTCGTAGTTAAAAGTTGAAAAGCATCAAACATAGAAACTCAAATAACCTTTTATATATTTATTAACGATAATTATGATGATTATCATTAGCCGTAGTAGTGGCACTCGCAGCCGTCGTGACTCGTGATGGTAATGGTCGTAATCGTGCTCATGGTGATAGTCGATTTCCAAATGCTTCCGGACAATTTTATGGGTCCATGTCTTATAAAGACTTCCAAACCAACACAATTGAAGCTAAACTTTGAACGTATCTTCAGTTTTCCAAATATATCAATTTTAGGGTGATATATTTATTAATTTATGCATCCAAACTTGCAATGTGAACATCCAAACTAGAATAAACAAATATCCACAAAATACTATCGGAAAATTGACTCAAACAGCCAAAATACACTAAATGTTCTCTAATCATTTCTCTTCCATTTTTATCTAAACATCACTACATCTATAATATCTAGGTCCATTTTGCGACCTATCTAAAAAAACACAAAAACAAATATTGTCAATTTTTTTACAGACATATGCATAGATCTGCAAACGTGGACCCGCGCGAGTATATAACTTTTCTTTTTTAGAAGAATTCATAAGATGTTTCTTTTTTGTGTTTTTTAGTTAAGTCGGTGATTGCAGATGTAGTAATATTTAAATTAACGTTGTGTTTTTGCTAGGTTTGTAATTATAGATGAAGTGATATTTGAATAAAAGTGAATGGAAATATCCGTAACACCAATTTGGATGTCTTTGAAGGGTTATGTGAGTCAATTTCCCAATAACATCAACTTCATCATTTGCATCCTTAATAATATTTTTTTTGAAAGGGTATCTTATATAGCTAGGCATTTTGTCTAGACTAATTCTTGAAAACTATTGACTGTTAATCGTGTAACCTTGAGATAATTGCTCAATAGACACAAGTCGTTAATGCTTGGATTCAAACCAGAGATAGATGGGTTATTGAGCCACATCTCTAACAAATCTTAACCAGCACGCCATAACCCTTATGGTTTCCTTAATAAGATTCCTGATTCTTTAACTTTTCTGATTTGAAGTTGTAAATGGTTGCGACTTGCGTGTGGGTTTCTCTATGTTCATACCAAGTTTCAATCTTTTTATTCTTTTTTATTCATTCAGTAGCTGACATCAAACTGAAATCAACTAATTAATTATTTAATTAGGTGGTCGTGTATCTCCTGCTTAATTTGTTTGGCAATGCATGTATCTTGATGTGTTTTTATAATTACTTAATGATAATAAATAAACATTTAGCCAACCATTTGACTTTTAACAATCTCTATATATTTTCTTTGTGGGAAACTTTGAAGGATACAATTTGTTTCAAAGATGGGGTTTTTAGAACTGTTTTCTACTGCTTCTATGCCTGTTCTCAAAGTACTCATACTTACTGGGCTAGGCTCATTTCTTGCCTTGGATTCTGTTGATATCTTGGGTCAAACTACAAGAAAGCAAGTCAATAATGTTAGTTCTTCATTTCCTAATTTTGCTAATTCAACAAGATTTTATTTTTATTTATTTTTTTTTGAATTTGGGACTCACTTGAAAACTCCTTTGGCATGAGATCAGATTGTGTTTTTTGTCTTCACTCCAGCACTTATTAGCAGCAATTTGGCTGAAACAATAACTCTCAAAAGCATCATTTCTATGTAAGAGTCCTTTTCAATTCTGATTCATTTGGTTTTTGGTGGTCCAAAAGTTGTTTAAAGATTGTGTAAAAATATATATGCAGGTGGTTTATGCCTGTTAATATTCTTCTTACATTCATAATTGGGTCAGTACTTGCATGGCTGCTTGTGGTTATTACTAAACCACCTCAACATCTAAAGGGCCTCATTATTGGATCTTGTGCAGCAGGTAAATTGTTACGCCAAATTTGTCTAAATATCTTAATAGACTGTTTTATAACATTTATAGTTATATATAGGTCCGTTTGGCGTTTGCTTTGTAGGAAGGAAATGAATTTCTTGTAGGGATCTGAAATTCTTTTGTGTGTTTGGTTTGTAGGATATCCGGATGGATTCAAATTTCATTTTTTATTATAATAATTAAATCATCTTTTATATAATTGATTATTAGAAAATAAATATTTTTAATATATTTTAAAACATTATTATATACAAATCCAACGAATCTTGGAATTTGGATATCTTGTGTTTGATGGATTTCAAAGAAATCCTAAGCGGCATTTGGTTTGCAGAACGAAATTTGATGGAATTGGAAGCCATCGAAAGAATTTGACATCGATGGAATTTGACTACGTACGTGTTTGGTGGGTAGGAATTCATATTCTTCAGTTAAGCCAATGAATGATGAATTCCTTATATTGTGAAATTTCAAAAGATTCCATCAAATTCATTCCGTGAACCAAACATTACTAAATAATTTGGTTAAAGAAATTTATCATTCCAATTCCATCAACAACCTTTGAATCAAGGACCAAGCAACCCCTTGAGATTTTAGATCCAGAGAATTCTGCAAACCAAACATGAGATTAATTTGAATGGATTTGAAATTCAAATCCCTCTAAATTCATCCCACAAAGCAAATAGCCTCTATATAGCTGATAGGATGTTGTCTTATTAATCTTTTTATACGACAGGAAACCTTGGGAACTTGCTTTTAATTATAGTCCCAGCTGTATGCCAAGAGAAAGGCAGTCCCTTTGGAGATCCTGATGTCTGCAATCAGTATGCCATGGCTTATGCTTCACTATCTTTGGCTGTATGTATTTCTACTTACAAATTTTTAGAAGATTACATTTTTTGTAACTCAACTTAAACTTAACATTCCATGCACATATATACACATTGTTCGATCAGCTTGGAGCCGTCTTCTTGTGGTCTTACGTTTACAACCTAGTACGGTTTTTCTCCACTGTTTCCCAAGATTCTTGTAACAATGGCGTCGCCCCTCTCAAACAAGAGGATTTGACCGAATATTTGCTTCCATCATCTTCGTCTACGGTTAACACTAAAGGAAAAGCAAAGGTTGTCTTTTTTTTGCTTTCGTGGCGAACCATATTTGACCTTATTTACTCATTAATTTAATATCAAAGGCTACAATGTAATTTGCATCAGGTGACATTAGATTCCATGAAGCAAAAGTTGGGGAAATTCTTGAAACAAGTTAACTTGAAGGCAATTTTCGCACCATCAACCATTGGAGCGGTACATCGCTCTTTCCATGTCTTAATATATATACATTTATCATGAAAATAAGGGACATTCCAATCTTTTTAGAGGCTCTGTTACAACTAACGTATTGATTACACTGCAAAATGACATAACAACGATACATATATACAAATTACATAGGTGATGATAGAAATTAGAGTCCTTTGGGCTATTGTTTTATAGCCATTGATGAAAATACCCCAAACAATATAAAATTGGGCCCCCAAACTGTTCAAAGTCACACATTTAACATGTTAAAAGAGCGGGACTGATAAAATGAAACCTCATACATACACTTTAAATATAGGTACACACATAACAATTTGTGTTTTTCTTATTGTAAAGATTGTGGGGTTCATCATTGGAACAATCACGCCACTGCGGAGGGTACTAATAGGCACCACGGCTCCTCTTCGGGTGATCCAAGATTCTGCATCTTTAATCGGGTATAATCTATTTTGATTTTCATTTATAGAGATCGAAATTTATAGGCTAAAACTAATTGACCCTTTTCTCCATTAGGGATGCTGCAATCCCGACTATGACATTGATTATAGGTGGTAACCTATTAAAAGGTATACTTACATCATAAATTTGATTTTAATCGTGTATTCAGTTGGTTGATATTACTAAACGTACGCAATTTCATTGCAGGTTTAAAAGGATCTGGTGTTTCGCTATCAGTTGTGTTTGGAATTGTATGTGTTCGCTATGTTTTGTTGCCACTTTTTGGCATTTTGATTGTGAAAGGAGCGTTGTACTTCGGCTTAGTGGCTGCAGATCCTCTTTATCTTTTCGTTCTTCTGATACAGTATGCAGTTCCACCGGCCATGAACATAGGTAGGAACTATCGTTAAAGTTTTTCTTTTCTTGGATTTTGAAGAAAAAAATTGTTGAAATGGTATTGGGAAATGATAATTGCAGGTACGATAACACAGTTATTTGGAGTTGGGGAGAGTGAATGTTCGGTGATTATGTTGTGGGCTTATGGTTTGGCATCGGTTGCACTTACCCTTTGGTCAATGTTGTTCATGTGGCTCGTGGCTTGACTCGTGCTAGCTTGTTTGATCAACATTCTCAATCTGAATATCTGAGGATGCGTATAGAAAGCATCGTATTTGATTTATGGGTTAAATATTATGTGTTTTGGTAATCATGTAAATTTCAATTCTAGGTAGCAGAACATAAATTTATTATTTTTCTAATCAAAAATATAAAAGAGAAATTATTTAAAACACATTTTCAATAATTATGGTTAGTTCTTGATAGACTTTAGAAAAGGGAGACAAGTTAATTTACCGTTATTAGGGCTATTTCCAAATTCTGACCACTTGCTATCCAATGACCAATTAAATACCAACAAACTACCTTATTAGTTCCGATTAATAAATATAATATAGATATTTTATGATACTTTTGGTATGTATTAGTTTGGGAATTAGCCATTAGGTGTACATTTTTATGTGCCACAGGGGTTATGTGAGGTTTTATGTGCCACAAGTGTACATTTCACTCATGAGGTACATTTTTATTTTAATTGCTATCCAATGACCAATTAAATACCAACAGAAATGGGATCTTAATGCCTGTTGTGCCCTGCTGATGATATTGATAAGCTGTTAGTTGCTAAATAATTTGATGCATAATGATTAAGTGGTGTGAATGATTATGAGGTTCTTATAATATAGTGTAAATGAAATGTGATTAATTGGTAATAATTGTTTATAATGAAATCAAGGTGTTGAATGGTTAACAGAAGTCCAAGATACAAAATCATTTAGGCCCCGTTTACCAAACGCTTACCTAAGTAATTCTTTACCAAGTAAATTCAACACTATAACTTACTTACGGGGTAAGATTTTAGTCAACAAAAGCGGTATCGTATGTAACATTTTACTCGGTAAGCGCTAACCGTGGTAAGAGACGACGACCCTCACTTTCCGGGTAAGTAAGACTCTCGTCATTGCCTTCGCTTTTACTCAGGTAAGATTCTTGATCCTTGCGATATGCTTCTCATAAGGTAAAATGACTTGGTGAGTGCTTACCCGGGTAAGTGTTTAGTAAATAGCCCCTTTAGAGGGTTTTGAAACTATTAAGAGGCAAGCTTTTTATGCCAAATAAGATTCACCTCTTAACAATTTAGATGTTGCTTCTTAACGAAACGATTAAGAGATGCGCAACAGAAGTCACTTCAATTTGTTTTTTTGTTGTTGTTTTTTTTTTTTTTTTTTTTTGAGAAGGTTCACCTAGGTTTTGCCCAGACTACTTCCTTGCAATTTTTACCGAGAGCTAAAGCATGCTCTCCTGGGATTAATACTCAGTGGCCCCTAGTTGCTCACCCCGGGTTCGAACTTGGGTTGGTTGTTACACCTTCGACAAGCCTTAACCGGTAGGCTGCCCCATTGGGGTTGTCACTTCAATTTGTTGTTTGATTTTTACTCTTAAAGCATAGTTACGGGGTGTTTGGGATTGCGTTTTGTTTCAGCCTATTGACTTATCGCGTCCTCCAAAAGCAGATAAGTAATTTTAGGGTGTTTGGGATTGCGTCTCAGGATTTGTTTATCTACTTCTTGGCAACGCGGAAACAGGGGTTTAAAAAAGTCAAATCCAGAGTGACTTCTTGAAAACCGCTTATCACGGTTCACCTTTGCACAACAATTTGGTCCTCGTCTCCGATCTAGGGTATAGATTTGGCTCGTTGCCGATCTAGGGTGTATATTTGTTCCTCGTCATCAATTTAGGGTATCGATTTGGTCCTCGTTGTCGTCGACTGATATGCTCGTCATCAATTTAGGGTCTCGATTCAGTCCTCGTCGTCAATTTAGGGTATCGATTTGGTCCTCCTCATCGACTTGGGATATCAATTTGGTCCTCATCTCTGACTTGCTCTCTCTGACGTCATCGTCACCGACCTCCATTCTGGTTTGGGTATCGATCTCTCGATTGCCAAGAGTTGCCAAACACTAAATACAACTTATCTACTTATCACATTTTCGAAAATCAATAAGTTAATCCAAACATTTTTTTTTATAAAACTCATTTTTACATCAAATAAGTTGATAAATACTTTAACTAAAAAAACATAGGTTGTTTCAAATAAGCAATCTCGAACATCCCCTTAGAAATACATAATATATAATAGGTAGCTTTAAATGGAATTGAGCCTAATGGGCTAAATAGTTTTTTCTTCGAAATAGGGAAACAGAAGCTATTTGGCCCATATCCTCCAATTGGGGCTAAAAGTAGAGGTGCACACGACCGGATTTTTATTCGATCCCGATCGGATTTATACTAAACTAGTTTTTTTCAGATTTGTCAGAAACCGGTTTTGTTAGAAACCGGTTCAGATTTCAACCGGTTTTTTCGAAAAAATCCATATCTGATGGAACTGGTTTCGGATCGGATTGAAACCATATATTTTTTAACCGGATTTATACTAAACCGGTCCTCTATTGGGTCTTTTTTTTTGCTAGAAAATTCAGAAAATTTAATTGATATCTAATCTGAATTTGTGTGGGCCGTGATTTTTTGATGGGCCGTGATTATTATTTTTTTTAAATTGGGCTCAACGAATTATATATGGAAGGATGGATCATGATGGAAGTGTCTTGGATTACATATGGAAGGATGGATCATGATGGATCTAAATTAGAGTATTAGACTTACTGACTTTGACTTAGTTAGACACTTGGACTTTCAGGCCCATAAAATTTGGGCTCCAATTCACAATGATCTATCATTACTCAATACGCATTATTCATTAGGCCCTGATCTATCAGTAATCAGACTATCATTAGGGTTTTAGGCCCAACAACAGTAAGGCCACATAGACATTACCGGTTTGATTTGAAACCGGTTCGGTTTAAACCGGTTATCCGGTCAAACCGGATCGGATCCAATCCGGTTAAAATCCGGTTCGAAAACAAACCAGTTTGAAAAAAAATCCAATCCGGTTTGAAAAAAATTCGGTTTTTATAAAACCGGATTCGGATAGTTTTTATGCAAAATCGGATAACCGGATTTTCTGTGCACCTTTAGCTAAAAGTCCCTTAGTGGTAAATTAGCCCACGAAAAAATTATGCTTACGAGTATATAAAATGACCAAAAATAATATTTTGGAGTACAATAAATAATTAATGTTAATAAAAATATATCTGAAAAAAATTATAAAAAGCTCTTGAAATACTACTCCAATTAGTGTTTCAATAAATTAGCTTATGATCTATTTAAATATGTACGAGCTTATAAGCTAGCTTATTTTTGTCAATTACAACGTTTGTGATCTCATTAGACTACTTTGTGTGATTAGATCCACAAGAGGTTTATGGAGTTGTTAGCTAACACTAATAATAGCATGACTTAGTAGATGCTTAGAGCATCCACAATGTGGTTTTTTAGGGGTTTTTGAAAGCTTTTTGGGAGGTTTTTCAAAAACGAAAAACCTCTCTTTGAGGTTTTTCACATAGTGTTAAAGTTTTTCGTAAGAGGTTTTTCGAGAGTTTTTGCGTCATAGGTCGTAACTGCACGACCTGCTTTTTCGTAGGTTTTTCGTATAATCACTTTTAACTTTATAAAAGTCTTGTATTAGTCGATTTTTTTATTAAATAGTTTTATTTTTTAATATATGTACAATTTTTCGTATTAAATTTTTTATTATATATTAATAAAAGTATTAAATTAATTATATATTTTTTATATTAATGCAATAGTATTTTATTGATACAAATAAATACGTATTTATGTTAATTTTAATGTATTTATTTTTATAAATAAAAATATAAATGATATAAACTTAAAATGGTGGGAACCTAAAAAGTTTGAAAAAGCTTGAATGAGGTTTTTCACATAGTGAAGTTATGTAGAGGTTTTTAGATTGTTGAGATGGCAAAAATACATAAGAAAAAAGCTGTGAAAAAACTTAATGAAAAACCATAACATTGTGGATGCTCTTAGTTAGAGGTGCACAGAAAATCCGGTTATCTGATTTTGCACAAAAACTATCCGAATCCGGTTTTATAAAAACCGAATTTTTTTCAAACCGGATCGGATTTTTTTCAAACCAGATTTTAACCGGATTGAATCCGATCCGGTTTGACCGGATAACTGGTTTAAACTGAACCGGTTTCAAATCAAACCGGTAATGTCTATGTGGGCTTACTGCTGTTGGGCCTAAAATCCTAATGATAGTCTGATTACTGATAGGTCAAGGCCTAATGAGTAATGAGTATTGAGTAATGATAGATTATTGTGAATTGGAGCCCAAATTTTATGGGATTGAAAGTCCAAGTGTCCAACTAAGTCAAAGTCAGTAAATCTAATACTCTAATTCAAATTATATTTCAATTGAAAAAAATCCAAGACACTTCCATCATGATCCATCCTTCCATATGTAATTCGTTGAGCCCAAGTTAAAAAAAATCACGGCCCACACCAATTCAGATTAGATTTCAATTGAATTTTCTAGCCAAAAAAAAAAGACCCAATAGAGGACCGGTTTAGTATAAATCCGGTTAAAAAATATCCGGTTTCAATCCGATCCGAAACCGGTTCCATCAGATATGGATTTTTTCGAAAAAACCGGTTGAAATCTGAACCGGTTTCTAACAAAACCGGTTTCTGACAAATCCGAAAAAAAACCGGTTTAGTATAAATCCGATCCGGATCGGATAAAAATCCGGTCATGTGCACCTCTACTCTTAGTGCAGACTAAATTTACCTTGTTTATTTGTAGAAAAAATAAAAATCATTTTGTTTTTTTTAGTTATTTTTCAAGGAGTTTTTGAAATCTGAATATTTAATTAATAGGAAAACTGTCATGTAACAAGTTAAAATTTGTGCTAATTATGTATGTCTAAAACTTTAGGCGTTTTGTTTTCCACATTTATTTATGTACTTTGTAAGTTCTAAATTTTAATGACTCTATTTAGAATTTTAATCACGGGTGCTCAAAAAAATCGAATAACCAAATCAAACTATATGATCAGAAATCGAGAAAATCGATACCCGAGCAACCCAAAAAACCCGAAAATAAGGGTACATGTTAAGTCGCGGGTCGGCTTCGGTTCTTAAAATCTACTAACCGCGGGTACCTATCCCGCCGGCCCCGCCCCGTATATATTTAATTTAGTAAGAAAACATATTAATTATTACTTCATAATAAAAAATTACTGATCTTAAAAAAAATCTTCATTACATACCGTGCTTTCTTCGTTCACCTCTACGACAATTCTCGATACTTTTATTTTCATTTTCTAATATTTTAGTAATTGTTTTAGTTTGTCACAAAATAGCTTTATTTTCTAGTATATATTTTGTTACATCAAAACACTCGACAAAATGCGGGTAGCCGTGAACCGAACCGTGGGTACCCGATCATTTTCGGTTCAGTTGAGTGCAGGTACCCACCCTGCACGGTTCGGTTTTGGATAGTAAAATTAGGCACCCGTCCTATATATGTGGTTCTTAAAAATTTCACTACCCACCCCGTCTTGCTCCGTAAACACCCCTAATTTTAACAAATCTTAGAAACGATTTTTATAATACATACTTTAATCATAATCATTACAGTATTTATAATATATATTGATTATAATATATTTTTATATATTTATTTCATCATCAAAATGTTATTGCATTAAGTCCTGTTATTTTAATGTGAATTTCTATAACAAAAGAGTGACGCATAATTTCAAAATTATATAATTTTCACTAATTTATTAAATAATAATATTCTTTTTTTTAAATAAAAAATAAAAAATAATAATATTCTTATTAGTAAAAAAGTAATGAATTTTTAATCTTGTAATAACTGTTAAGTATTTATTTAAAATAGATTATATATAAATATTATTACAGGTATGTGAGAAGTGTCGTTTTTACGAAAAGTGTGAGAATTGCTTATAAACCGTTAATCAATTTTAATCAAATACCTTCTCATGAATTGTGGGTTAAAATGAAATAATCAGGTGCTTCTTGATGGATATTAATTCAGTACATCTCACCTTAATGTTTGTCGAGTTTTCGGTTAATAACCAATTGCCACATTTCTTGTCAAATTTTTGGGAAGAGTATAAAAAAAGTTAAAAATCATGATCTTTGCCAATACTATTGGAGTTTTATAATTCGAGATGATACAAAAGAACGTGTGAAAGGGAATGATTATGGGTGGTGCCAATACAAAAAAGGAGAAAGAAAAGCATCCTCCAAGTTCAAACAGAAAGTTGGCACATTATCCAATATTCATACCTTATTATTAAAAATATATAAAAATTTTATCTTGTAAAATAAATAATAAACATAGAGGTGGGTTTCCTTTTATTGGTTGAATGAGCAAAGAATGCCAGTTTTTTGTTCTATTGAGTGAGATTGCATATGAAGTGAAATAAGTGTATTTAATTTAATGTATTTAGGTAAGAATTCTCTTGTGCTCATCTCATGCATATATATACTTCCAAGTGTGTATATAAGGCCAATTCGTTGCTTTCTTTCTAAATTGCATAAGGACAATTAGTTGCTTTCTTCTTAAATTGCATAAGGCCAATTAGTTGCTTTTTTTTTTCTATATATAGGGGGTTTGTTAATTTTCTTTAATAGTTAATTGCTGACAATAAATTAATTGAATGGGTTATTATAATTATATGTCTGTAGCCCAATATACATGCATGTGTTTGATATGATGTCTTCTTGTGATATTTTGGACAAAGGTGATACTACTTCCAAGAATTAATTAATTACTTAACAATTCTTCCCACTCATATACATACATACATACTTTGTTTGTCTTTCAAATGTTTCTGCAGAAATAAAGAATCATCAGCTAATTAAGCTGGCCAGAGATCTTACATGCCCAGATTATATATACAGATTGTTTAGTTTAATTTTCAAGTGTTTCTAGAGATGGGGTTTGTGGATCTATTTTGTGCTGCTTCAATGCCTGTTATGAAAGTACTCATAGTTACTGCACTCGGCTCGTTTCTTGCCTTGGATCATATCGATATTCTCGGACAAACTACAGTCAAGCAACTCAATAATGTAAGTTTCAATTCTCCAAAAATGTGTTTTTCTTATATACAACTGTTGTTAATTTTGTTCCTGCAGATTGTGTTCTTTGTTTTCAATCCTGCACTTGTGGGCAGCAACCTGGCTACAACAATCACTTATGAAAGCATCAGATCCATGTAACTTTTCTTTAGTAATTATTTGATGATCATATATAGTATATAGATATAATTGAATTAACTAAGTATATATGGGATAATATATATGCAGGTGGTTTATGCCTGTAAATATTGTTGTAACATTCATAATTGGATCAGCACTTGGATGGGTGCTTATGCTCATCACTAGACCACCTCAACATCTAAAAGGCCTCATTATTGGTGCCTCTGCAGCAGGTACATAGTCTATATATAACACTACCTATTTATCATCTATGTATATGCTGCATAATATATAATAGTATCATTGTTAATTAAATGATATACAGGAAACCTTGGGAACTTGCCTTTGATTATAATCCCAGCTGTATGCAAAGAGAAAGGAAGTCCCTTTGGAGATCCTGATGTTTGCCATCAGTATGCCATGGCTTATGCTTCACTATCTTTGGCTGTATGTATACTTTAACTTGCATTCAAATTTGTTCTTTAGTTTTCTTCTCAACTATATATATATACCATTTAAGTTATAACAACCACAAATTAATTCATCAGATTGGAGCTGTATTATTGTGGGCTTACGTTTACAACCTAGTACGTCTCTTCTCGTCTCCATCCCAAGATTCTATTAACATCGTTGAAACAGCAACCATCCAGCAGGATTTGACCCGAAGTTTGCTTCCTTCATCTTCATCTCCATCTCCATCTCCATCGTCGACTAACAAAGGGAAGGTTGTTTAGAACTTCATCCATGTCTCATTTAAATTTATGACTACCTACTAATCTCAATCCACCTTAAAACTAATCAAACTGTAATGTGCATGAATTAGGTGATGTTAGATGTAATGAAGCAACATTTCCACAACTTCTCGAAACGGATCAACCTGAGGGCCATCTTTGCACCATCCACCATCGGAGCGGTATGCTATGCATGCTACCTTTTTTCATTTTCCACTTCTTAATATCTTTCTGATCTTCAGTCGATGTAGCTTAAAACTTATATGCAAATATATAACAACATCGTCTTTTGTCATCAAGATTGTGGGGTTCGTCATTGGAACAATTGCACCCATGCGCCGGTTACTAATAGGCACCACAGCCCCACTTCGAGTCATCCAAGACTCCGCATCCTTAGTTGGGTAAATCTCCTCTCCATTCTTCATTTACTGAAGAAAAAAAAAATGCTAAAACTAATGGACGGTTTTCATATCAGGGACGCAGCAATTCCAACTGTGACATTGATTGTGGGTGGGAACCTATTAAGAGGTAAAATTAAACTGGATCGCATAAGTACTATATATGCACCCAGGTGCTTGATCCTTACTAGATACCATCTCGATCGATCTGCAGGTCTGAAAGGGTCCGGTATCTCGTTACGGATCGTGTTCGGAATCGTAGCGGTTCGGTTTGTTTTCCTGCCGCTTTGCGGCATATTGATCGTGAAAGGAGCGCTATACCTGGGGTTGGTACATGCAGATCCTCTCTACATTTTCGTTCTTCTTTTACAGTATGCACTCCCACCAGCCATGAACATGGGTACCATAACACAGCTATTTGGCGCTGGTCAGAGTGAATGCTCCGTGATCATGCTATGGACTTACAGTTTAGCATCGATCTCGCTCACCCTTTGGTCCACCTTCTTCATGTGGCTCGTTGCTTGATTTTGTTTGTTTCACACATTAATATGACCCACTGCTTCGATTCGGTTTGGACTTTTGAGAACTCATCATTTGTTAAATTAAAAGATATACAACAAGTACTAGAATCGAGAAAGTTTGATACACATATGAAAAACTTTATTCTTTTAACTGGACTCACAATTTCTGTTTCTAAATATCGATATTTACATAATTCGTAGCTCGAGATCAGGATAACCACATCGCACTTTATGCCGATCGAATAGATTTTGAAGTTGTTCCATAAACTCATGGTGCACTTCAGAAACCTACACAAAATGGAGTTCAGCAAGATGGGAATCTTTAGTAGTTGAAAGAGAGTTGATGATTTAAGACTAATTAATTAATACCTCTTCCATGGTGGGTGTAGAATTTTTCTTGAAATGTATCGGTTTGCCAACCACCACAGTAACTGGTCGCCGAAAGGGTATAGGTGACCTGCAAACATTTAACCCGTAAAAAGGTTTCACTTATGATGACAAGTGGTTTCTGAATGTAGAATCGGATGAATCAAACGTACCGAAGGTAACCCCAGAAGATGATCGGTGTAAACTTAAGAGCTCGAGAGAGTTTCAGGAAGAACTTCCCCTGTGGCTTCCACCAGTTGTAAACGTATGACTGAGAAGATTTGTTGCATAGCAGAAACATCAGTAGCATATTTAATTTGTTCCTACTTTTTTGTTCAGCTAACCATATTTTTTATTGGTATACAACAAGTAGAGGTGATAAGATTATAATTTGAGAATTTCGTAAGAGTAAATTACCTGGCCAAAGGCGAAAACAGGAACCAATGGGGAATTGGTCTCCATTGCAACTTGTATGAATCCTTTCCTTGCCTTTAGAAACGCAACCTATAGAAAATAAATAACTATAAGGAGTTGTTTGGTTGGTTTTCCATTTAAGTCATGTATGTCTGTGTGGATTAATCTGTCTGTATAGATTGGAAAGGTTTTTGTTTTGAAGGGTTTTTACATAGATGGAAGGGGCGTGTTTTTTTAATTGGAAGAGACAGGTTTGGACAAAACTTGGCTTTCTGCATAAAGCTCCCTCCTAAAATCTTACCGAATAAACCACTTTTTGTATCATTAAGCCACTACCAAACAGTCATGTATAGCTGATCCAACAAGCTATAAGTCCCATTAAGCTGCTAACAAAAATCAAACCTCAGAATCACGCTCCATGTGAAATGCCTCCTGTACTCCACCTGGTATCACTATGCAGCTGCACCCAGATTTTAAAAGAGATGAGAAGTTCTTCCTCGTTGCTGACGTCAGTCCCATCCACGTCCATAAATGCCTCAGAAATGGCGTGTAAAACACCTTATAATTCATGTCAAAGAATATCGATCAACATATATACATTTGATGCATGCAGTACAAACTACAAAGTAATATTCTCTTATTTGGTTCAAAAGATCTTACAGCATTACTTGCAAGGATCTTGACTTTCGGAAAAGGCATAAAGCCCGCAAGCTCTGATAGTATCCCAGCTGCAATTGGCCAAACTGAATGGGGCTCGTACCCTAAAACTGCATTAAACAAAGGCCGATCACCTACTTATTCTTTTTTTGCAAATACATTTTCCCAAGAAGATCGTCCACATTTGATGAAGATGATTCATATTTAAAAAGGGATATCACCGATTCAGTCGTCTACATTTTCAGAAAAAAAAAATGGGATATCACTGAAAATGCAGATGTCATTTTCAGAAAAATGGATTATCACTGAAAATGTAGTTGTCTAAACCTACAGACGTCTACATTTTCAGGATCTTTGAGAAGGTTATGACCGTTGTGGTTTTTTTTTTGTCTCCATCATCACATACATTCATACCAATTTCAACCCCCAACAGGCAACAGCAAAAAGAAAATATACACCATCATTGGCCCAACAGTATCCAGGTTACCAGAATATAAAATATTATATACTCCATGAAGAAATAGATTCGCTAAATAAATTTCAAGTTCATGAATTCCATCTCTTTCAAAAATGAGCTAGGGAAACACATTTATTACCATAAGCCTGATCAGGTTTGAAAGCTTTAATATCCTCAACATATACACTAACAGGAAAATAACCCTCCGCATGCTTATATATGTACCTGAAATTAATCAAAAAATATCGATCACATCCAACTTAAATTAGTCCATGGATATTGCTAGATCAAACTAACATCATAAACTTATTTTCTATGTATTCCAAGGGTGTTAATTAGTTATACCATTATCACATCTTACTAAGACCATCCACAATGGTTTTACTTGGTACCAATAGTTCCAGCTGCCACGTCAGCGCCATATCAGTTTAATTCACCCACACTCATACCAATTCCACACCAATCCCACACCAATCTAAATAATTAATTAAAAAATAAAAGAAAAAGAAAAGAAGAGAGAGAAAGAAGAGAGCGATAGAGAGAAAGGAGAGAGAAGGTGGGGTGGGGTGGGGTGGGTAGCATTCTCAACTGGCATGGCCTTGAAGTTTTTACCCGGTACCAACCACCCTCGGTGGTGTCCCCGATCTCTACCGGTCGGTACCGGTTTGGTACCGGCCTCCGATGCGGATGGCCTAAGGGGAAGCTAGATTTATAATGCTGTAAACAAAACCTATTTCAAATTTGATTAGAAACTATTAGCTAATCATCACACTATTTCATATCACTTTTCTAAAAAAGTCACCTACTGCATAGTTCTCCTAATGAAATATTTGATTATTTTATTTTACGTTTTTAAGGTTTTATTTGCTAGTTTTCAATATATAACTGAATTTTAACTTGCTTATTACTATTAACTCACTGAATGACAGTACAAAACATATGCTCCTATTTAAAATATTTTATATGAACTAGAAATTTGACGCCATAAGTCATGAAAACGCTTTAGAACCTTGTTTCATTATGCAAAAAAAGGGCCTCTTAATGTACATGTGAAGTTAAATTCAGCCACTTTAATTAATCTAAAGTTTTAATAGACTCTTGTTTTTGGATCTCAAATGGACCTTAGACTCTGGCTTTATACCAATAGTTATTCAAATAGGAATTATATGATTTCCAATGTCTCCACAAGAGTCAAGGTGAATTAATTGGAGTTCCTCAAAGTAATTATTATATGTTTACTTTTTGTAGGTTACGATGGGGCTAAAATAATTAATTATAAGAAGTTTAGGGATTAAAACATTCATTGTAACAAGTTTTGGGATTAAAACACTCATTAAAAAAGTTTAGGGGTTAAACCATTTTTAAGTACAAAATTTAGGGATTAAATCATATTTTACCCTAACCTAAGAGCATTTTTTTAACTCAATTTTGAAATTCACAAATTAGGGAAAGATGAACCTGGCAATAGCTATGCCCCATTTACTGTTCTCATCAATTGGGATGAATGCAAGCACCAAAAGCATTCCCAATACCCTAAAAAAGAAAATTACAAAATAAATATATAAATATATAATTTTTTTTAAATAAAAATAAAAATCACTGGCATTATTGAGAATAATGAAAATGAAGAAGAGGCAATAATAATAAAGAAGTAAAGAATGACTTACAGGAAGAATTTATGAAGAGGGAGCAAAAAAAGGGAACCTAGGACGATCGAAGCGATAAGATGAACAGAGCCAAGCCACAATATCATTGCGAAAAATGTATGAACTGGAGAGATGATTTTTCCGGTGTACTCCGCCGGCGACGGCGTTGGTTCCGGCGGAATTCCGTCATTCGCCACCGTCATCGGCATGTGAAAAATGGCGGGTGAAGAAGAATCCCAAAATAGCTTTGCAACTTGTAAACCAACCTAACACCACAGGGTGATTTCAAAATTTTGGCAACTTTAGTCCTCTAAGTTTATGAAAGTAGCTACAAGTCGTACCTAAAGTTTTAACTCTTGTACAAATTTGCTGCTTATGGCACACGTTTTTAGAGAATGAAAAATATCTAGAAACAATTGGTATCTGCGTCAAGTATCTAGAAACAAATTTTTAGAGAATGAAAAATATATAAAATTTGTTTCAATGAATTATCTAGAACCCTTTTTTATCGAACATGTATAATATTTTAGTAATGTAATTAAAATTGTAAATTTATTAGAATTTAATGTAATACGTTTGAAAATTTTGACTCAAAACAAAAGAAAATAAGATTGCGAGTTGATCGAGTCGAGCTCAAGTTCGGATCGAGCCTATTCGAGTTGACTGTTGATTGAGTTTTGACCGAGTCCAGACCAACTCGCGAGTTGTCTCGTTTCATTTATGTATTTTGTTAACATGAGAGTTTTAACAAGTGTTCCAGCCCCAACTTGCTAAAACATGTAACTTCTCTATAGCTCCTCCAGTAACACTTGGCTCAACCTAGTTTCGTTTCATACCTTAGGCAAATAGAAGACAAATGTAGGTTTTGTTTGGATATTTACTTATGTAATGTGAAAATAATCATAACTGTATATGGATTAGAAGGGCATAAGGAAAGTAAGGGGGTTTATATTTCATAGTTGTTGGAAAGTATATACAGTAAAAGACATACAACGGTTAAGCATAGGATCGACATCCTCCCTCCCTAACTATTTATACATCTTTTTCTCTTATTTGATATCTCTCTGCCCTCCTCCTTCTAACTTTTACACTCCAAGTAACTTGTAAAGTATACACCCTTCCTTAATTGATTGGATGATGGTGGAAGTCTCCTGGGAAGGGATTTTTTGCCATCGCTTTACCCTATGTTTTTATGCAAGTGGCAAGGATCACATTTTTATACATGAGATGGGACTCAAGTGTTTTATCCGTCTCCGTTTATTCATTATCATATGCTAGATTGACACTTGTATCTTCATATGTCTTTTTAACTTTTTATCCTTATCTAGAGGGCACGACTGGCATCTTTTCTTTGCTATGTCCCCTAAATTGGCATATCTTATACCGGGTTTGTGGGCTCAAGTTAATGATCCCTTTATCTAAGGGATCTATGTTCGTTCTCAGATAACTCTTTATTACTCTAGGTGTCGATTTAGCTGGGGAGATCATTATCAATGAATATATCTTATTCTTGTCATATGTGTGAAATCCTCTTAAAGTCGACTTCCATTCCCTGTAGGATTATTCAGACACCTAACGCCCTTGTGTAGTGAATGTCATTTTCACATTTTTTTTCTTTGAAATTATGTTTTTTATTATTTATCGCAATTGAAAAGGCTTCAAATTTTGCAAGTTGGACAAAATGGTAGACTACATACTTTTTTTCTTCAAAAAGAGTTGGTCCTGCAGATAAATTTTTTAGAAATGATATATATTTGGGGTAATTGTTGGGTTATTATGATTAACAATCTCTAACGCTCATTATTACCCAATCAGGTAATCATGAAATTTTAGAAAAAAATCAAGAGAAACAAGATATATCTAGGCATGGGAATGGGGCGGGTTTGGGGCGGAGACCCCAATCTCCATCCCCATCCCCGAGCCCTTATCGTCATCCCCGTCCCCGTCCCCATCCCCATCGGGGAATTTGATCGTATCCCCATCCCCGTCCCCAACGGGGAATGGGGATCCCCAATGGGGAAACGGGGATTTTATGTCCGTTTATATAATCTATTTTAAACTAAATGTTTTGGGATACAATACGTGTTTAATTTCACATATTTCTAATAAAAACTAAGAATGTATCGTGTAATAATTTATAGACATCATCGTATAATAATTTTAAACGTAATACCAAAATAAGCTAAACTTAATGCTAAAATAATTTTTAATGACACACGTACCAAAACGTATCAATTAATACTCAAAACCACATTAACTAATATTCATAATCTATCGAAATTGGAACAACCATATACCGATATAATAGGAAAATAATATATAATTTAAATAATTAATTAATATATACGGGTATGAGGCGGGGCGGGGAGTGCTAAACCCGTCCCCGTCCCCATCCCCGATTTGAGAAAACGGGGATCCCCGTCCCCATCCCCAATACCCGGTTTACCGGGGAATCCCCGTCCCCGACCGGGGCGGGTGGACCGGGTTCCCCGATGGGTCGGGGACAGTTCCCATGCCTAGATATATCGAATTTATGGCACCAAAATCATACTAATGTTTAATGTTTTTAGGAGATGATCCATGAAGGTAATCAATTTTAGGGTAAATTCCAAAAAAAAAAAAAAAACTATTTATCTTATATATTTTTCAAAACGATTATATAAATCTTTCATCAAAAAAGTTTGACTTTAAAACGTAAGTTAGTTGAACAATAAATGATTGGAGAAAGTATTTGTAGATATTGTTCTGGTTCATTTATTGATATCCAAACAAGATATCATATAAATGAAGAAGAATGATTAGTTGTGGTAAAAAGTTGCCAAAAATATTATTACTTTTTATTAGCAAACAAAACCTTTTACTAAGAGTTGATAATACTTAGACTAAGACATCCGTTAGAAATAATTTACCTCTATACCAAAGTATAAAAGATTGATTAGATGGCAGACTCTTCTATCCGAGTAGAATTTTGATATAGAAATTATTGTCTAAAAAAGTACTAGTAGATTTCCTAACCATAGATGAAAAATATGACTGAAAAAATCGACACTCATTTCTTTTATGGATAAAAAGGTAGGAACAATCGGAACACAGTCTCAAACATCATTGATATTTCCAATTTACCTGGCAATACTTTACAAGTTCGAGATTTAGCGATAAAGGTGAGTCAGATAATAAAAACTAGAGCAACAAATTACAAAACAGACATTTTTAAGATAAAAACTTTGATAAAGAAATACATCTAAAAATTCGATATTCCTTCTTTAGTTGAAGTTGTTGTTTTTTTTAGTTGAAGTTAATTACAGACAAATTTTGAATGCAGTCAAAAAACAATATAGGAATCCTTATTGTTTAGACCACATTCAGAGAAAACAATTTTCAAAGAAACTGTTGGGTATTCTCTAAAAAGATTCAATTTCTAAACCCAAATCGATAAGACAAGACGCAAACGCATGATTTTAAAACTCAACTTTTAGCAATGATTTCAACTTACAAATATAATGAACATTAGCAAACAACATGATCCAGTCAAAGTCGCCTAGTTTCGACCAATTCGTGATTGATGGTTAGCCACCATCACGACGCAAATCCGCACCAAAATTATGGCACGGGAGCTAAACAACCACTCCACGCGAATCAAAGGAGTGTTTGGAATTGCTTATTTTTTTTCATTATCTACTTATTACAGATTAAAAACGTAGATAAACAGCTTTGAATGTTTAAATAAAAATGCTTATCATAGATTAAAAACATAGATAAGCAATTTTAAAGTGGTAAAAAAAGCATCCACTTATTTAAAAAACACAGTTAAAAGTGATTTTTGAATGAATCAGAAGAGATTTACCTGCCCAAATGGAGCTCCCAAAACCCCAACAATTTATCCAAAATTCTCTATCTGCCCTTCATTAATTTTTACAAAATGATCCCTCCACTTAATATATTATTTATTACCGATCTACACTCTACACATTTCCGATTCGTGTCAAGTTTTTTGGCTCTTTCTCGCCGCTGATGGACGCGTGGAGACTTTGCACAGAAAGTGAGGAAAAAACAGATATTTTATTACACATTTGATCCCTCGACTTCCATCAAATCTCATTAGACCCCTCTTCTGACCAAGTCAATTACATTTTAAGTCCATAAGTGTAATACAACGTACTAGGCCCCCTTCTATTATTTAAGGGTTCACAAACTAACTAGTTATTCTCATAAACCTGCCTCCATAATCCATCCATAAACATTTGATCATAGTATTTGTAGGTCGAGATCGGGATAACCGGCTCGTGTTTTATGCGTATTAAAAAGATTTTGAAGTGCTTCCACAAAGTCGTCGTGCACTTTAGAAACCTGTGAAATATGTGAAACCATGTTAGAAGAACCTTTGTCCCGTAAAATTACAATTACAAATAACAGGAATTAATAACGTTACATATAAGAGTTCAAATTAAAGAGGGTTAGTAACTTCAATACCTCTTCTTTAGTGGGTGTACAATTTTTCTTAAATTTGATCGGTTTACCGACAACCACAAGAATTGGTCGCCGGAAGGGTATCGGAGACCTGCGAAAATGTAACCGGCTAAATGATCAGTGACCAATTACGATAAGGTGGTTTTTGGAACATGTAGAATTGTATGAATTGAACATACCAAAAAGTACCCCAAAAGATGATGGGTGTTAACTTAAGAAGTTTAGAGAGTTTCAGGAAGAACTTCCCTGGTGGCATCCACCAATCCAAGACATGGGTCTGCAGCATCCAACATTAGTTAACAAGGTTGTTTTGTCTCATAATAATGGAATTTAAGTATCACATTTGTAACAAGTGGTCTCACATGGATAAAAAGGAAGATTTGTGATTTCCTTATAAACTCAAAATTGTGGGTTACCAACGCCCATTGTGGGTTTAAGTTGAACTAGCAGTTATTGGGTTAATTTGCTCCTTTAGGCGTGGGGCAATATTACAAATATTTGCTCCCAAACGGGCCAGACTCGAGATTGGTTAATTTATGTATATTTTTTAGTTCATTTGATTACAAAACAAAACATATTTAAGTGTATTATAATAAGTATGTATTTCTTATTGTATTTTGTAGACCACTTAAGTATTCTAAAGTATAACAAAAACATATTATTTTAATGTATTAGGTTGACCCAATTATAATTAAAAAATGTATTTATTATTGTACTTGATTGACGAAATTCTACAAAAAATATTATTTACAAATTAAAAACTAACTTTTTTTAAAAAATAAAAAAAAATTAGGTGGACCGATTGGGCCCGGCCCGGGACCGATTGTGCCCGGCCTTATATATAAAGTTTAACTTGTCCTTCGTGTTGGGTCGGTATTGGGACTGGTTACGGGATCATTACTTTGGGACAATCTAACTGATAGCATATGAAAAGATTGTTGGAAGAATATATACCTGGCCAAAGGCGAAAACAGGAACCACAGGGCAATTATTCTCCATTGCAAGGCGTATGAATCCTTTCCTTGACTTTATAAAGGCAACCTATCGAAAAATTAAATAACTTAGACCATATGTCCAACACCCAAAACAAAATTTAAGCGGATACGATAATAAAAGAAAACTATTGATACAATTGTATCTATTTGAAGCTAGCTAGTAAACCTCAGAATGATGGTTCATGTAAAATGTCTCCTGCATTCCACCTGGTATGACTATGCAGCTACACCCAGCTTTTAAAAGAGATGAGAAGTTTCTTCTTGTTACTGCTGTCATTCCCATCCATGTCCATAGATGTCTCATCAAAGGGATGTAGAACAACTGATCAAAATATATAAACATAAGTTATGGGCCATTTGGAACTCTAAAAGATCAAGGGTAACATGTCTTACAGCAGTACTTGCAAGGATCTTGATTTTTTTAAGAGGCATAAAACTAGTAAGATTTGATAGCATCATAGCTCCAATTGGCCAAACTGAATGGGGCTCATACCCAAAAACTGCATCAACAACCACAGTTTGACAGTTATTCACACATAAGGATTACAATCACACTTCTACCACAGAGACATATGACAGATATACCATATGTGAACGGAGACCGAATGAATCTTAGGTGGCGTTTGGTTTGCAGATTCTGATGGAATCTGATGGAATTGAAATGTTGAATTCCATTGACCAATTTCGTTCCTTCGTTTGGTTCATTCTTTTCGATAGAAGGAATCTATGAATTCCATCGAATTCCACAAATAAAGGAATTCAACATTCCTTAGCAACTACCAAAGATTTTGATGGAATGGAATTCAGTTTTTTCATAATGTCAAAAACATCCTTGATCCAATATAACCCAATAACAAATAAGTTATTTTTTAATTTACTTAATTATTTAATACTATTTTCTTAAAATATTTAACAACTATTTATTTTTGTTGAAAAGATTAAGTAATTAATGAATATTTATTAAATCATTTTGTGTAAAAAAAAAAAAAAAAACTATCAAAAGGGTATTTTAGTCATTTACCAAAATTTTATTTCAATTCCAAAATTATATTCTATGAACCAAACAAAAAGATTCTAATTTCTTTAACAAATTTCATTCCAATTCTGTCAACAAAACAGGTGGTCAAACCTGACGACATTCCATTCCAATTCCTTCAAGTTCAAATTTCTTTGACAGATTTCATTCCATCCCAAAACCATTTTGCGAACCAAACAACAACTTATAGTGATGATAAGACATAGATTGGCTAAGTAAGTTGTAACATGTGGGAATTCAGTACCATCCAAAATATACCCAAATCAAGAACATAAAAGGAATGTAGGAAACATTTAATTACCATATGCCTGATTAGGATCGAAAGCTTTGACATCCTCAACATATAAAGTAACAGGAAAATAACCATTTGCATGCTTAAATATGTACCTGAAATTGATAGAAAATTAATGTTAATTAATTGATTGCCTCCTACTTAATTAAAAGTTGTTTCCCTCAATGTTTACCAGGTAAGCGCTTACTTGTAATAGTCAATACTTTCATTTACCTTATCAGATAAGAATCTAGTCTATTTAAACTTGTATACAATAATAATTTATTACCCGGCAAGCACTTACAGGTAGAAGTCACTGCCCTCAATTACCATGTAAGATTCTCGATCCTTGATTTCACTTTTAACATGGTAAGATTTTATGTTATTGCCATGTTCATCCGATAAGGTAAGTAATAGGGTAAGTGTGTGGTAAAAAAATGTTGTGTCAAAATGGTTTCTTATATATCATGAAAACAAGTATCAATTGCTGAATCCAGAAATTAAAGGTCTATTTACAGATCTACAAAAAATGAAGTTGAGAGAATGGGAAAAAAAATAACCTGGCTAAAGCTAACCCCCATTTACTCTTGTCATCAATTGGGAAGAACATAAGCACCACAAGCATTCCCAATACCCTGTATGTAAAAAATAAATTATAAATTCAAGTATATTTGAACACATAAGTTACTATTAGAATGAAAGAAAAGGAGAAAAGGGTAAATTACAGGAAGAATTTGGGAAGAGGGAGGAAGAAGAAGGAAGCCAAGATGAGAAAAACAAAGAAATGAAGAGCGCCCAGCCACATTGTCAATGCAAGGAATGCATGAATTGGTGGGCCCCCACTTTTTCCGGCAAACTCCGCCGGCGTTGGTTCCACCGACGACGGCGGTGACGGTGGTGGTGGTCGGATTTCATCGGTTACCGACATGAGAAAAATGGCGGGTAAGAGTATCCACGAAGGAACATGTTGTTAACTTGTTATCCAGTTATAAAGGTTGAGCGTTGGCTTTCCTTCATTTATTGTTTTTTTTTTTTGGGAAAATTTCATCTATATCCTTAAAAATTTGATATATTACGTATATATCCTTGTAAAATTTGATATTACGTCTATGTCCTTCTAAACCTATAAAACTCACGTCTATATCCTTCTCTCTAATTTAACTAGATTTATTCCTTTAAAAAATACAAATCATTATCTATAAATTAAAAACAGTTTTTAAATTACTAAATTACCCTATCTTAATTTTAAACCCAAAATCAAAATCAATTTAAATTTTGTTATATCTAATTGACAGACCTACTCAATCTCCAGACATCAAAAACCCTCTTTATCAAATCCTTTTCTATTTCACTCTATAACCCTACCCCATCTTCAGATTTCAATCCCTCGTCAATACCTCACTCCTGTTCAATTTCATGGACTCTGTTTAATTTCATCTCATTCAAACCCTAATTGCTACCAAGAAATTTGAAGTAAAGAAGATTAGGCAAGAGGTACTTTAATCTGGCAGAAGCAAGAAGAAACTATTTTCCAAATTGCAGACAACAATGGAGGTTGATGTATTCCAAGAGACTTTCTCTATTGTTGTTTTCCAAATTCCAAACACATTTCTTTGCTTCTCTTCCATTTTCCACCCTTCATCCCCACCCAAAAATAATCATGTCTCGATACATACCCCCATAACCAATCCGGTTACGATGCACCCAACATCCCGACCCTACTCCTCCTTCGCCCCCTACGGCGCCCCACCACAACCCTACAGTGCACCCGCACAGCCCTACGGCGCTCTGACACAGCCCTAAGCCCTAAGATATACCCATACCCTCAACCCCTTACGGTGGACCGCATCCAGAAACTAAACCCCCAAAAGACCACAACAAACCCTCGTCCTCCCCTTACGGTGCTGCTCCTGAACAACACGGCGGCGGCGCGGATACCCGCCGGCGCCGGGGGCATACGACAGCCCATTCGTTGCGCTCCTGCCTTTGACGTTCCCGCCGTGGACAGATACGAGCGTGGTGGCGTGCTTCCAGGCCGCCGATCAGGTTGGAAGCGGGATCATCGACAATAAGGAGTTGCAGAGGGTGATGTCGTCGTACAATCAGAGCTTCAACATCCTTACACTGTGGATTAGACAACAAATGAAAGTTGATTTGATTTTTGATTTTTGGTTTTAAAATTAAGAAAGGGTAGTTTGGTAATTTAGAAAATATTTTTAATATATAGATAATGATTTGTATTATTTAAATGAATAAATCTAGTTAAATTAGAGAGAAGGATATAGACGTGAGTTTTATAGGTTTAGAAGGACATAGACGTAATATTAAAGTTTACAATGATATATACGTAATATACCAAGTTTTTAAGGATATAGATGAAATTTTCCCTTTTTTTTTTAAATAAAGTTTACAAGTTAACATTGACAAAAATTGTAGAATATATTTGAAAATTTTGTTTTATAGCTTCATTTTATTGAAATACCTTTTACACAAGTTCTGGTATAATGGCAAAAGAATGTATGATAAAGTTAAGTTTAACATGATAAATGAATGGATCTGAATAATTGATCATTTTTAATTTTTTTGTATTCTTGTAAATTCCAATTTAGTAGGGAATTGATGTAACGTATCTCATCCTAATGTGCATTCACCTTTCATCCAACGGATGAGATGCATTGAAATAACATGCAAATGATTAAATTTCTTTTGAAGTGCATTTCATAGGGGTGTATAAAGATTTAAAAGTGATCAAGGTTTTAAGTCCATTTTTCACGATTCTTAGTAGAACTCAACTTCTCATGCCAAATGTGGAAGTGGTTACCAATTGCTGGATGAGAAGTGGATGCAAGTTAAGATAAGATGTATAGCATCAAATTCTTTTTAAAGTGCAGTTCGTGGGAGCACATAAGATTAAAAGAGATCAACAGTTCAAAGCCAATTCTCATTTTTTTTGGAAGGGTATCCCAGGCTTTGCCCCAACTAATTCCGGCAATATTCACTGACAGCTAAAGCATGTTGTCCTGAGTTAATCCCTAGTGGCCATAATTTAGAAGCGTCTGGATTCAAACCTGGGGTAGAAGGGTTAACAAACCACTTCCCTCATAAGCCTTAACCAGTACGCCACACCCTTGTGGATAAGCCACTTCTCACGTTAACTTCAACTTCTCAATGTGTGTGTGTGTGTGTAGGGAAAGACTCAAATGAGAAATGCTAAAAAAATGTAAAGTAGAGAAGTGAACTCCATCGTTTATCTGGTCAAAAATTGCAACTTTGGCCGCGAAGCACATGATAATTTCTCGCATAGATTGTAGAAGCCAAAAGAGTAGTTTTGTAACTTTTACAAATAGACAATAAACAAGTTCATATATGAATTTCGTGATTGATATATGAATTACACAGGTTCATATATGAATCAGTTAAAAATAGTTAATATGTGAAATACACAAATTCATATGAATGTGTTACGGCCTATTTGTAACAGTTACAAAATTATCACTCTATAATGCTTGTAGTCGTTAATTTTGACTGGTCAAAGATTGCGGCTTTGACCGGTCAAAGTCGCAATCTTTGACTATTCGACTTTGATGTTAGCCTTATGAACGACTAAGAGCACTTTTATACTTCACATTTTTTTTTCACTTCTCATTTTAACCAAACACTATGTTTATATATATACACACACAAATCCCCAAACCTTTAGTAGTTATTTAGACGCTCTAACCCCCTCAAACAAGGACCCTAACAAACATGTCATGTCGGGTTCAAAATTAAATGGGTTAAAATGTTTAACTCAAACACAACTTATTTAATAAATAGGCCAAAAAAATATCTACTTTAACTTGGTTTGACCTGGTTTCTCATGGAACATAATATTATTTTAATAAAAACATCCAATGTTATTTAATTTATAATCTAATCATTTAAATTTAAAACATTTAAAAACTAAATTGTTAAAAAGTTTATTTAAGATGAAATGGATGAAACTGGTTATCCTTTCTAGTATTTTTTTTTTGAACGACATGTTGGTGCAACGAAGTATCATTGTGCCACCATGACACTAAGTAACGATGACCCGAGTTTGAAACATCTTCAAGAAGAATAACCACCTCAAGCCTAACTATCCAGTTTCCATTTAAAAGGGCTTCAAGGCATCAGTTGAGATTCGAACTCGACACCCGTTCGGTAAAAATCCCCCACAATGGAGTCCAGTAGAAATCGAACTCCTGACTTTCACCATATAGGAACAAAAATTGACAACAAACTTAATTCTTTCACTTTAGATGAGATTTTTTTTTTAACAAATATCAAGTTTTTTCTATAATTATTACAAAATAATAATAATAAGTCAAAATAGTTGTCATGCTTTTACGAGTGTAGGTAGAAATGGGACTCAAAGGTAATGGCATTAATAAATACCATGTGGGTCATACAGAGATTAATATCATTGAACATGTAAATTGGCATACACGATCAATAGTTGGGTAACTAATTGTGAATTTGTGATGATCGATTTATGTACATTTTTCTTTATTATATATAAAAAGTAAACATAAATAAAACAAAATGTGATACACTCTAATCAAATTAATGTTTACTTATAAAAATTAATTATTTTAGTTATTTTTAAATACCTATAATACTTTCTAATCATTTTCTTCCTAAAACTTTTAAATTAACCATGTTATCGGTCAAATGAACTCCGCCAATGACGAAGACGAATTTTCTAGCAATCTTCGCTAGTGAATAGTGACGGAGGTGGGTTAAATTTGTAAAAGGTTTTCTAATTTTGGGTTAATGATGTATACAAATAATTTTGGGTAACATTTGTAAAACCTTTTCACTCCTAATCACTAATGCCCTACGTACCCCATGTGGGCTTCCGTAACGCCCTATGCCTACCCACCCCACCTCTCTCTCTCTCTCTCTCTCTCTCTCTCTCTCTCTCTCTCTCTCTCTCTCTTCTCTCTCTCTCTCTCTCTCTCTCTCTCTCTCTCTCTCTCTCACAAAATTAGAATTTTAAGGTAAATGGATCAACCCGTCTAACCAATTTATTAAAATGGGTTAGATTTGATTGAAATTTCCGACTTGATTAATTTCAACCCGTTTACACATTTTTAACCTGTTTTCAACTTTTTGAACATATTATATAATTTTTTGTATTTAATTAGAACATCCAATTAAAAATTAAATAATTACTAAAACCTAAAAAAAAGAACTAAATCCTAGTTATATTACATTTACACCGACGCCGATAGAGATTAGTCATATGATGCTTCTTTCTCCTTCCCCAAAGTTTACATTACACTTACAACATTGCCGATAAATGGCACCGATAAAATGCTATGCGTTATGCATATGCTCCAATCGGCCACCTTTCAAGGATTTAGTTGCATTCACTTTTTTAATTATTAAAACTTTGAATAATTTATATGTATTTGTCATGAAATTAATCAAGTATTTATTTTATTTAAAATTTAGATTAAATGGGTTAACAGGTTCAATACATTTATTTAACAGGTTAGGTTGAGAGAATCATAAACAGGTCAACCTGCTATCGGCCAATTTATGTAACATGTTGTTTGATTATGGTTGGGAATGGTTTGGATTTTCAACCCAATTAATAAATGGGTTGAACTCTATCCAACCCAAGCTGACCTATTGCTACTCTTATTGACAACGTCAAGAAACAGATATGTTGATCCAGCTCTCCTAAGACCTGATGAAATGATAATGATCCTGAATCTTTACTTAGTGAATAGGTTCTTACTTCTGTTGTAGCTTGAGGAATTATCACTGAGTCTGTTCAGTGTTATTCCATGTTACTTATGCTGTAACTTAACTTTATAGATCAGGATCAGGATCAGGAGACTAACGAGTCTGTTATGCAGTCTACTGATCCTGTCCACTGAAGTAAAGACCTCCTCCTGAAGACATTAAGATCATACACAAAGAACCATCAGCGACGTCGAAGAAATAGCTGATGACAGGAACAGCATGCTCGTGATCTGAAGACGGAACTCAGTGATAGCAGTCTGTTCACTATTGTATGACATCCTGAAGATTCATCAGGATACATGTGACCCTGAACGTCCCCAGTTTCAGGACTCTAGTCACTGATCAGTATCCTGATCCTGAAGGATTAGAACAATGTCTTAGTCTAATGCACAAAAGGATTACACGCCTTTTCTGACACAATAGTACATAAGGGCAGTTACTTTACTGTTCCCTCTGTACTTATCAGACCATAAGGCAACTGTTTACAAACATCCTCTTTTGCACACCATGCAAAGAGTATTTGTTTATAGTAAATAGTACAACAGACCACTCACATTGTGACACGTCACAATAGTAGGTCTGCATGCATTTAATGCATGGAGTATAAATAGGACGTGAAGAGATGTTCTCCATACTTCTTCTTCATCCAAAAATACTCAAGTCCTTTCTCTCTTTATCCCTCTATCTTCTTTCTTTATTCTCTTCTCACTTAGTGCATAGTGAAAGAACTTAGATTGTTTAGTTTAGACTAATTGTCTTTTCTATTTCCGCAACAATCTGTAAATTCATATTGTTTATAAAACAAGAATTTAAAAGTGAGAAAATTGTGTGATTATATTCAACCCCCCCCTTCTATAATCCCAATCACTATCCTTACTTGAAGGTCACCTACTTGGGACCAACAAGTGGTATCAGAGCAGATACAAGCTCTCATTTTCTTCTTTAGAAAAATCTTGTGATCCTCTCTCTTCTTATTCTATGGCTCTTCAAGCTAAGGATAACTACTTTGATACCGGCTCTGCTGGAAAGCCTCCTCGGTTTAACAAAGACAACTTCTCTCTTTGGAAAACCAGGATGGAACTTTTCCTCTCTGGTTCTGATCCCCAGATTCCTTATTTTCTGGAAAATGGACCACATGTGCCTACACAAACCGTCCACCCCATTCCTGCTGCTGGTGGCCAACCTGCTGTTCCTGAAAGGGAGCTGGTAAAGCCCGTAACTGACTGGAATGATGAAGATAGACGCCTGGTCAACATTGACACCAAGGCTAGGTCTCTCATCGCCATGTCACTCCCTGACGATGTATTCCATTCTGTCTGTCACCTTCGCTCTGCTAAGGAGATATGGGACACTCTCTGTGTTCAATATGAAGGTACCGCCGTACTAATGGAATCAAGAAAGATTTTCTTGGTTCGACAGTACGAAAGCTTTATTCATCAGAAGGATGAAACTCTCTCCCAGCTACATCAGAGATTCAACTGTCTTCTGATTGATCTGAAGACCATCGGTACTACCTACTCTAACTCTGAGGTGGTTACCAAGTTCATGGAAGCTCTTCCTGAACATTGGGAAATCTACACCTCCTGCTTAACTATGTCAAAGGACATAAAGACACTCACTCTAAGTGAGCTGTACGGTATTCTTCTGAACCGTGAACAACAGAAGAAACTGAAAAAGAATCTCATAAGAGATTCTAAAGAATCCAAAAGCACATCTGTTGCATTGGTTTCTGATTCAGTTCCTCCTGTTGCTGCTTCTTCTTCTTCAGTAACTATTACTGAATTAGAATCTTCTGACTCTGACATGTCAGAAGATCCTGAATTCAATGAATCTCTTGCTCTTTTAACTAGATCCTTCAAAAAGTTTGCCAAAAAGGGAAACTTCCATAAAAAGAAACATCTTTCTATTACTGACAAGCCAAAGTCAGATTCTACTGACAAGGCTACTGCTATCTGCTACAACTGTCAGGGCAAAGGACACTTTGCTAATGATTGCAGGTACAGAAAAAGTCAGTTTGCTCCCTCCTCTGCAAAATCTTCTTCCAAGAACCCCAAATACCAACGCCTGAAGGAAAAGTACAAAAAGATGAAAACTCAGCGTAAAGGCAAAGGTTTAATCGCAGAAGACTGCGACTGGGATGATGTATCCTCTGATGACTCGTCTGATGAGGAAGATACTCAAGTGGCACTCATGGCCATTATTGAGGAACCTACCTTAGCTCTCATGGCTAAGATAGAAGAGGTTCCTGAAGAGATTCCTCCTCAGGATCCTGAAGCTTCTTCTTCCACAACTCCTGAAGCTTCCACCTCTGCGACTGATTCTTCCAGTCAGGTATCTATTCCTCTCATCCCTCTTGAAAGCTTAACACAGTTAGACCTGGTCACTCTCGACCTTTACAAAGCCCTTAATGGTAAAACATCTGCTGAAAAAATGAATATTGACCTTAGAGGACAACTCAAAGAATGTCAAGAAAAATTAAAACAGCTTACCATTGTGGAAGAAAATTATAAGGATCAGGTCACTGTAAACAAAACTCTTTGTATTGAAAGAGAAATGGCTCTTGCTGCCAAAGAGAAGGCCCTTGCCCAATTAAATGCTGAAAAAGTCACCATCAAAGGATGGAGTGACGCCTCTGAAAAAGTTGATGAAATATTAGCTTCAGGGAGGTCTGATAAAAGCAAGAGAGGTCTTGGATTCTTTCGTGGATACAAGAAAGAAGAAACTAAGTCTGATAGTTCCATGCTCAAATTTGGAAAATTTGTTTCTTCTATTCCTCTTCCTAATGCCTCTGAAAACACCCCTTCTTCTTCTAACACTCATCCTGAAGGTGCTCCTAAGAGCAAAAAGAAAACAGTTAAGGATAAATCCAAAACTGAAACACCTTCAAAGACCAAGGGTCCTAAACCCAAGAACAAAGTTCTGGGTGGTGGTCCTTCAGTCTCTGGAACTAAGTCTCTTTCTCAGAGTCCTGCTCCCAGACTGAAGATTGACCTGAAGCAAACGACTAAGGAGAAGACTCCAATTCCTCCTATGTCAAATGCTAAAGGCATACTTGGTGCAGGTCCTGCTCACCTAAAGTTCAAAAACTTTCTGGACCACACTAAACGCTTTCAATATCGCAAATGCTATCACTGTGGATTAAATGACCATATTGCGAGTAAGTGTCCTGATGCTACCAAAGCTGAAAAATCAGCTAAGGTAAAGAAGATTCCCAAGACTGAGAAATCAGTCAAAGGAAAGAAGGTTGTCAAGACTGTTCCTTCAGTCAAGACTCCAGCCTCCTGTATTGATACTTCAGTAAAGGCTGACACTGATTCAACCAGTCCTACTGATACTTCTGGATCCATAGTTCTATGGGTACCAAAGAAAACTTAAACTCTGTATTTTACAGGATAAGGGCATCTGGTACCTGGACAGTGGATGCTCTCGACACATGACTGGTTCTAAATCTGTCCTCACTAACTACCGTGAAGAAAGAGGTCCTGCTGTGACCTTTGGCGGAAACGGTAGAGGCCGAACCCGAGGGTATGGCACTCTTACCAACGGAGTAACTACTTTCAAAAGAGTTGCTTATGTTGAAGGCCTGATGCATAATCTTCTGAGCATCAGTCAACTGTGTGATAAGAATCACAAAGTTTCTTTCTCTAAGAAAAAGTGCAAAGTCAAGAACAGGAAAAAGGAAGTTATTCTCAATGGTGTTAGACATGCAGATATCTACATCATCAATATGAATACTTCCACTGATAACTTCTGTTTCGTATCACGTGCTTCCACTGATATGAATTGGCTCTGGCACAAGCGTCTCTCTCATCTCAACTTCAAGACGCTGAATCAACTCTGCATCAACAACCTGGTCATTGGTCTTCCTGACTTTCGCTATACAAAGGAATCTCTTTGTTCAGCATGTGAGAAAGGAAAACAGACCAGGGCTAGCTTCAAGTCCAAGCAGATTTCCTCCATCAGCTCTCCTCTACAACTTCTCCACATGGATCTCTTTGGACCTGTTAATGTCCAATCCATTGGTGGAAAGAAATATACTCTGGTGATCGTAGATGAATATTCCAGATATACTTGGGTTTTCTTCTTACGTGCCAAGAGTGATGCTCCTGAAGAAATCATCCTGTTCGTCAGGAAGATGGAAAAACTCAACAACCTTACTGTTCGTTCAATAAGAAGTGACCATGGCACTGAGTTCAAAAACAGTACCCTGGAATCTTTCTTTGAACAGAAAGGTATCTCTCAAAACTTCTCCTCTGTGAGAACTCCTCAGCAAAATGGTGTTGCTGAAAGACGAAACAGGACGCTGATCGAAGCTGCTAGATCTATGCTGAGTGAAGCCAACCTTGCCACTCAGTTCTGGGCTGAAGCTGTAAATACTGCTTGTTACACTCAGAACAGATCTCTGATTGTCAAGCGTTTCAGAAGAACAGCTTACGAACTCTTTCGTAACAGGAAACCATCAATCAAACATCTCCATATCTTTGGTTGTGTCTGCTACATCCTAAACAACAAAGATAATCTTGGAAAGTTTGATTCCAAATCTGATGATGGAATTTTCCTCGGATACTCTTCCATTTCTAAAACTTACCGTGTGTTCAACAAACGAAGACAAGCCATTGAGGAAACGATTCATGTCAAGTTTGATGAATCGGGTCCTACCTTTCCTCACCCAAATGATAATACTGAAATCAATCAGTGGGCTGACTCTTTCTTTCAAGTCCCTGAACCTCCTATTGCTGATCCTTCTCCTCAAGACCTTCCTGATGGTTTTGAAGAAGATCCAATACCACCCTCTGATATAACCACTCCTCCTCTCATAAATGCCACCCCTATCTCTCAAATCACACCACCTGAACCTGATCAACCCTATAACAGTGAAGACTTCTCTCAAACCACTGTTAGTGAACCCTCTCCTACAAATCTGCTTCCTGATCCATCATCCAATGAAGCATCTACTTCAGGACAGGTGTATCAACCACCTGCTCTCCGATGGACCAAAGATCATCCCATTGATCAAGTTCTTGGAAATCCTTCTTCTGGTGTGAAAACTAGACGTCAAGCTGGTAACGTCTGTCTTTATGTAAATTTTATCTCTGAAAATGAACCTAAAGAAATAGATGATGCTTTGCGTGATCCTGCCTGGGTCTCAGCCATGCAGGAAGAGCTAGCAGAGTTCATCAGAAACAATGTCTGGCTTCTCGTCCCTAGGCCTCGAAAACGTACAATCATTGGTTCCAAGTGGATTTTTCGAAATAAACTTGATGAGATTGGTACAATCATTCGAAACAAGGCTCGCCTTGTGGCTCAGGGATACAGGCAGGAAGAGGGCATTGATTACGATGAAACTTTTGCTCCTGTTGCTAGGCTCGAAGCAATTCGACTCTTCCTAGCTTTTGCAGCACATATGAACTTCAAAGTTTATCAGATGGACATTAAAAATGCCTTTCTGAATGGAAAACTTAATGAAGAGGTCTATGTGGCTCAGCCTCCTGGCTTTGTAGATCCTAAGTTCCCTGATCACGTCTACAAGTTAAACAAGGCTCTCTATGGGTTAAAACAGGCTCCTCGTGCCTGGTATGATACCCTCTCAACCTTTCTTCTCTCTAAAGGTTTTGTTCGTGGAAAGATTGATAGCACTTTATTTCTGAAGAAATATCCTAAGCATATCCTTCTTGTCCAGATATATGTCGATGACATTATCTTTGGATCCACAAATCCCAAACTCTGCGAAAAGTTTGAGTTGCTCATGAAATCTGAATATAAAATGTCTATGATGGGCGAACTAACATTCTTTTTAGGACTTCAGATCAAGCAATCTGAAAAGGGAATTTTCATCAATCAAGGTAAATATGTACATGAGATGCTGAAGAAATTTGATCTCACATCCTGTACACCGATGAAGACTCCAATGGCTCCTCCTCTGTCTCTTGACAAGGATTCCAAAGGGAAACCTGTTGATGTGACTCTCTATAGAGGAATGATTGGCTCACTGCTGTATCTTACAGCGAGTCGTCCTGATATCATGTATTCTACATGTCTCTGTGCTCGTTATCAGGCTGAACCCAAAGAATCCCATCTGACCGCTGTAAAGCGGATCTTCAGATACCTGAAGGGAACTCCTAACATGGGTCTTTGGTACTCCAAGGACTCAGGGTTCGATCTAACTGCTTATTCTGATAGTGACTTTGCAGGATGTAAGATCGACAGGAAAAGCACTACTGGTGGCTGTCACCTATTAGGTGGCAAGTTGGTGAGTTGGACTAGCAAGAAGCAGAACTCTGTGTCCACATCAACTGCTGAAGCTGAATATGTTGCAGCAGGAATATGTTGTGCTCAGGTCCTGTGGCTGAGAAATCAACTTCAGGACTATGACATACAACTTTCCAAAATTCCTATCTACTGTGACAACACTTCAGCAATAGCCATTGCTAACAATCCTGTCTTACACTCTAAGACAAAGCACATTGAAGTGAGATATCACTTCATCAGGGATCATGTGATGAATGGTGATATTGAACTCCATTTTGTCCCTACTGAATATCAGCTTGCTGACCTCTTTACCAAACCACTGGATGTGACGCGTTTTAATATGCTCCTCAGTGAACTTGGGATGTTAAATCCTGAAGAATAGAAGTTCTCAGGACAAACAGTTGTTAAAGTCCTTATAAAGATATTCTCACAGGACCTCTTTTCTTAACAACTCCTGAATAACTCTTCTTCAGAGGATAACTCTATTCAGTACTTACAAAATCTTTGTTCAATATCCGAATACTGATGATTCTCAGGTAAGTATTTCTTCCCTCTGCTACTGAAACCTTATCGCATTAAATGTGATAAGAAGGTTTTCCCAAAACAGTACTTATCTGATAAGTACTCTGATTCCAATAAAACATATCTTTCACCAAATTGGAATCATCCCCTGAAAAGGTGGTTTTTAGTTTTTCTAATAAAACAAACCTTTCATCTGCACTGACACGTAATGGGACGTTTCCTGTTCCCCACTACGTGTGTCAGGCGCGTGAACGCGCGTCGAGCTTCTTTTTCATCATAACGTTTGAAATTAGCCGCTCTTTTCTCTCTCATCCTTTTTCTCTCTCCTACCACGAGGTATAAAAACCTCATTCGTAATCCTTTTCACTCTTTACGCTCACATAATACTCTCTAAGCATTCAAAGAAAGAAAAAGCAAGAATCTTCATCCTCAAGAACACCAAGAACACACACTTACCACTTCTTTTAACAAGATCAACGTAAGTTTCCTTTTGTTCTTTGTTCTTTCTACAATCTAAGTTGGTATTCTTCCTTAAAAACAACTTATTTTGGTAAACGTTTTTCCAAAAACCCTAAGATCACTTCGTTTGATCTTAGTTTTCCTAAAATCTTCAAAGATTTTTGTTAAAACTGTTTAACATGATTTTTCTTATTTCTTTTAAGAAACAGTCATAAACTCCCATTTTGATATCTTTTCATCAAAATGGAAGTTCTTTTTAATACCAAAACACATTCCTTTTGTGTATTTTGGTATCTAATCTATTCTAAGTATAAAGGATTTCACCATTTTTATGAACATACTTTGTGTTCATTGAAAAATGAAGAAAAATGCATATTTTGGACTCTTAATCATCCATATATGTTATTTTTATGTTTCTAACAGGATGGCTGCTACTACTTCTTCTCTGGACGCTCAACTCTCCTCCGAAGCTACTCCACTACAATCATCTGAAAGCCTGCCGATCGTCATCCCCGCGCATGACGTTCAATTCAAACAGAACAACGTTCTTGCTCTGTTTGACATTCCTGAAGAAAAGGAATATCTAATTCCTGCCAAGGACTTCCTGCTACGAAGCCCTCTGAAGACGGCTTTCACCCTGGACCCCAAGCCGAACAAGCCTATGCTACAACAACTGTGGTCTACAGCCATGGTTACCAAGGAGAGGAACTCCAAGGGCGTCCTGCGCGAAGTGATCAAGTTCCAAATCAGGGACAACCTCATTTCCTTCGGTTTCGGAACACTCAGGAACGTGCTTAACTTCCCCAAGAAGAAGCGCTTCCCTCCTGTCCCCACCGCCGACGAGATCGTCGAGTTCCTGGACGCCATCGGCTACAGATGGCCTGTCAACAAGGAAGGCGTCCTGCTGCCCAAGACCGGTGCCACTGTCCATAAGTCAGGACTCAACGCCGTGTTCTATTACATATGGAACACGTTTGGCCTGTGCTTATCGGGCAAAACAGGAAGCACGGAGCAGTTCCCGATGGTCATTCAGCAGATGGTCTACTCTGCGATCAAGAATCGCGAGTTCGACTATGCTCGCTCCATCTGGGACGACATGGTGAAGAAGGTCCGAAACAAGAATCGGGTCGCCAACGTAGCCTTCACCAGGTTTTTCTCAGCCGTCCTGGAGCTGCATATGGGGGCGAACTACCCCAAGGTCGGGAACTCCAACAACTACGCCCTCGGGCCTAGGTTCCTGGACCAGGTTGCTCATCATCCTGATGACGTCCCCCTCTCCGACGTCCTGGTCGTTCCTGAACCTGCTCAGGATCAGGATCAGGAGGATGCTGAACCATCCACCACTCCTACTGCAGGTACGTTTTCTATCATCTCTTCCAAACCACACTCTTCTACTTCTATGCATGCTATGTCAGTAGCTAACCCAATACTGACTTCCCCAGCTGCAACCACAACTTCTGCGCTCCAGAAGCGCCCCCAACCATCCTCTGCCACTCCTCCACCTCCCACAAAACGCGCCAAAGCAAGGGCGCAAAAGAAAAAGACGCAGGCGGCTGGTAAGAAATATTACATTACCCTGCCCCAGCTCTTTAATAAACCTTCCCCTTTATCTAAACGTTCTTCCACTGCAGATACTTCTACATCTGCCCCTGTTACACAAGAACCTGAGGTGGTTCAACTCGAACCCTCAGAGAATCTGGTGGGTAATCATCCTGATACCCTCCAAGCCTCAGGTAATATTTCTATGCAACATATTACTGTTCCTTCTTCTATGAAAACTAATGAGTCTTCTAGTGCTCACTTAGTTACTATGTCTACAGGTTCTTTAGGAGCAGGTTCTGAAGGGCATCTTCATCAGGATGACCCCTTCAACGACTTCGTTCTCACGGATGCCGAGATTCAGCTGAACACTGCTGAACTACGCAGGCAGTCCGCTGAGAGGAACCTGCTTGAGGCCCGCACTGCCCTCCAGCAGAAGGAGGCCGAGCACTCGGCACAGCTCCAGTCCCTCCAACAGGAACTTGTTGCTGCCCAAGCTGCTGCAGCCGCTGCTGAAGCCGCCGCCGCCAGTGCTACTGCCGCCGCCATCGCCGCGACTCCGCCGCCCACGGCCGTCACCCTCTCCATCCCTTGTCTGGATAATATCCATGACAAGGTGTCTCAAGTTGCCTCCTCCTCCACCAATCTTCAGGCATCAATTGATGACCTGAAGGCCACGGCACTCCCTGCGCTCTCCACCGACATCATCAACAGCACCAACTCTCTCACCACCTTTCAAACAACGGTGGTTCAGAGGTTGGATGCTCAGGAAGCTGCTCTCCGAGCCATCCAGGAGCAGGTGCAAGGGCTCTCCACTGCTGTCAACGCCCTCACCACTGCTCCTGCACCGCCTCCGTCCTTCACCACGGCGGACAGGGACGTGTTACAGTCCCTGATCACATCGTCCTTCATCCAGCGCAAGGTCCTGGGTGACATGGCCTCTCTCCTCCAAAGGAGTGTTACAACAGCTGCCTTAGTACAGGCACCTGCTGAGGGGGAGAGACAGCCCCGAGACCATTCAGCGTATTCCCCCTCCACCAACTGGAGAACCACTGAAGACGGGGGAATAATGAAGACGACGATGATGATGATGAAGATGATGATGATGCTGACGATGACATCTTCATCGAGAAGATCCCTACTGATTCTGCGCCCATTCCAAGGCTCGCACAACCTCAGGGGGAGAACCCTGATGCCTCTGGTACGTCTCTACCACCATCCTCTCCCTCTTCCTCTGATAACCAACCCATATCTTCTCTTCTTAAAACCAAACCTACCCCTGAAACCATCACCCTAGACTCCTCACCTGAAAACTCCCCTCCTAATAACCTTCAAATGGTTATCTACCAACCTCCCAAACTACCTTCTCCTGAACCAACTCCTGAACTCACCTCTGCCCCTGAACCTGAACCCCTTAACCAAGCCGATCCTGAAACCCAAGATGTCAACTTTGGCTCTGTTACTGGTGACATTATTCGCCTAATGGAGAATAGTCCCAATGAACAGACCAGAGCTGAAGTAGCTAAAATGACCTTCAGGATCACACCCCTCAACCAAGAAACCATTTCTACCCGTCCTACAACCCGTTTCAACCAGGAAGCCTCTTCATCTAGAACCCCTGAAATCCGAGCCACCCCTGAAACCATATGCCTCTCATCAGATGATGAATTCATCTCTGATGACTTCTCTACCCCTGCTTCTTCACCCAGATCACCTCCCTCAAACTCTCCTAGATCTGAAGGTGAAAACTACCCTGACAGTTCCTTTGCCATTGACAGGGATGGGCGCTTAGACGCCGTGATAGAGCGACTCGAGAGTACAAGAGTAAAAATTCCTCTTCGTACCTCTTGTGACTCTGAGTTCGCCTATCTCTCGCAGGAGGAGTACAACGAGGCTGTACAGGCTCAACTAGAGCACAATAAGAAGCAGAAGGAAGCTTTCCTCTCTGCCCAAGCCGCTCGAAGGCTTGCATCGGATTTTGTAGATCAAGATGCTGAAATAAGTGCGGATCCTATCCTTGCACAGAAGGCTGTTCTGAAGGTCTTCAACAAAAATGCAGAGATACAGACTGGAGAAGTGAACGCTGAGCTTGACTGGTGCAGAGATCGGTTACACCTTCGAAAGCATGGTGCTGCCATCTCAGGAATCCATCTTCGCCGATCAAGAGGCAAGAAGAATAATCCTGGCAAAACCTGGATCACAGTCAAACGCTCTGGAGTAAAGGACGTCGAGCACACTCTGGACAAGTTAGATCGCTACAACTTGTCAGAGTGGAACGAAATCAGATCCCTGCTTCCCAAAGCCAACAAGAACTATCGGGCTGAAGTAGAAGAAGTCATTGAAGGACTTATTGCTCGCATCAGAAGGACAACTGAAATACCTGATGACCTACTCCATTACTCTCCACTCCCAACTCAGCAGCCTGTTCGAAGATCTGCAGGCACCTCTACAAGAAGACCAACTCCCTGTCTTCCCAGAATGGTTGTTAAACCTCTGGACCTCTCGATGCTTGATCTTTCATTCCCTCCAGGAATCACTCTATCTGAAGGACAAGTAATCAGAGAACCTGTTCATGGCATATGTGTTAGCAATAACTCAATCCTACGCTTTCAACGCTTCAGTGAGCTACACTTAGCGCCTTATGAACATCTTTTGACAGTTCTCTTCACTGCACAACAGGATAAGAAAAATCCAAACAACAAAGAGATCATTCGCACTGTCAGAGCTATACTTGATCACAGACTTGCCTTCAGCGACACTCCTGTTCCTGTTTGCGTCAAGACTGAATACATTAGCGAAGAATCTGATATTTAGTTGTCTTGTAATTTTTTCTTTCAGTACTTCTATCATGTACTATTGTATTTTCCTTACTCTTGTAATATTTTAATGAGATTAATGAGAATGCAATTCAGTGCATTGTACTTCATTCCATCATAGTACTGAAAAAGATCCCTCAAAACAGTAAATGGGACATGTACCTTTATGAGTTCTATTTCCTACTGTTTAGTTCTAGACTTAGATTTATTTCTAACTTTTCTAGATTAAGACAATTACTCTGTTGTCTTATCATTATCATTTAGGGGGAGATTGTTGATCCAGCTCTCCTAAGACCTGATGAAATGATAATGATCCTGAATCTTTACTTAGTGAATAGGTTCTTACTTCTGTTGTAGCTTGAGGAATTATCACTGAGTCTGTTCAGTGTTATTCCATGTTACTTATGCTGTAACTTAACTTTATAGATCAGGATCAGGATCAGGAGACTAACGAGTCTGTTATGCAGTCTACTGATCCTGTCCACTGAAGTGAAGACCTCCTCCTGAAGACATTAAGATCATACACAAAGAACCATCAGCGACGTCGAAGAAATAGCTGATGACAGGAACAGCATGCTCGTGATCTGAAGACGGAACTCAGTGATAGCAGTCTGTTCACTATTGTATGACATCCTGAAGATTCATCAGGATACATGTGACCCTGAACGTCCCCAGTTTCAGGACTCTAGTCACTGATCAGTATCCTGATCCTGAAGGATTAGAACAATGTCTTAGTCTAATGCACAAAAGGATTACACGCCTTTTCTGACACAATAGTACATAAGGGCAGTTACTTTACTGTTCCCTCCGTACTTATCAGACCATAAGGCAACTGTTTACAAACATCCTCTTTTGCACACCATGCAAAGAGTATTTGTTTATAGTAAATAGTACAACAGACCACTCACATTGTGACACGTCACAATAGTAGGTCTGCATGCATTTAATGCATGGAGTATAAATAGGACGTGAAGAGATGTTCTCCATACTTCTTCTTCATCCAAAAATACTCAAGTCCTTTCTCTCTTTATCCCTCTATCTTCTTTCTTTATTCTCTTCTCACTTAGTGCATAGTGAAAGAACTTAGATTGTTTAGTTTAGACTAATTGTCTTTTCTATTTCCGCAACAATCTGTAAATTCATATTGTTTATAAAACAAGAATTTAAAAGTGAGAAAATTGTGTGATTATATTCAACCCCCCCCCTTCTATAATCCCAATCACTATCCTTACTTGAAGGTCACCTACTTGGGACCAACAAGATATTAGGGTGTATGTGTGACTCGCTTTTACCGTGAACTAAAACAATGGAAAGACAATAATGTTCGAATATCAATGATCTAATAGGATAAAACAAGAAAACAGAATTTATTATTTCTTATAAGTCGTTGATATTGGAACATTGGTTTTTTCCATTGTAGATTTTTTTTTGAAGCAGCAACCAATATTTTTAATTGCACCAAACCAAAAGTCTAAGATACATCATCACCCTACCAAATGAGCACAACACAAACCAAAATAGAAAGTAGAGTTAAAGACTCAACAAAAACATAACCTTTATCACAAAAACAACCCTGTCAAGGCGGAGTTACGCATAAGGATTACGAGAATATTAAACTCATAGGGGTGCTAATTGCAAACGAAGAATTGATGTGAAATCCATGTATCATGATATTTTCTTTCAATCACTATAAGATCAATCATTTCATAAGCTTAAGTATTTGTTACCGATATAGAAATTTGTATATCTTTCTGTGTTTTCGACAAAGATATACAATTTTTACGAATAAATAGATAATGTAGAATCTTTATCAAATAATATGATTGTATAATTTTCTAATATTGAATTAATTATTAATACATTCTTATTATAAAAAATAGAAATACATGAATATCAGTGATGACATAGAGCTATCTTGGAATTAAATGTTATCGAAAAAGGAAAAAGAGATTGAAAACCTAACAAGTGCTAGAGGGATCTGTTTTCTTTTTTAGGTAAAACACATTTATTTTTCATTAAAAAATCTTTCTCGCTTAGAAAAATGTTGATATTTCAATCAAGATATTGCTTTTTAATTTTGATTTTTTTTTGAACAGCAAAGAAGAGCACTCTAGACAAAAAACTTCGACAAGGCCATCATCCCGTCTAGAGAGCCCAAGACTTTATTAAAAAGCTAGCAAGAAGCTAGCGACAAAGTACAACGAATCATAAAAAGAGATGGGATTACAACACCACAATTGCCAAGCTAAATCCTTACACTTACCCCTATACTTCGCCCACGTATAAAGATTAGTTTGGACTTCAGTTACAACAGCCGCCATTAAGAAATGCTGATTGAGTGATTGTTGAAGACCAAATTATTCCGAGCCTTCCAGATACTCCACAACATACTGCCCATGGCTGCCTCCAGAAACCTTAATTGCTTTTTTGAATTTACACCCTCTAAGAAGCCGACAATCGCTAAATCCTGGGATGCATATTGTCCCAACTCGATCTTACACCATGATGCCAACCATTTCCAGATTTCTTTCACCACAAGACATGAGTAGAAAAGATGATCCACCAATTCATCTATCGCCTCGCACAAAGGACACAACTGAGATGGTAGAGCAATCCCTCTTAGAGACATATTAGATCTCGTAGGGAGGCGATTAAGGAGTAGGTGCCAAATGAAACAATTAACTTTAGGTGGAAGCCATTTGTTCCAAAAAAATGTCCTTGAAGAAGGAGGGTAGGTCAGACTATCGATGATAGAGCGAAGGGATTTTACCGTGAATTCGCCAGTAGGATCTCCTTCCCAGAGCCAATTAACGGTAAAATCCCTTCGCTCTATCATCGATAGTCTGACCTACCCAGAGCCAAATATGTAATTTACATTAAAATTTATTAAAAAGTTATCCACGGGAACTAACTCAACATGCTTTAAGATAACTTCCAGCTGATGAACTAACTCAACATGTGATAGATCTGAATATCAATCCACCATGATTAAGAAGCTTCAATTTCAATCACAAATCTCACTTTTATTAATATGAACAATATGAACACAATACACACTCTTGACTTTCTCTCTCCTCTATCAATCACTTGATCTGACAATTACGTATCCTCTAACTCTCACATTCACACTCACATTCACATTCACACTAAAATCTAACTAACACAAAAGCTTTTATACCCCTAGGGTATTTACACTTAGCTCCCCTCAACTTTATAACAAATACAAATATAAACCAAACTTGAATACAACTATATTTTTTAACCCTAACAATCTCCCCCTTTGTATTCAAGTTGGAAATAACCAACTAACACAAAAACTTGTAAACATATACAATCTTCTCAATCTTCACTTTATCAGAATCATCAAGGAACAAAACTTTTCAGCAATAGAAATCTTCATGAAATGCAGATAACCAACTTCAAAACTTCTCAAACGACTTTAACTTGATATTCTTTTAACATTGAAGACCATCAACATTCTTCAGAAAAATTTCTCAACCTTTTCAAAGTAAACGATCTCCCCTTTATCCGCAAAATCGAGTTATCTCCTTTGAAGTATACACCTTCAATAAACTCAGCTTGAATCTGAATTCACCAACTGATAACCACCTAAGTATCAATCTCCAGATATTTTCATTCAATCAACCTTCAGAAAATAAACCCATCTCCTTTTCTTTATAAAACTTCAAACTCTTTTCTCATCATCCAGAAACAACATCTTTGAAATCTTCAGTCTTCACTTGACCTTTCTCCAAAGTCTTCAAATAATCAAAAACTTTTACAACATGATTATCTTGATAAAATTTTTCATCTTGATCTTCCAACTATTCAAAAATCAATTTGAACTGTGAACAAATATCTTCAAGTACGTTGAAGAACCATCTTTCTTCGCTCTTTGAATCACCAAAACATCCACTAAATTTGAACATTTCTCAAACACTTCACCAGATACAAATATCACATATATTGATCAAATAATCATTTCTCTTTCTTTCTCCCCATTTCACTTTCATTCTCCCCCTATTTGATGAAAAAATGATTTTATCATCAAATCAAAACGTAGAAATGATTAATCGTCAACCGAAATATCAACCAAATAGTTAGAAACAGTCTGATCAGTCACCATCCTTTTCCTCCCGAACCACCATCCAAAAAAATGTAAACCATCCGTCAATTCCAAAAGTTATCCGAATCTTTTCAAATTCAGACATAGAGTGGTAACCCTGAATCAACACATGAAACAGTTAAAATGCCTGTAAGTAGCACAAAGCCACTTAGTACAACGGATGTACTGTAGAAAGGGCTTTATTGACGTTCACCCCCCAGGACTTCCATTCAATCATTGAAATACCGGTGTATTTCTATGAATGTTCCGACAAAGAAACAAATTCCTTGTGTGCAAAGTGTTGAAAGAATTAGCATAAAATGCTTTAAAAGGCTCAAAATAGTGAAAAACATATTCACTGACTCGATGTGCAAGAAATGAAGTTCGAAGGCAGGGCAGCTTCCTTCTGTTTCAATATCGACTTTCCGAATGAAAATCTGATAGATTATATGCTGCGTCCCCGTGCTGAAGTGAAACATTTTCTTGTTGAGAAGAAAATGAGTTTCTAGTGGGGTTTAAACGAGAGTCGGCATTGGGCTTTGCCTTGATTCAATATCAGTCACCAAAGAACGTGAACCGATAGATTATGTGGTTGCCCGGCTTAGAAATGGTTAGTGCAGAGTTTTAATTTTCTTTTAACTCTGTTCTCACACCCTCCAATTCTTTTAATCATCCTTACTTCTAACCAAGCTCTCATATTCCATTTTTCCGCTCTAACACTATGAGAATAACCCAACCGGATGAGCTATCTCCCCCACTCTTTGATTGAGACCCTTCACCCCTCATTTCTCTCAAGGATAACTTCTTGGGTAGGGCTACCGACGCTGGCAGTCCATAGAAGTTTTAAAAACCTCACTCCCCGTGAAATATGTTTCCTAAGCATGAAAGATCGATGATTCATCGGTTGAATCATATAGCCTTTGATAAATTGTGCTCAAAAGATGTATAGAAACAATACACGAGCAAAAAGATATCTCCAAACAAATATAGATATGAAATGCACATGAAAAACAAAGAATTATTTGAGAAAAATGTTTCATCAGATGGTATGATCAAAAAAATAATGGTTCAGAAAGATAGGAAAATATCTATATGAACGATATATAGACATATCTTTATGAAACAAGGTGTATCGGACTGATCAAACGAACGCTTAGACACAAATTGGAATATCAAACGAGTGTATTACCATCGAATAATTGGATCGTTTTAGAGACATGGTAATAACTAAACAAGAAGATCATAAGCCGGTGTGTATGAATACTTAAACCGTATAAGAAAAGATAATACACAAGTATCAATCTTTGGAAACACACGGTTTAGAAAATATGCGTCAATTCCTCAATATGAAAACATTTAAAATTCACTTCTAGATTCATGAAAAACTTTGAGAATAGAGAAGTGATTTGAACAATTATGAAAACTGTTTTCAAACTCGAAAGTTGTTCATTTTTCAAATATGTGTTTATACCAAACTATATATATACATATAAGCTCCCCCTCGAAATGTGAATTACCTACAAAACAGATAATAGAATTTTGTATTCATGTAAAAAATGAATCCTCTTTAGTTAGTAGCTCCCCCTCAAAAATATCTTGTACCAAAACATGAATGACCTCTTTTTGATTTATTTATTTATTGACTCCCCCTCAAACAAAGAAACACACTTTATTAAACTGAAAATGAAAAACAAATGTAGAAAGAAAAATATACAAAGAAATAAATTTTGAAAATACTATTTCAAGTTTTCAGAGTTCGCATACCAAGCTTGGTGATAAGAAAGTTAAACCTCTTTTCATCCAAAGCTTTAGTAAACAAGTCTGCCAACTGAAATTCAGTATTTACAAAATAAAGTTCTATTGTACCTTTCTCTACATGATCTTTAATAAAATGATACCTGATATCGATGTGTTTGGTCTTCGTGTGTTGAACTGGATTGCAAGAAATAGCAATTGCGCTCTTTGAATCACAGTAAACCGGGATCTTATCAAACTTGAAACCATAATCTCGTAACTGGGTACGCATCCAAATAATCTGAGAACAACAGCTTGCAGCAGCCACATATTCAGCTTCGGCCGTTGAAAGTGAAACACAATTCTGCTTCTTAGATGCCCAGCTAACTAGCTTGTCTCCCAAAAACTGTATGTGCCCTGTCGTGCTCTTTCTATCTAGCTTGCATCCTCCATGATCCGCATCAGTGTAACCTGTCAACTCATATCCTGAACCTTTAGGATACCAAAGACCAAGATTAACAGTACCTTTCAGATATCGAAAAATACGTTTGACTGCTTTAAGATGAGAGACTTTAGGCTTTGACTGATAACGAGCACAAAGACATGTCGAAAACATTATATCAGGTCGACTTGCAGTTAAGTACATTAAAGAACCAATCATTCCACGATAAGTTGTCACATCGACAGCTGTTCCATCGGGATCAGAATCTAGTGCACAACTTGGTGACATCGGTGTTTTCATAATTTTAGCATTTTCCAAATTATACTTCTTCAAAATATCTTTTATGTATTTTTCTTGATTAATGAAAATGCCAGCCGATAATTGTTTGACTTGTAAACCGAGAAAGAAATTTAATTCTCCCATCATCGACATGTCATACCGATTCATCATGAGTTTAGAAAAAGTGTCACAAAAATTAGGACAAGTAGACCCAAAAATAATGTCATCTACATAAATTTGTACCAACATTATATGCTCGCCTTCACGTTTTATGAACAAAGTGTTGTCGATTTTACCTTTGGAATAGCCAGACTCAACAAGAAACTGAGATAAGGAATCATACCATGCCCGTAGTGCTTGTTTCAAACCATATAAAGCCTTATCGAGAATATAGACATGATCAGGATGATCTTGATCAACAAACCCTTCTGGTTGTGAAACATATACCTCCTCTTTCAATACGCCATTTAGAAATGTTGTCTTCACGTCCATTTGATAGACAGTGAAGTCTTTGTGAGCCGCATAGGCTAGAAACATCCTTATAGCCTCAATACGAGCAACCGGAGCAAATGTCTCATTGTAGTCTATTCCTTCTTGTTGTCTGTATCCTTTGGCAACCAACCTTGCCTTGTTGCGAACAACAATGTTATCCTCATCTTTCTTGTTCTTAAAAATCCATTTTGTATCAATGATTGATTTTCCTTCAGGTCGAGGTACGAATCTCCAGACTTTTAATCTCACAAACTGATTGATCTCTTCTTGCATAGCCATGAACCAATCTGGATCTGCAAGAGCATCAGCAACTTTCAGTGGTTCAACATTGCTTAAAAATGCAGCAAACAAACATTCATTCGCAGTTGCCGATCGTGTTTGCACTGGAGCATTCGGATCACCAATTATTTGATGAAGTGGATGATCTCGTGTCCACTTAGTTGTATGAGGGAGAGGCCTGTACAATTGAAGATCATAACTAGAATCAGTATATGAACTTATAGGAACTTCCTGCAAAGATTCAAATGAAGGAACAATTTGTAAATCTTGAGAATAATCATCAAATGTGGATTCCATTCGAATTGGAATCGGATCTGATATATCTTCACTTGAACCAATATCTGCCTCTTGAATATGGGAACTATCAACAATCGGGATAATCTCTTGATTCTCGGGAATCGAAATGATCGAATTCTGAACTTGAGGACTTTCTACACTTGATGTATCTTCCGAGATAGTAGAAGTCGTCGGACCAGAAATCGAAACTAGTTCCTGAACATTCACTGTTGTTTCCCTGTGAATAGAAGACAAATTGTTAGTAGTTGTTGAATCGGACGATGATGAACCAAAATATTCATTATAAAAATTCTCAAACAATAAATCCAAGTCAGAAAGATTGTTTGTAGACGTTGAAGCTCCATCCTGTTGCTTTGTTGGAGTAACATGATCTGGATTAACCAAGTTAACCGCTAAAACACCAGTTAAACCGGGTTCTGAACTGTCATGTTCAGAAGCCATTTCTGCATATGGATCAAACTTAACATTCGAACTTTCCATCACCATCTTTGTGCGTTTGTTATACACACGATATGCAATCGAGTTCTTTGAATAACCAATGAAAATAGCTTCATCTGATTTCGCCTGAAGCTTGTGTCTATCCTCTCTATCATTCAGCACGAAACACCTGCATCCAAAAACTCTAAAATGCCCTATGTTAGGTACTTGATTATTAATAAGCTCATATGGTGTTTTACCAAACCTGTTGTTCACAATTGAACGATTATGTGTATAACATGCCGTATCAACCGCTTCAACCCACAAAAACATTGGTAACTTTGAATACGCAAGCATTGTTCTAGCTGCTTCTACCAAAGTTCTGTTTCGACGTTCAACAACACCATTTTGTTGTGGTGTACGAACTGCGGCGAAAGTATGTTTGATACCAACCGACTCTAAGTAACCACCAAGTACTTTGTTCTTAAATTCAGTTCCATGATCAGAACGAATTTTCTGAACTTGTGACTGTAGATTCACTTGAACCTCTTTCAGAACAGAAATGATAATCTCAGGTGCTTCATCCTTAGAGCGTAAGAACTTTGCCCATGTATATCTTGAGTAATCATCAACCATAACGAGAACATACTTCTTGCCATTAATACTCTGAACGCGCATCGGGCCACACAAATCCATGTGTATCAATTGTAACGGCTTTTCCGTTCCATGCTCAAGCTTTGACTTGTGCGAAACTCGTTTCATCTTCCCTAACTGACAAGCAGAACAAAGATGATCTTGTTGAAATCTCAGATCAGGAATACCAATAGCTAAGTTTCCAATCACCAACTTATTCAAACCTTTGAAATTCAGATGTGACAGTCTCCTATGCCACAAAATACTTTGTTGATTAGAAGCCTTTGATAACAAACAAAGAGTATTCTTAGCTTTAACATCTCTCAAATCAATCTTATACAGATTACGCCTTCTAGTTCCAACAAGTAACTCCTTTCCAGCCTCAGTCTTAACGACACATCGCCTCTTCTTGAAACCAACTTCGAGATCTTTATCACAAAACTGACCAATGCTAAACAAGTTATGTCCTAAACCCTCAACCAACGATACTTTCTTAATCGTGACTTTGTCTTGAATCACATCTCCATATCCAACAATCGGAGCATACTGTTCATTACCAAACTGAACTGAACCACAAAACTTTGGTTTGAAATTATGCAAAATCTCCTTACGTCCCGTCATGTGTTTCGAACAACCAGAATCGAGATACCACACATGACGATTCTGCAAAACCAACTAGTTCACTTTAGGTACCCAACGCAATTTGGGTCCTAAGGGGTTAGAAGATTTATGTGCAATTGAGATCCAAGGTCTTTTCTTATAGAGATAAGGATTATAATCATGAAAAACACTATTGTTTACAAAATCATGCAAGCCACAATTTGAACAACAAAATTTATCACGACGCAGATCAACAAATTGCTTTATTGAAAAAGTTCGTGGAAAAGATACACGATTATTGTATGAAAAAGCAACATTGTTTCGTACATCATGACTAACTTTGGTATTACTACTACTAGATGTAGGGCTACATGAATTTGTGAACTCCTTCCTCCTCCAAACTTGTTTTACTTGTCTTCTTTGAAAATTATCTGAAAAATCAGACGCACTTGAATTAGTAAAAGAAGAATAATAACCATTCTTGTGTTGAACATTCACTTTCTGTCTTGAATTCTGTGGATACTGAACGAATTTATATTTTGATTTATTAGTATCCTTAGAAAAATTCCTTTGTGTGGGCTTTGAACTAGATGAAGAAGATTGACCTTCATGCAATTTTGGTTTATCATTCGAAACATGCTTTGCTTTTTCTTTTTCAGATTGAGAAAGACTAGACGAATCAAACTTTTTATTGTCATTCACCATAGAAGTCATTGCTTTTGTTGAGAATTCAGCTAACTTATGTCTAAGTCTTTTGATCTCACATTGAAAGAACTCCTTCTGTTTTTCACAATCTGTTTCCACAACAGGTTCTTTCTTATGTGCAACAAACATTCTAGAGGTACGGGGGATTCGACCCCGGGCTGCATGCTTTAGCAGTCGGACTTCGGCCCAAAAATTGCCGAGGATTAGTCTAGGCCCAATGTGGTCTGGGATACCTCTTCCAAAAAAAAACATTTGTTCTAAAGCTTTCTTTTCACTTTTCAAGACTTGTTCTTTCCTTTTGAATTGATTCCTTTCATCAGATATCTGATTTTGCAAAGCAATAATCTGGTTTCGAAGTTCTAAAGATTTCTCTTCAGAAGATTTACGCACCGACTAAAATTGTTGTCTCTCTAAATCCATCTTAATTGCTAAATCAGAAATCTTGGAGGAAAGATCAAGAATGTTTTCTTCAAAAACTTTTCTTTCTTTCTCAAAATTATTTCTTTCAAGAATAAGAAGTTGCTCAAAATCTGAAATTTGATTTGAAAGTTGAGCATTTCTTAACTCAAGTGACTTTACTTTAGAAACAGCTTCAGACTCAACAAACTTTTTAGCTGAACACACGCAACATATAGAATTCACAATGGTAGAAAGTTGAAGTGCATTCTCAGATTTTACACTATCTTCTGAATTAGTTGAAGCACAAACAAATGAAGTGTCAGAAGTATTTGTACTCTTATGAACAGAGGAACTTGAATTTGGAAATTTCTGCAATTCTCCTTTTAATTTGAAAACTTGTTTTTGAAGATCAGAAATTTTACAAAGCATTTGATCTTTTTCAGAAGAATTCATTCTTCTTTCATCATCAAGATCTTTAAGAGTCTTATAATAGCGAAATTCGTAAAATTTACTGTTATCAACCAGAGAATCATCAGATTTGAACTGTTTAAATTCCACTTCTGAATAACTTCTGATATAATCATCAGATAATGAAATTTCCCTTTTACTATAACTGTCATTCAGACGTGCATAGTTGAAAGGAATTTGAACATTATCTTTTTGCTTTCTACGTTTATCATGTTCAGCTTCAACTTCCTCAGATAATCTTGTAAAACGCATTTTATACTTCTTGTCCAGATTAAAATAGATAGTATCATAAAGTGTAGGAACAAATCTGATTGCACGTTTCAAGTAATGTGGATTTTCAAATCCCAAACCTTCTCTAACATTATAAGCTTTGAACTCTTTTGGTTTATTTAGAAAAATTGTTTGATCAGTCTGTCCTCTTTTTAAAAGCATGGTTTCAACCTTTTTAATATGCCCAAGTAAAACTTCTTTTTCTTCAGAAAGTGCAGAAAATTTCTTTTGAATGTCATTATACTCCTTTTCCTTAATAGAAAGTTTATCTGAAATTTCAGACAATTTAGCTTTTTGCTTATTATCAGAAATGACAGATTGTTCCAAGAACTTTTCATTTTCTTTCATCAAATATTGCACAAGATGTTCATTTTGAGCATTCTTGTCGGAAAGCTCAACAATTAAAGCATCATTCTGTTTAGAACGAGCTTCCCATTTATCTGTGAGCAATATCTGAGCCTTTAACTTCTTTTTAAGATTTTCCATATTCGTATTTAAAGACTTGATATAAGCTTCAAATTCGACATGAGGATTAAGACGTACCTCAGATTCATCCTCAGAAGAATGGTCGTCAGGATTTGCCATCAAACAAAGTTGATTTCTAGCCGTAGAATCACCATCCTCTGAATCTGAGCCTATCACCACATCCTCAGTCTCATCATCACCTTCAGAACCATCAGACACATTAATAACCTCTATCGCTTCATCATCTGAACTAACTGAATCATCCATTATGCCCACTGAATCATCAGAAGAATCAATAAACCAATCATCAAGAGAATCAGCAAGAGAATCATCCGAGTCATGAGGATTACAACGCCTCAAAGAAAAATCAGTCTTTCGCCCACTCTTAGGAACCATCTTTGACATAAATGCTTTAACCATCATGCAAACGGCATCATCAGATTCATCGTCAGTGGCGTTTAACCAATGATCTTCTTCAGCAAGTAAAGCTTTTCCAGATTCCTTCTTCTTTGCCAAAGATGCTTTATGACTGTAGTACGAATAATCTTTGACTCCAGCATTCGGACAATCTCTCGCAAAATGACCTGGCTTTCCACATTTAAAGCACTTTTGAACTGCATCAGTCTTTTTCTCATCCTGCTCTTCGATTCGCTTCTCTCCAAACTTCTTCTTCTCCTCATACTTGCCTTTCTCATAGTATCTTGCTGAATCAGTATTCTTATCACTCCTCTTTTCTTCATGTCTACCTCTGTAATCAGACTTCCGAGAGGTAGATGAATATCATTGCTTATTGGAAGACGGTTGCTTATAGAATCTCCTTTGAAAAGCTTTCGTCATCATCGCCATCGCTTGTTTAAATTCAGCAACATCAACATCCGAATCACTGCTTACTTCCGGAGTGTCAGAAGAATCACTTCTTGCTCTTGATCTGTGAACTACGTGTTTCCCTCTTTTATCAGCCATTAAAGCTAATGTATCTGTCTTTTCCTTCTCAGATTTTATCTTCTCATCCAACGCATCTTGAACATCATCTTGACTTTGTTTCAAGATTTCATACACAACATGAATATCTATGTCAGCTAAAGACTTGTTCTGAAAGACAGAGTTAGAATAAATCTTCCAGACAGGCTGAAGATTAGTGAGAAACTTGACGTTGTTCTCAATCTTCGTCTTAGTGATGCCATTCTTCCGTAACTCATTCAGTAAATTGCAGAACCTTTCATAAGTTTCATCTAACTTCTCATCGTCTCTTGCCTTGAATTGCTCGTATCGTTTGATAATGTTCGTTACTTTCATCTGAGTACCAACACTTGTACCAAGCATCTGCTTCTCAATCTGATCCCACATTTCCTTGCCAGTGGAATTGTGACTATCAATGGTAAAATAGATGTCATTCGGAAGACCCAATAACACGAACGATTTAGCCAACTTATCCGCTTTATGTCTATTCTTCTCTTCAACAGTCATATCCTCAAACTTTTTGAGAACAGTGTGAGCGGCAACTGGAGGATCAGAATCAGGTTGTGCCGGTTTTTCCTCAGTAAACACTTTAGGACCTTCTTTCAACGATAAACGAATGTAGTCTCCCAAATCTTGTCTATCGATGAAATCCAAAAATCGATCTCGCCACATGTTGTAATCGCCTCTGAAAAGAACTGGTGGCTTGGTATCGGAACCAATTGCTAACGCTTCTCTTGTCGTCATGATGAATTGTACGAATCTTTTGATCAGTAGATGTTTAAATCTGAAATTGTTGAAAAATGCACCAAACGCCTTTCCTTGAAAAACCTGAAGTTAATTCAAAAATTCTGAAACACTAAAACAACTGAAAGTCAGTAATGCAGAGTATATTCAGAAAATTTAAAAACAATCAGAAAAATCAGGAAGTGAACAACTCTAGTTAAGACTCGAGACAAAAACAAATTTGCTCTCCAAAAATTACAAGAACTCGAGACTTAGTAAAAAATAAAATGAAAACAATAAAACCAAAATAAGCCTCACACAAAAACAATAGAATGACTCAAGATACTCAAAGACTTAAAGAAAATAATATGTCTCGAATTATAAAAGTCAAAAATTCACTCAAAAATCAAAATGGCTCGAGACATATTGAAAACACTCAAAAATATTAAGATATCTTGAAAAATACTCAAAAAATGAAGCCCAAGACTCAAAATACGGATAAATGGCTCGAAATACGGTATCCACGCGTCAAAATACGCTCAAAATACACTCCCACTCGAGATACACTCGAAATACACTCGAAATGATAAAAAATACGCTCACACACTCGAGATATGCTTCCAGACGCGCACAAACGCGCTCGAGATGACGAATCACGCGCTTCACACGCTCGAAAAGATTCTCACGCGCCTCGAGATACTCTTCACGCGCACCTGCACACTCTCGAGACACGCGCCAAGACTGACGGCTGTCCTTGCTGTCTCCCACGCGCCGACAGCTGCCTGACGCACGTGTTTCTATTGGAGCTTACGCGTTCTGACGCGCTGATGTTATTCGTCTCGAGACACGCGTTCTGACGCGCTGAGAGATGACCTTTTTTCTCTCTTCTAATTAATGCTAACACGCTTTTACACGCCTCGAGACAAGACCTGCTGACGTGCTGACTCCTCACACACTCATCACTCGAGATAGCCTTGTTGACGCGTTTTCTGACTTTCACGTGACTTGAGATGTTCTTGAGAGTTGACCTGTTGAGTTTTTCTTACACGCCTTTTGAAGAAACACTCGAGATGCCTTTTGTACGGTTCTGACACACTCGAGATGACAACATGTCTCGAGTTGATTATGACCAGACACGCGGCTCGAGATCAGACCTTACACGCTGACAGCCTTTTGCTTCTTGTCCCCTTTCTCACCAACAAAAAGGACACTCGAGATGACTCTCGAACTGACACACGAGACACACGTCAGACTCGAGATAGAGACAAACATACGCGTCAGACACGCGTCAGACTCGAGATATGACTCGAAACAGCAAAAATTTGAAAAATATGCTCAAAAATTTGAAAAATATGCTCGAGATAGCAAACTAAGACTCAAAATGATCAGATCTGGACTCGAGACATAACAACTTCTTCTCCAAACCTCCATTGAAGGACCTCCATTGATGAACTTCGAACAAAACCTCAAAAATCCTTCATTTTAGGCTCAAAAATCATCAAATCTTCACAATTAAACACTAAAAACTCAAATCTAACAACAAAATAACATCAAACTACATCCAAATCTTCAAATCTTCAAGATCTTCAAGCTCCAAATCCAAATTTCATCAACTTTGCTTCAAACTTCAAAAATCCATTACTTACCTTCAAATCTTCAACAATTTCACTGATCTCCTGCTCTGATACCACTTGATAGATCTGAATATCAATCCACCATGATTAAGAAGCTTCAATTTCAATCACAAATCTCACTTTTATTAATATGAACAATATGAACACAATACACACTCTTGACTTTCTCTCTCCTCTATCAATCACTTGATCTGACAATTACGTATCCTCTAACTCTCACATTCACACTCACATTCACATTCACACTAAAATCTAACTAACACAAAAGCTTTTATACCCCTAGGGTATTTACACTTAGCTCCCCTCAACTTTATAACAAATACAAATATAAACCAAACTTGAATACAACTATATTTTTTAACCCTAACAACATGCTTTAATTTGGATGTAACCATTGGTTTGCAGATTTCAAAAAGTATAATTGAATTATAATGTTGAATTTTTTTAAATAAATTTTAATGTAAATTACATATTTGGTTCCTTTAATTTGATAGTTTTAATATTATGAGACTTTTAAATAAAATATTTATGGATTATGTCCTTTTGATTTGCATTTTATAAGATATTAAGTCTCTAAAGTTAACTCCATTCAAATTTGGTCCGATAAACCCATCGTATACATGGCACATAATGGGTAATTTACTAATTTAGTCATTTAACTTATTTTTTTTTTAATTTTTAAGAGCATCCATAATGGTGGAACCTCTAAAAACCTCACTTACCATACTTTTTCTTACCACGTCATTGTCATCTCTGTTAAATATTTGTATAGTTTAGGGACCCCTCTGTAATATTTCTGTCTATATATTGTGCTTAATACACACAACCCTAATTACGGGTTTCCACACATTCTTTCATGGTATCGAGCCATCTACAAAAAAAAACCCTAAGAAAACCCTATTTTTTCTTTTCTTTTCTGGACACCGCCGCCGCCGCTGTATTACCACCGGCAGCCGCCGCGGTCAGCCGTTCACCTTCTACGGCCTCTATTCTGTTCTCCGGTGCCCAGATCCGGCGTCTATCGCCTGACCCTAACGTTACCGTCGCATAACCGTTACCTTTAGACGGAAACCAGATCCGCCGTCGCTGCATCGTACCGCCTCGTCACTGCGCCGCCTCGTCGTCCCGCCTCCTTGCTTTCCGTCGCGTAACCCTAACGACGTACCGCCCCGTCGCTGCGCCGCCGCCATCCCCTCCACGATCTGTGGAGTATCCGGTCATCTTCTCGCCGGATTGTGTTTCTGCCGTGCCTACCGCTGCGCCGCCGTGTAACCACCGCCCCGCCGCCGGATTGTGTTTCTGCCGTACGCCTCCGCGCTATCGCCGTGTAACCACCGAACCGCCGCGTCATCTGTGGTAGTTGCCGGAGACCTAGCGGCGTCTGATTCTTCCTGCTTGTCGCCGCCGCCGATCTGCGCGGTTCTTCCGGTTTGGCTTCCGACTGCGGTCTGCCGTTAGAAAACAAAGACAAGTTTTGTCTTTCAAACAAAGAAAAGTCTTATTTAAAGGAAAAGAGGAAAAGCAGCAAAGAAAAGTCTTCATATTTAAAGGAAAAGAGGAAAAGCCTGCTGTGAAAGGACATAAGTTAAGACAGAAAAGACAAAAAAAAAATAATAAAAAAAATAAAAAAATAAAAAAATAAAAAAAGAAAAAGAAAAGGGTGTTGTTTTGAGATTGTGTATCGGTACACTCGCATCGCCACTGTTTTGCCGCCGGCTACCGTCTCTGCTTACCCAGCGTGTAGGGTTTGTGGTACATTACTATCCCTCTACCCACGGTTAAGCTTAACGCACATTTATTCTTTCGCACTTTATTAGCTTTAATTTTTTTGTGTGTTTTCATTTTGTTGCAATGTCAACCTCTTCACAAAACAGTACCCTAACTAGCCCCACTGCTGGCCAACTTGTCTTTGCTCTCACAAATGTCTACTCACAATTTAGTTTTAAACTTTCCACCGACGGTTCCAAATACAAACTTTGGCGTCGAATTTTTCTTGATATGTGCAAAGGTGCCAAAGTCCATGGTCACATCACTGGCAAGTCTAAACCTGCTGGTAATGATGATGAGGACTGGGAGGCAATTGACTCCCGCATCAAATCTTGGTTTTACTCTACCTGTGATGCAAATCTACTGCAAATCATCTCGAGTGATAACTGTACTGCCAAAGACCTTTGGGATAAACTTGACGAGTTCTTTCTAAATAATAAGATGTCTCGAATGCTTCAGCTACAAGAGCAATTTCGTAACACCAAAAAGGGTGCCTTGTCGATTACTGATTTTTGTCACCAATTAAAAAATCTGGCTGATGCCCTTGCTGATTGTGACTCCAAAATTGATGAAGTTGAACTTGTCATGCAAATCCTGCGTCAGTTACCCCCCTCATATCACAGCATTGTAGATGTCATCACCAACACCAAACCCTTTCCCTCTTTTCTTGAAGCGAAAAACGTGCTTCTTCTTCATGAGTCTCGTGAAGAGTCTATTGAATCCCATACAGATCCTCCTCTTACCTCTTCCGCTGCCTTGTATTCCTCTGCTCAAAATGGAAAACCAAAAAATAAATCTAATAGAGGGAAAAATAATGGGCGTTTTGCTTCCAAGGGGGGGGGGGTAATACTAATGTTTCTGCAAGCTCTCACTCTTTTGCAGGTAATCAGGGACACCCTCAGGCGTACTTTGGGGCTTCTCCTCATGCTCCACCAGCTCAGCCAGGACTTCTTGGTGCACCTCCTGTGCACCCCTTTGGGGCAGGGGCTCCTCAGCCATCCCCGACGATGTTCAGTGCTCCTCAGAATCCCTCACCGCATACCTTTCATCCGCCGCCAGTGCCGTCATCTCCGTACCTTTACGGACAACATCAGTCTCCACACCCAGTGCCCGTTCCGTCTCAGTACGGCCAGCCCATGCAGCAGTCCACACCTGTGCCACCGCCTCCTCCGCCTTCCTTTGGAGGCCATGCCGCTCAGTACAGTCAGCCTCAGTACACTGATCTCTCTTCTGTTTTTCAGGCTATGTCTGTGCAGCCACCTCAGGACAACAACTTTTACATGGACACCGGTGCATCCAGGCACATGACCTTCAATCAAGGTACAATGCACTCTCTAACTCCTCGTAATTCTAGTTTCATTCAGGTTGGTAATGGTGCTGTGGTTCCTGCTAGATATATTGGCCAATGTAAATTACCATTTTCTCATTGGCCTCTTATGCTGAAAAATGTCTTAGTATCTGATAAACTCATCAAAAACCTTATCTCTGTCCGTCGTTTTACAATTGACAATTCTGTATCTGTTGAATTTGATCCTTTTGGTTTTACTGTGAAGGATCTTAAAACAGGTTCGTTTCTTCAGCGTTGCGACAGTGATCACCATGATCTTTATCCCGTTCTTCCTCCTTCTCCTCAGTCTGCGGTTGCTTCGGCCAACGTTGCTGTCTCTTTTGACGTTTGGCATCGACGGCTAGGTCATCCGGGTGCTGCTGTTTTTCAGTTTCTTTTGTCTCGCAAGTTTATTGCTTGCTCTAGTCAAAACTCTTCTTTATGTCATGCTTGTCAGTTGGGAAAACATTGTCGTTTACCTTTTTCTTTATCAGCTACTAAAACTTCTCATGTGTTTGAACTTATTCACTCTGATCTATGGACTTCTCCTGTTACTAGCTTGAGTGGATTTAAATATTATGTTCTGTTTTTGGATGATTATTCTCATTTCTTATGGGTCTTTCCTTTACGTGCCAAATCAGAGGTCTTTTCTGTTTTTAAAACCTTTCGCGCCTATGTTCTAAATCAATTTAAAACGGACATTCAGCTTTTCCAATGTGACAACGGTCGTGAGTTTAACAATCAACCTTTTTTGGATTTTTTCAAAACTCATGGCATCAAAATACGTTTTTCTTGTCCCTATACGTCTCAACAAAATGGAAAAGCTGAGCGCACCATCCGCACTATTAATAACACCTTACGCACGTCTCTCATCCAAGCCTCTCTCCCGCCCAAATTCTGGGTTGAGGCCCTCCTTTCTGCTGTTCACACCTTCAACCTGCTTCCGTCCACCACCATTCAGTACAAGACCCCTTTTGAGGTATTGTTTGGTTTCTTTCCTACCTATTCTCATTTGCGAGTATTTGGGTGTTTGTGTTATCCCAACACTTCGCCTACTAGTACTCACAAGCTTGCTCCTCGATCCTCTGCCTGTGTCTATCTCGGTCCCAGCACAGATCATCGAGGGTATCGTTGCTTAGACCTCATCACGCAAAAGGTCATCATCTCTCGTCATGTCAACTTTGATGAAACCCACTTTCCGTTTCCTGACTTCCAACCTCATCCCTCCTCTGAGGACTACGACGCATTTGATGTTGATGATTCTCTCCCCTCCCTCTCTCCTATGGTTGATACTTCCTCCCCTCCGCCGGCTGCTGGTCCTTCTGCTTCCTCTCCTCAGCCCCCACCCGCTGAGTCCTCTGGTACCACCTCTTCTTCCGCTTCTTCTGCTGAGCCTTCTCAGCCTCTTGCTCCGGCTGCTACATCCGGTCATCCGATGACTACTCGTTCGCGCACAGGCTCTCTTAAGCCAAAACAGATCTTCAATCTTTCGGTCACTAGTGACATCTCTCCCATTCCTCGGTCTACTGCTCAAGCCATGTGTGACCCTCATTGGCGGGCCGCCATGGATGCTGAAATGGCAGCCATTCTTTCTAACTACACGTGGGATCTTGTTCCTAAACCCTCTGATGCTAACATTGTTGGCAATCGTTGGCTGTTTCGCCATAAGTTTGACAGCAATGGATGTCTTGAGCGTTACAAGGCCCGTCTCGTTGCTCAGGGTTTCTCTCAGCAACCCGGCCTGGACTTTGATGACACTTTCAGTCCCGTTGTCAAACCTGCCACTATTCGCACGGTTCTTAGCATCTCCATCTCTCGCAACTGGCCCATTCATCAGCTTGATGTTAAGAACGCCTTTCTTCATGGTGATCTCACTGAGACTGTTTACATGCGTCAGCCTCCTGGCTATGTAAACAATTCTTTTCCCGATCATGTCTGTCGCCTACGCAAGGCTCTTTATGGCCTTAAGCAGGCGCCCCGTGCGTGGTATCATCGTTTTGCTGTCTATCTCTACTCTCTAGGCTTTCTTAGCAGTAAGACTGACACCTCTCTTTTCACGTATCATCGCGGCTCTGATACTATCTACCTCCTTCTTTATGTCGATGACATTATTCTTACTGCCTCCTCTCCTACTCTTATTTCCATGGTTATCTCTAAGTTATCCTCTGAGTTTCCCATGTCTGATTTGGGTCCGTTATCCTTCTTCTTAGGAATAGCTGCGTCTCGTAGCAGGTCCGGACTCTTTCTTTCTCAATCTGCTTTTGCTCAGGAGATTCTAGCACGAGCTGATATGGTCTCGTGCAATCCCTGCAGCACACCAGCTGACACTCGAACAAAGCTTGCTGTTGATGGTGAGCCTGTTCTGGATCCCACCTTATATCGAAGCCTTGCTGGTGCCCTACAGTATCTGACCTTTACTCGTCCTGATATTGCCTATGCCGTCCAACAGGTCTGTCTCTTTATGCATGACCCGCGTCTCCCGCATCTCAATGCGCTTAAACGCATCTTACGGTATTTAAAGGGTACTTTATCTCATGGTCTTCATAAAGGCGTCAGCTGTTGATCGCTTGGTTGCCTATTCGGATGCCGACTGGGCCGGGTGTCCTACTACCCGTCGGTCCACTTCAGGGTTTTGTGTCTATCTGGGTGATAATCTCGTTTCTTGGTCCTCCAAACGACAACATGTCGTTTCTCGTTCTAGCACCGAGGCCGAGTACCGGGGGATAGCCAATGTAGTTGCTGAAACTGCTTGGTTACGAAACCTCCTACTCGAGTTGTATTGTCCCCTTTCTCGTGCCACCGTTGTTTTCTGTGACAATGTCAGTGCCATGTATCTAGCATCTAACCCTGTTCAGCACCAGAGAACCAAGCATGTGGAAATAGATTTACATTTTGTTAGGGAGCGTGTTGCGATTGGTCATGTGCGTGTTTTGCATGTTCCATCCGCGTATCAGTATGCAGATATTTTTACGAAGGGTCTACCTACTAGTTTATTCCTTGATTTTAGAGATAGTTTGAACATTCGTTTACCTCCCGATCAAACTACGGGGGTGTGTTAAATATTTGTATAGTTTAGGGACCCCTCTGTAATATTTCTGTCTATATATTGTGCTTAATACACGCAACCCTAATTACGGGTTTCCACACATTCTTTCAATCTCAACAAACCAAGAACCTCCTTAAAACTCTACAATAGAGGTTGAACATCCACAATGGTGGAACCTCTAAAAACCTCACTTACCATACTTTTTCCTACCACGTCATTGCCACCTCAACAAACCAAGAACCTCCTTAAAACTCTACAATGGAGGTGCTTACGAAAACCTCACTTCCCTCTTCTTATTTATAATATAATTTTTATTTATGTAAATTATTATATAACAGAAAAAGAAACTATTACAAGAATCTGGGTTCTTGTTCAAGCACCCAGGTTCCAATAAGAACCTGTGACTGGGCAAGAACCTCTGTCTCACAGTAGAGGTTCTTGTAAAAACCCCATGAAAAACCTCAGAAAGAACCTCCATTGTGGATGCTCTAATTAAATTACATGGACCAAAACTGTAATTTACTTTATTATATATAAATAAATACTATAAATAATATTTATTAACCTTAAAATGTTCATTATCAGATCCATCTACCCACCACCCCTTGGTTCCATCAGACATCTCCGTCACCACCTGGTTCATCGTCGATTTTCTTGAATCTGGAATTTTAAAAATAGAAAATTGGGGTATTTTTTGATGGAACTCTAGAGGAACTAGATGGAAAGATATAGAGAAGACTAGAAGAGGTATGCCAATCTTCTCTCGATCCCTTTTATGGTTTTGATTTAAAGTTTGAAGGAGAAGAAAGCTTCTATCGAAGTTCATGGTGATGGTCTGATGGGTAAAGTAGGTGGCGGTCGTGGATAAAGTGGGTGACGGTAGTGGTAGTGCTGGTGAATAACATAATAGCAATTTTTATTTTTATTTTTTATATATAATAGAGTAAATTACAATTTTTGTTCTTGTGATTTAATTGAAAATTAAAGAAAGTTAAGTGACTAAATTGCCCATCACGTCTATAACGCATGATGGGTCTAATAGACTAATTTTCGATGGTGTCATTTTTTGGGGTTCGAAAGGTTATGTAAACCGCAAAAACTTAATTCATAAATCTTTTATTCTAGAGACCCAAAATATTAAAATATCAAACTATAAAAACCAAATATGTAATTCACACTAAATTTTATTTCTTTATTTAGTTCATTCATTTATAAACTATTCAAAATTAATTGAATTTCACAAACAAAGATATCAACATTTCCTCACAGTTCCAATGAAACAGAATATTAAATTGTCATAGTCCCAACCCAACTCCCAAATACACCATTTAACCCAAATATAAGCTAATAAATTTAATTTAATTTAATTTTTTTATTTAATTTAATACTTTATTATTTTATATTATGTTTTTTGAAATATACGTTCATCCAAGCAAGGTTTTGAAAACTGGACCGGTCATCAAACCGGTTGTACTACTGGTTCAACCGGTTGGACCGGTCGAACCGTTTCAAAGAATCGGATGACGTCATAATTATTTTTAAAAAAATACTAAAAAACTGTAGATAAGTTTAGAAACACTTTCAATATAAAAAAAAATACTTAAATGAAACATTTAGAAAATACATCATCTTTTTGATCGTTTTCATTTCCTAGAATACCAAATATAAAAAGATGCAACAAAAAAAAGTATATTATAAAAAGGTGTAACAAAAATATTGCCTACTAACATATCAAAAGTACATTATGTAACTATGTTTATGAAAATGCTAACCTTGCATTTGAGAAGTATGTGAAAAAAAGAAAAAAAAAAAGTAAAAAGCGGTTTAAAGCGGTTCAAAACAGTCCGGTTTAGCGATTTAACCTTCCAGTTCAAGCGGTTCTCACTGGTTCAATGCCTAACGGCTTGACCGGTTCTATTAAACCAGTTTTGCTTTTGGTTCCCGGTTGAACCGGTCGAACCGGCCGATCCGGTCCGGTTTTCAAAACCATATCCAAGTGACAAGATATTTAATTTAACCCAATATTTTGTTTTATAATGTATCTTAATGAAATTTGTCTTTATATTTAGTGAGTATAATAATTAACTTTTTTTAGCTAATATAATAAACATTGAATTATTTTTATTATGTATTTTCAAAAAAATGCATTTTGTTCATTTATCAATATATTATTAACATTTTCAAAGCTACATTATATGAATCAAACAGATAAATCTCAATTTTTTAATATATTTCATATCAACATCTACAATCAAATAAATGGTGAAATATGACAATATTTCATTACAAACCTTCAAAATCAATTTATTTGATAAATTCCATTTTATCTTAAAAACATTATGTGAACCAAATGCCACATAAATCTGTCTATTATTTGATACATTATGAAATTGTCTTTTATTAGTGGATCCATGTCTTGCCTACCATAAGGCCATCCGCAGCCCTCCTGCATCCTTCCTGCACCGTTCCCCTTGCAGGCGGTAACACCGCCGAGGGTGACCTGCAAGGGAGCTGCAAGCTCACCCAACGGTGAGTACTCACAGGTCACAACAAATCCTAAACACACACACATATATACATACAGAGCATATATATATACATATATTTTATTATTTAAATAATACAGGTGTATGACCTGTATGGCTGTGGATGAAATCGTAAGGTAGTGGTAAGGTGATGGTGAAGCTGATGTGGCGCTGAGGTGGCAGCCTATACAGGTGGTATGACCTGTACGGCTGCGAATGGCCTAATAATGTATTATAACTCGACCGATCTATCAAGTTCAGGATTAATCTCCAAAAATGAATTAAATTATGAATCTATATTTCTTACGTTTATTCCTTTTCCAAGACAACGTTTCAAGAAACAAAAATCTTTTACTTGAAATCAAGAACCATTCACACCTTGTTAAATTGAGATATGGAATATGAATGTCTAATAATTTTGTCATTATCCAACTGATTGTTTCATCAAAAAATTCATTTAAAACGTTTCAAAAAAATATATATTAAGATTCTCATATTATACCATCTTGAAAGAGTTTAACCTAGCGGACAACTGTTTAAATTAAAAGGGGCATTTGGTTTGTTTTAAGGAATGAAAATGGGAATATAGAAGAATGAGAATAGAAATGAGAATTGCATTGATGTTGTTTGGTTAACCTAATATAATCAATAAAAATTTGTTTCTCCAACTTGAAAATACAAAAGATGTTCTGTTTAACATTAATAGATGGAATGACGTATGGAAAAACAAACACAGTAGAAATAAAATTTTCATTCATTCCAATTTAACTGAAAATAGAAATTAATAGATTTACAGGAAACATTATCCCAACTAACCAAGATTCTTATTTTTTTTTTTTTTTTTTTTTTTTTGTTAATTAGTTCAATTGTTAAATAAAAGTGAAGGAAGCGAGAATGGACCTGGGCCATAAGCCCATTAGTTCAACTCATTTCTTTTTTATTAAAGAATTCTTTCAGGAAATCATAGACTCCTAATATGCCTTTGGTCCTTCAAATCTGACTTGGACTTTGTTACCCTATTTGCTTATGATCATAAGTTTAGGTATATGGCTGATTGTTTCTTTATTTATATATTCATTATATCATTCAACATTATAATTAATTTATTGTTTAAGTTTATTGAGAAAACTAGTGTCAGAATCGCGCGTTGCGCGGTAGTATGAATAACTTTTTAGTAATATGTATATTGTCATCATCATTCCCTGTATTTGTCCAAAACCATTGTTACCAAAATCGAGATGCTTTCATATAATATTGGTTTATATAAAACGAAAAAAAGAGAATGTTTAATAAGTGCATGAATTATTTTTTCAAATAAATAAAACTAACTATTTAACCCAAAAATGTATACAAATTTAGATTCACATTCAAACTACTATATTATCCTTTATATAATCATTTTCAATTCCAGCATTTCCCTTTTTACACCAATGTGGGACAATCAAAAAATAACTATTTAATCAATACTTGAAACCTCATTGCGTCATGTCATCTTCTTTGTTTGGTTTTTTAATATACTGGTATATATTGATTGATTGTTAGCATGTTATTAAAGTAATTCAAGATTTTTCAATAAAATTAGTTAAAAAATAAAAATGTTTAACTATTGTACGAAATCTTTTTTCATATAACCAATAACTATTCAGTCCATAATTGGATCAAAATTCGAATAAACATATAAGTTACTGCCTTAAACACAATTCATGGGTGAGTTTGAGATTAAAAGTAATTAAGAGTCCAAATCCTTTATTACCTTTTTACCTTAACTCTTTTTCTCACACGATCCTTCATCACATTAGCAATGGGTACAACAGATAAATTATGGAATTGATGACATTCATTAAATTTTGTTTTTTTTTAATTTGAAACAGAAGGCTACATTTGCTAATTTATTAATTAAGAAAGAAACATATGTACATCTAAATAGTATGATCACTAATATTGTAAAAAATATATAATAAAAAACTTAGTATATAAATAATATAAAGGTATATTAATTAATCATCAATAAAATTACTATAACGAATCATTTATTATTAAAGGATTAATGATATAATATAAACAACTATTAAATTTTTATTAATGCAATCTGTAAGTTATAAATTAATATACGTAAATGTGTTTAAATATATATATATATATATATATATATAAAGCCGAAACATGTCCACGTGGCATTCTCTCATTTTTTCTAACTTTTTCAATTTTATATTTATAACAATAGATTTAAAAAAAAACTCTTGGTTTTCTCTTAATATATATAACTATTGTTAGGGTTAAAAATATAGTTGTATTCAAGTTTGGGTTTATATTTGTATTTGTTGTAAAGTTGAGGGGAGCTAAGTGTAAATACCCTAGGGGTATAAAAGCTTTTGTGTTAGTTAGATTTCAGGGTGAATGTGAACATTGAGAGAGGATTCGTATTGTTAGAGGAGAGAGAAAGTTGAGAGTGTGTATTGTGTTCATATTCTTCATATTAATAAAAGTGAGATTTGTGATTGAAATTGAAGCTTCTTAATCATGGTGGATTTATATTCAGATCTAACAAGTGGTATCAGAGCAGGAGATCAGTGAAATTGTTGAAGATTTGAAGGTAAGTGATGGATTTTTGAAGTTTGGAGCAAAAATGATGAAATTTGGGTTTAGAGCTTGAAGATCTTGAAGATTTGAAGATTTGGATGTAGATTGTTAATATTTTGTTGTTAGATTTGAGTTTTTGTTGTTTAATTGTGAAGATTTGATGATTTTTTAGCCTAAAATGAAGGATTTTCGAGGTTTTGTTCGAAGTTCATCAATGGAGGTCCTTCAATGGAGGTTTGAAGAAGATGTTGTTATGTCTCGAGTGTATTTTTGAGTTTTTCGGGTCTTAGTTTGCTATCTCGAGCATATTTTTCAAATTTTTGAGCATATTTTTCAAATTTTTGCTGTTTCGAGTCATATCTCGAGTCTGACGCGTGTCTGACGCGTATGTTTGTTTCTATCTCGAGTCTGACGTGTGTCTCGTGTGTCAACTCGTGTGTTATCTCGAGTGTCCTTTTAATATTTTTTTTAGTATCTCGAGTGTACTTCAGCATTAATTAGAAGAGAGAGAAAAGTTCATCTCGAGTGTCCTTTTGTTGGTAATGTCCTTGTCTCGAGACGCGTTCAAGAGTCAGCTGTCAGAGCGAGTGAGCAAAACGTGTATGGTCAACATCAAATAAGGACAACTCGAGACATCATTCTTCAGCCTTGTCAGGCACGTGGGAGACAAGAAAACGCGTGCGTCAGTTCTTGAGAGACGTGCGTCAGGCACGTCAGCAGCTCTAGAAGCGCATGTCAGCGCGTGTTTTTCATCTCGAGGGTATTTCAGGCGCGTGGCAGCGCGTCGTCCGTGTCTCGAGTGTGTTTCGAGAGCGTGAAGGTGCGTGGTGTCTCATTTCGGGCGCGTGGGAGCGAGTGAAACAGTTTCTCGAGTGTATTTCGAGGGTTTCTTCTCATTTCGAGTGTATTTCGAGTGTGAGACGTATTTTGAGTGTATTTTGGCGCGTAAAAAACCGTATCTCGAGCCATTTTTCAGTATTTCGAGTCTAGTGCTTTATTTTTTGAATATTTTTCAAGATATCTCGAGTCTAGTGTTCTTTTTGCGTATTTTTCAATATGTCTCGAACCATTTTAATTTTTGAGTGAATCTTTGATTTTTATAATTCGAGCCATATTTTTTTTAGTCAACGAGTATCTCGAGTCATTTTATTGTTTTTGTGTGAGGTTATTTTGGTTTTATTGTTTTCATTTTATTTTTACCAAGTCTCGAGTTCTTATGATTTTTGGAGAGCAAATTTTTCTGATTGTCCGACCTTACAAGTTTTAAATTTTCTGAATATACTCTGCGTTACTGACTTACAGTTGTTTTAGTGTTTCAGAGTTTTTGAATTAACTTCAGGTTTTTCAAGGAAAGCCGTTCGGTGCATTTTACAACAATTTCAGATTTAATCATCTACTGATCAAAAGATCCGTACAATTCATCATGACGACAAGAGAAGCTCTAGCAATTGGTTCCGATACCAAGCCACCAGTTCTTTTCAGAGGCGATTACAATATGTGGAGAGATCGATTTTTGGATTTCATCGACAGACAAGATTTGGGAGAGTACATTCGTTTATCGTTGAAAGAAGGTCCCAAAGTGTTTACTGAGGAAAAACCGGCACAACCTGATTCTGATCCTCCAGTCGCTGCTCATATTGTGATCAAAAAGTTTGAGGATATGACTATTGAAGAGAAGAATAGACATAAAGCTGATAAGTTGGCTAAATCGTTCATGTTATTGGGTCTTCCAAATGATATCTACTTTACGATTGACAGTCACAATTCCACTGGCAAAGAAATGTGGGATCAAATTGAAAAGCAGATGCTTGGTACAAGTGTTGGTACTCAGATGAAAGTAACGAATATTATCAAACGATACGAGCAGTTCAAGGCAAGAGACGATGAAAAGTTAGATGATACCTATGAAAGGTTCTGCAATTTGCTGAATGAGTTAAGGAAGAATGGAATCACTAAGACCAAGATTGAGAACAACGTCAAGTTTCTCACTAATCTTCAACCTGTCTGGAAGCTTTATTCCAACTCTGTCTTTCAAAACAAGTCCTTAGCCGATATTGATATTCATGTTGTGTATGAGATCTTGAAACAGAGTCAAGATGATGTTCAAGATGCTTTGGATGCAAAGGTGAAATCTGAGAAAGAGAAGGCAGATACATTAGCTTTGATGGCTGATAAAAGAGGGAAACAAGCAGTTCATAGATCAAGAGCAAGAAGTGATTCTTCTGACACTCCGGAAGTTAGCAGTGATTCGGATGTTGATGTTGCTGAATTTAAACAAGCGATGGCAATGATGACGAAAGCTTTTCAAAGAAGATTCTATAAGCAGCCGTCTTCCAATAAGCAACGATATTCATCTACCTCTCGGAAGTCTGAGTACAGAGGTAGACATGAAGACAAAAGGAGTGATAAGAAGACTGATTCAGCAAGATATTATGAGAAAGGAAAATATGAGGAGAAAAAGAAGTTTGGAGAGAAACGAATAGAAGAGAATGATGAGAAAAAGACTGATGAGGTTCAAAAGTGCTTTAAATGTGGAAAGCCAAGTCATTTTGCAAGAGATTGTCCAAATGGTGGAGTCAAAGATTATTCGTACTACAGTCATAAAGCTTCTTTGGCAAAGAAGAAGGAATCTGGAAAAGCTCTACTTGCTGAAGAAGATCATTGGTTAAATGCCACGGACGATGAATCTGATGATGCGGTTTGCGTGATGGTCAAAGCTTTTATGTCAAAGATGGTTCCTAAGAGTGGACGAAAGACTGATTTTTATTTGAGGCGTTGTAATCCTCATGACTCGGATGATTCTCTTGATGATTGGTTTGTTGATTCTTCTGATGATTCAGTGGGCATAATGGATGATTCAGTTAGTTCAGATGATGAAGCGATAGAGGTTATTAATGTGTCTGATGGTTCTGAAGATGATGAGACCGAGGATGTGGTGATAGGCTCAGATTCAGAGGATGGTGATTCTACAGCTAAAAATCAACTTTGCTTGATGGCAAATCCAGACGATCATTCTTCTGAGGATGAATCTGAGGTACATTTTGATGCTTATATCAAATCTTCAAATGCAAACATGGAAAATCTTAAAAAGAGGTTAAAGGCTCAGATATTGCTCACAGATAAGTGGGAAGCTCGTTCTAAACAGAATGATGCTTTAATAGTTGAGCTTTCCGACAAGAATGCTCAAAATGAACATCTTGTGCAATATCTGATGAAAGAAAATGCAAAATTTTTGGAACAATCTGTCATTTCTGATAATAAGCAAAAAGCTAAATTGTCTGAAATTTCAGATAAACTTTCTATTCAGGAAAAGGAGTATAATGACATTCAAAAGAAATTTTCTGCACTTTCTGAAGAAAAAGAAGTTTTACTTGGGCATATTAAAAAGGTTGAAACCATGCTTTTAAAACGAGGACAGACTGATCAAACAATTTTTCTAAATAAACCAAAAGAGTTCAAAGCTTATAATGTTAGAGAAGGTTTGGGATTTGAAAATCCTCATTACTTGAAACGTGCAATCAGATTTGTTCCTACACTGTATGATACTATCTATTTTAATATGGACAAGAAGTATAGAATGCGTTTTACAAGATCATCTGAGGAAGTTGAAGCTGAACATGATAAACGTAGAAAGCAAAAAGATAATGTTCAAATTCCTTTCAACTATGCACGTCTGAATGACAGTTATAGTAAAAGGGAAATTTCATTATCTGATGATTATATCAGAAGTTATTCAGAAGAGGAATTTAAACAGTTCAAATCTGATGATTCTCCGGTTGATAACAGTAAATTTTACGAATTTCGATATTATAAGACTCTTAAAGATCTTGATGATGAAAGAAGAATGAATTCTTCTGAAAAAGATCAAATGCTTTGTAAAATTTCTGATCTTCAAAAACAAGTTTTCAAATTAAAAGGAGAATTGTAGAAATTTTCAAATTCAAGTTCCTCTGTACATAAGAGTTCAAATACTTCTGACACTTCATTTGTTTCTGCTTCAACTAATTCAGAAGATAGTGTAAAATCTGAGAATGCACTTCAACTTTCAACCATTGTGAATTCTATATGTTGCGTGTGTTCAGCTAAAAAGTTTGTTGAGTCTGAAGCTGTTTCTAAAGTAAAGTCACTTGAGTTAAGAAATGCTCAACTTTCAAATCAAATTTCAGATTTTGAGCAACTTCTTATTCTTGAAAGAAATAATTTTGAGAAAGAAAGAAAAGTTTTTGAAGAAAACATTCTTGATCTTTCCTCCAAGATTTCTGATTTAGCAATTAAGATGGATTTAGAGAGACAACAATTTCAGTCGGTGCGTAAATCTTCTGAAGAGAAATCTTTAGAACTTCGAAACCAGATTATTGCTTTGCAAAATCAGATATCTGATGAAAGGAATCAATTCAAAAGGAAAGAACAAGTCTTGAAAAGTGAAAAGAAAGCTTTAGAACAAATGTTTGTTGCACATAAGAAAGAACCTGTTGTGGAAACATATGTTGAAAAACAGAAGGAGTTCTTTCAATGTGAGATAAAAAGACTTACACGTCAGTTAGCTGAATTCTCAACAAAAGCAATGACTTCTATGGTGAATGATAATAAAAAGTTTGATTCGTCTAGTCTTTCTCAATCTGAAAAAGAAAAAGCAAAGCATGTTTCGAATGATAAACCGAAATTGCATGAAGGTCAATCTTCTTCATCTATTTCAAAGCCCACACAAAGGAATTTTTCTGAGGATACTAATAAATCAAAAGATAAATTCGTTCAGTATCCACAACATTCAAGACAGAAAGTGAATGTTCAACGACAGAATGGTTATTATTCTTCTTTTACTAATTCAAGTGCGTCTGATTTTTCAGATAATTTTCAAAGAAGACAAGTAAAACAAGTTTGGAGGAGGAAGGAGTTCACAAATTCATGTAGCCCTACATATAGTAGTAGTAATACCAAAGTTAGTCATGATGTACGAAACAATGTTGCTTTTTCATACAATAATCGTGTATCTTTTCCATGAACTTTTTCAATAAAGCAATTTGTTGATCTGCGTCGTGATAAATTTTGTTGTTCAAATTGTGGCTTGCATGATTTTGTAAACAATAGTGTTTTTCATGATTATAATCCTTATCTCTATAAGAAAAGACCTTGGATCTCAATTGCACATAAATCTTCTAACCCCTTAGGACCCAAATTGCGTTGGGTACCTAAAGTGAACTAGTTGGTTTTGCAGAATCGTCATGTGTGGTATCTCGATTCTGGTTGTTCGAAACACATGACGGGACGTAAGGAGATTTTGCATAATTTCAAACCAAAGTTTTGTGGTTCAGTTCAGTTTGGTAATGAACAGTTTGCGATAAAGATCTCGAAGTAGGTTTCAAGAAGAGGCGATGTGTTGTTAAGACTGAGTCTGGAAAGGAGTTACTTGTTGGAACTAGAAGGCGTAATCTGTATAAGATTGATTTGAGAGATGTTAAAGCTAAGAATACTCTTTGTTTGTTATCAAAGGCTTCTAATCAACAAAGTATTTTGTGGCATAGGAGACTGTCACATCTGAATTTCAAAGGTTTGAATAAGTTGGTGATTGGAAACTTAGCTATTGGTATTCCTGATCTGAGATTTCAACAAGATCATCTTTGTTCCGCTTGTCAGTTAGGGAAGATGAAAAGAGTTTCGCACAAGTCAAAGCTTGAGCATGGAACAGAAAAGCCGTTACAATTGATACACATGGATTTGTGTGGCCCGATGCGCGTTCAGAGTATTAATGGCAAGAAGTATGTTCTCGTTATGGTTGATGATTACTCAAGATATACATTGGTAAAGTTCTTACGCTCTAAGGATGAAGCACCTGAGATTATCATTTCTGTTCTGAAAGAGGTTCAAGTGAACTTACAGTCACAAGTTCAGAAAATTCGTTCTGATCATGGAACTGAATTTAAGAACAAAGTACTTGGTGGTTACTTAGAGTCGGTTGGTATCAAACATACTTTCGCCGCAGTTCGTACACCACAACAAAATGGTGTTGTTGAACGTCGAAACAGAACTTTGGTAGAAGCAGCTAGAACGATGCTTGCATATTCAAAGTTACCAATGTTTTTGTGGGCTGAAGCGGTTGATACGGCATGTTATACTCAGAATCGTTCAATTGTGAATAACAGGTTTGGTAAAACACCTTATGAGCTTATTAATAATCAAGTACCTAACATTGGGCATTTTAGAGTATTTGGTTGCAGGTGTTTCGTGCTGAATGATAGAGAGGATAGACACAAGCTTCAGGAGAAGTCAGATGAAGCTATTTTCATTGGTTATTCAAAGAACTCGATTGCATATCGTGTGTATAACAAACGAACAAAGATGGTGATGGAAAGTTCGAATGTTAAGTTTGATCCATATGCTGAGATGGCTTCTGAACATGACAGTTCAGAACCCGGTTTAACTGGTGTTTTAGCGGTTAATTTGGTTAATCCAGATCATGTTACTCCAACAAAGCAAAAGGATGGAGCTTCAACGTCTACAAACAATCTTTCTGACTTGGATTTATTGTTTGAAAATTTTTATAATGAATATTTTGGTTCATCATCGTCCGATTCAACAACTACTAATAATTCGTCTTCTATTCACAGGGAAACAACAATGAACGTTCAGGAACCAGTTTCGATTTCTGGTCCGACGACTTCGACTATCTCGGAAGATACATCAAGTGTAGAAAGTCCTCAAGTTCAGAATTCAATTATTCCGATTCCCGAGAATCAAGAGATTATCCCGATTGTTGATAGTTCCCAAATTCAAGAGGCAGATATTGGTTCAAGTGAAGATATTTCAGATCCGATTCCAATTCGAATGGAATCCACATTTGATGATTATTCTGAAGATTTACAAATTGTTCCTTCATTTGAATCTTTGCAGGAGGTTCCTATAAGTTCATATACTGATTCTAGTTATGATCTTCAATTGTACAGGCCTCTCCCTCATACAACTAAGTGGACACGAGATCATCCACTTAATCAAATAATTGGTGATCCGAATGCTCCAGTGCAAACACGATCGGCGACTGCGAATGAATGTTTGTTTGCTGCATTTTTGAGCAATGTTGAACCACTGAAAGTTGCTGATGCTCTTGCAGATCCAGATTGGTTCATGGCTATGCAAGAAGAGATCAATCAGTTTGTGAGATTAAAAGTTTGGAGACTCGTACCTCGACCTGAAGCAAAATCCATCATTGATACAAAATGGTTTTTTAAGAACAAGAAAGATGAGGATAACATTGTTGTTCGCAACAAGGCAAGGTTGGTTGCCAAAGGATACAGACAACAAAAAGGAATAGACTACAATGAGACATTTGCTCCGGTTGCTCGTATTGAGGCTATAAGGATGTTTCTAGCTTATGCGGCACACAAAGACTTCACCGTCTATCAAATGGACGTGAAGACAACATTTCTAAATGGCGTCTTGAAAGAGGAGGTATATGTTTCACAACCAGAAGGGTTTGTTGATCAAGATCATCCTGATCATGTCTATATTCTTGATAAGGCATTATATGGTTTGAAACAAGCACCGCGGGCATGGTATGATTCTTTATCTCAGTTTCTTGTTGAGTCTGGCTATTCCAAAGGTAAAATCGACAACACTTTGTTCATTAAACGTGAAGGCGAGCATATAATGTTGGTACAAATTTATGTAGATGACATTATTTTTGGGTCTACTTGTCCTAATTTTTGTGACATTTTTTCTAAACTCTTGATGACTCGGTATGAGATGTCGATGATGGGAGAATTAAATTTCTTTCTCGGTTTGCAAGTTAAACAATTATCGGCTGGCATTTTCATTAATCAAGCAAAATACATCAAAGATATTTTAAAGAAATATAATTTGGAAAATGCTAAGATTATGAAAACACCGATGTCACCAAGTTGTGCACTAGATTCTGATCCCGATGAGAAAGCTGTTGATGTGACAACTTATCGAGGAATGATTGGTTCTTTAATGTACTTAACTGCAAGTCGACCTGATATAATGTTTTCGACATGTCTTTGTGCTCGCTATCAGTCAAAGCCTAAAGAATCTCATCTTAAAGCAGTCAAACGTATTTTTAGATATCTGAAAGGTACTGTTAATCTTGGTCTATGGTATCCTAAAGGTTCAGGATATGAGTTGACAGGTTATACTGATGCGGATCATGGAGGATGCAAGTTAGATAGAAAGAGCACGACAGGACACATACAGTTTTTGGGAGATAAACTTGTTAGCTGGGCATCTAAGAAGCAGAATTGTGTTTCACTTTCAACGGCCGAAGCTGAATATGTGGCTGCTGCAAGTTGTTGTTCTCAGATTATTTGGATGCGTACCCAGTTACGAGATTACGGATTCAAGTTTGATAAGATCCCGATTTACCGTGATTCAAAGAGCGCAATTGCTATATCTTGCAATCCGGTTCAACACACGAAGACCAAACACATAGATATCAGGTATCATTTTATTAAAGATCATGTAGAGAAAGGTACGATAGAACTTTATTTTGTAAATACTGAATTTCAGTTGGCAGACTTGTTTACTAAAGCTTTGGATGAAAAGAGGTTTAACTTTCTTATCACCAAGCTTGGTATGCGAACTCTGAAAACTTGAAATAGTATTTTCAAACTTTATTTCTTTGTATATTTTCTTTTTACATTTGTTTTTCATTTTTCAGTTTAATAAAGTGTGTTTCTTTGTTCGAGGGGGAGTAAATAAATAAATAAAACAAAAAGAGGTCATTCAAGTTTTGGTACAAGATATTTTTGAGGGGGAGCTACTAACTACAGAGGATTCATTTTTTACATGAATACCAAATTCTGTTATCTGTTTTGTAGGTAATTCACATTTCGAGGGGGAGCTTATATGTATATATAGTCTGGTATAATCACATATTTGAAAGATGAACAACTTTCGAGTATGAAAACACTTTTCATAATTGTTCAAATCACTTCTCTATTCTCAAAAGTTTTTCATGAATCTAGAAGTGAATTTTCAATGTTTTCATATTGAGGAATTGACGCATGTTTTTCTAAACCATGTGTTTCCAAAGATTAATACTTGTGTATTATCTTTTCTTATACTGTTTAAGTATTCATACACACTGGTTTATGTTCTTCTTGTTTAGTTATTACCATGTCTCTAAATCGATCCAATTATTCGATGGTAATACACTCGTTTGATATTCCAATTTGCGTCTAAGCGTTCGTTTGATCAGTTCGATACACCTTGTTTCATAAAGATATGTTTATATATCGTTCATATAGATATTTTCCTATCTTTCTGAACCATTCCTTTTAATCATACCATCTGATGAAACAGTTTTCTCAAACAATTCTTTGTTTTTCATGTGCATTCAATATATATAAGTGTTTGAAGATATCTTTTTGCTCATGTATTGTTTCTATCTATCTTTTGAGCAAACTTTATCAAAGGCTATATGGTTCAACCGATGAATCATCGATTTTGCATGTTTAGGAAACATATTTCACAGGGAGTGAGGTTATTAAACTTCTATGGACTGCCAGCGCCGGTAGCCCTACCCAAGAAGTTATCCTTGAGAGAAATGAGGGGTGAAGGGTCTCAATCAAAGAGTGGGGGAGATAACTCATCCGGTTGAGTTATTCTCATAGTGTTAGAGCGGAAAAATGGAATAAGAGAGTTTGGTTAGAAGTGAGAATGATTAAAAGAATTGGAGGGTGTGAGAACAGAGTTAAAAGAAAATTAAAACTCTGCACCAACCATTTCTAAGCCGGGCAACCACATTATCTATCGGTTCACGTTCTTTGGTGACTGATATTGAATCAAGGCAAAGCCCAATGCCGACTCTCGTTTAAACCCCACCAGCTACTCATTTTCTTCTCAACAAGAAAGTGTTTCAATTCAGCACGGGGACGCAGCATATAATCTATCAGATTTTCATTCGGAAAGTCGATATTGAAACAGAAGGAAGCTGCCCTGCCTTCGAACTTCATTTCGTGCACATCGAGTCAGTGAATATGTTTTTCACTATTTTGAGCCTTTTTAAAGCATTTTATGCTAATTCTTTCAACACTTTGCACACAAGGAATTTGTTTCTTTGTCGGAACATTCATAGAAATACACCGGTATTTCAATGATTGAATGGAAGTCCTGGGGGGTGAACGTCAATAAAGCCCTTTCTACAGTACATTCGTTGTACTAAGTGGCTTTGTGCTACTTACAGGCATTTTAACTGTTTCATGTGTTGATTCAGGGTTACCACTCTATGTCTGAATTTGAAAAGATTCGGATAATTTTTGGAATTGACGGATGGTTTACAGTTTTGGATGGTGACTGATCAGATTGTTTCTAATGTTTTGGTTGATATGGCGATTCAAGTTTCAAGATTAATCATTTCTACATTGTGATTTGATGATAAAATCATTTTTTCATCAAATAGGGGGAGAATGAAAGCGAAATGGGGAGAAAGAAAGAGAAATGATTATTTGATCAATACGTGTGATATTTGTATATGGTGAAGTGCTTGAGAAATGTTCAAATGGGGTGAAAGTGTTGGTTATTCAAGTGTGAAGAAAATTGGTTGTTCAAAGTTCAAGTTGATTTTTGAAGAGATTCTGCAAATAGTTGGAAGAACAAGATGAAAAGTTTTATCAAGATGATCAAGTTGTCAAAGTTTCAATGATGTGAAGACTTTGGGGAAATGTCAAGTGGAGACTGAAGATTTCAAAGATGTTGTTTCTGGATGATGAGAAAAGAATTTGAAGTTTTATGGAGAAAAAGAGTTATTTTATTTTCTGAAGATTGATTGGATGAAAATATCTGGAGATTGATACTTAAGTGATAATCAGTTGGTGAATTCTAATTCGAGATGAGCATTATTGAAAGTTGATAATTCAAAAGAGATAATTCGATTTTGCGGATAAAGGGGAGATCGTTTACTTTGAAGAGGTTGAGAAATTTTTCTGAAGAATGTTGATGGTCTTCAATGTTAAAAGAATATCAAGTTAAAGTCGTTTGAGAAGTTTTGAAGTTGGTTACTTGTATTTCGTGAAGATTTCTGATGCGGAAAAGTTTTGTTCGTTGATGATTCTGATAAAGTGAAGATTGAGAAGATTGTATATGCTTACAAATTTTGTGTTAGTTGGTTATTTCCAACTTGAATACAAAGGGGGAGATTGTTAGGGTTAAAAATATAGTTGTATTCAAGTTTGGGTTTATATTTGTATTTGTTGTAAAGTTGAGGGGAGCTAAGTGTAAATACCCTAGGGGTATAAAAGCTTTTGTGTTAGTTAGATTTCAGGGTGAATGTGAATATTGAGAGAGGATTCGTATTGTCAGATCTAGTGATTGATAGAGGAGAGAGAAAGTTGAGAGTGTGTATTGTGTTCATATTCTTCATATTAATAAAAGTGAGATTTGTGATTGAAATTGAAGCTTCTTAATCATGGTGGATTTATATTCAGATCTAACAACTATAAAAAGAATTAAGTATTGATTTTAATTCTATTTATGTTACTTTATTATTTATTCTATTTCTTTATGTTATTAACCATTCATTTATTTTCATTTATTTTAATCAATCATTCACTTTCTCCTATTTAAGCATAAGACCATCTCCAATAGGGTCACTAAATCTTACACTAAACATCAAATTTGGTGTAAATGTTACTATTCACATCTCCAATGGGGTCACTCATTTTCACACTAAATTTAGTGTGATGAATAGTATAACACCAAATTTGGTGTAACACTATTTTTCACACTATTTTTTACACTACTTTTTTGGTGTAAAAAATAGTGTTACCCATTGGAGAAGATTTAGTGGTAACACTAAATCTTACACTACTTTTTACACTATTTTTAACATTTGGTGTAAAAAATAGTGTTATCCATTGGAGATGCTCTAAGTGGGGTTTTTTTGTTGTTGCTGTTGGACAAGTTAATAGTAAAAGTCAATTACATATTTTTTTATAAAGGTTATTGTCTTTAAATTAAACTAGTGCTTGGGCCCGTGCGTTGCACGGCATGAAAAAAATATATGATAAGGAAAATCGCAAGTAAGTTAAAGTTATGTTTTTTAAAATAAAAAGTCAGTTAAAGTTAAACATAAATTATTAATTGATAACTAATAAAATGTGATTAACAATGTATTTGAACTTTTTAAGAAATAGTTGTTTTTAATTGCATTTGCATGCATTACACAAAATTAAATGTAAAGAAATTGTTCTACTGTTAATTTCAATAAGTTAACTTTATGACACCAACCTTAACTATACCACTCACTTCATCATACCAATTGAATCATTACCCTTATAATCGATAAAAACAATACTTTGTTAAAACTTAAAACTATTAATTTCTATGTATCAGTGTAATAATTTAATAATATGGACCACCTGATTGAAAACTCACAACCAAACTATCCTCAAATCTTTTTTAACAACTAAAAGATGCAACCATTTATGTTACAACTGCCGTTCAAAAAAAATTATGTTACAACTTCAATAGCCACATCAGAAATATGAGTAAGAAAATTAGATAAAACTCAAATTTTTTTAACCAATAAGACAACTTCAACAACAGTTTCATTGTAGAACCTCAATAACCTTCAACACACACGTATCAAAATGAAAAAATTAACTGAAGGCAAAAAAAATATTACTCAAAACAAAAGATCGATCTTTAAACAATATAAGTTTAGTGAGAGAAAATGTATTAGATTAAAAGATTGGGATGTAGGTTATTCTATGTTAAAAAACCAATAACATAGCTAATAAAAACAAAAAACACTGACCAAAGGAGTGTTAGCCTAGTGGTAAGACTTGGGCACTACAAAATGGTGAACCCGAATTCGAGTCCTGGGAGACGCATTCTGGAGGTACGGGGGCTTCGACCCCGGGCTGCATGCTTTAGCAGTCGGGCTTCGACCCAAAATTGCCGAGGATTAGTCTGGGCCCAATATGGTCTGGGTTACCTCTTCCAAAAAAAAAACACTGATGCTTAAATAAGATAAATGAATGATTAGTGGAAGTAAAAAATGAAAATAAATAGTTAATAACATAAAAAAAGAAAATGAATAGTTAGTAACATAAATTGCAATAAATTGAATAATTAATTTTATAACAATTAACTAAATAAAAGTATTATGTAAATAACGATTAATGACATTGATAATTGTTATTTAATCATATTAATATATATATATATATATATAAAAGGAGTGTCGGATAAAGAATTTAACTCACTTATTTCTAGATATGAGTTTATGTAAGTAAGAATAAATGATAAGTTGATAGGATTTTTTTTACGGGTAAATTAAAAGGTATTAAATTGACTTGAATATTTATTTTTATTTTTATCGATTGTATTAGTTTATTATGTATGTAAGTAACATGTAAAAATTATTATTTTCAAGTCATATAAATAAAAGTATTTATTTAATAAGAGTTAAAATTATTAGTAGAATTTTAAACATAGAAAAATACAATAAAAAAAATAAGGAAATACTTTTAAAATCCCAATAAAGATCAAAAGAAATAAGTAATGAGTAAATAATACTTCATGCTAACCGTTATTCACTTATATATTAAATTGGAGTACCATAATGTTAAGTTAGTATATTTTATTATATATGTATTTCATTTATGTATATTGATTGCAATAAAGTTCTTTTATTTGCAAATTAAAAAGCATTAAATTGATGTGATTAATTGTCCTCTTAATTTTTTATTTTTTATTAATTAGAGTCAAGTTTTCTATTCTATTAAAACCTTATGTAAATAAAAAATAAAGACACATTTTATTATATATACGTGTCAACTAAAAATATTATTGATTTTAATAAGAGTTAAAAAATTAATATTAAAATTTAAAAGCTAGGAAAAATATTAGAAGATGAAAATTAGTTAAAAAAACATAAATATCCCAAAAAAGATAAAAGAAATACGTATACCAGGATCAGTCTTCTCGAAATAAACCTGAAAACAATAAAAGTAACAATAAAAAAATATCATATTGAACTTTGTTGAAGCTATATCATATATAATAATACACACTTTCAAGATTCAGTTATTGTACCGTTGCTATCATTAAAACTCTAAACCGCTGTCAAGAACGAATATCATGGCCTCGTTAAAAGAACATTAAGAAAAACATAGAAGACAAAAGTAAAATTAGAAGATAATATAAAATCCCAACAAAGGTCATAAGGAATAATACTCGAATTAGTATTATGTTGCATGTAAATAATAAATATTGACTTTAATAAGAGTTAAAATGCTTAGTAAAATCTAAAACATGGGAGAAACGAAGAAGACAAAGAAAAACTCTAAAATCTCACAAAAATCTCACAAAAATCAAAAGAAATATATACACAGATTAGTCTTCTCGAATAAACCTGAAAAATAACCATCGAAAAAAGATCATATTAGTTTGTCGAGACATTATCATAGATTGTAATGCGTATTTTTAGGATTTGATTATTGTACCGTTGTTGTTATAAAACTCTAAAACAACTGTCAAGAACAAACCACATTGATTTAGTTAGAAAAAATATGTATATAGAAGACAAAAGTAAAAAACAAATCTAGAACTTTAACAAAGGTATGTATAATACCCGGATTAGTATTTTCAAAATAAACCTGAAATTTGTGAAATAAAATAACAAATGATGTGATGGAGAGGGAGAAGAGTTTACCTGAATTTTTTGTTGTTGAAGATTGATGGTTTGTCAAATGATTAAGAAGAGTAAGAAGATATTTTGTGGTGGACAAATCTTGAGGCATGATTACATGGAAGGTTTGGAGGTGAAACCTATAAAATAACAAATGATGTGATGGAGAGGGAGAAGAGTTTACCTGAATTTTTTGTTGTTGAAGATTGATGGTTTGTCAAGTGATTAAGAAGAATAAGAAGATATTTTGTGGTAGACAAATCTTGAGGCATGAATACATGGAAGGTTTGGAGGTGAAACCTTGAAGAATGAAGATGAAATGATTTAGAGGTATATCTTGAAGAATGGAGATGAAAATGTTAGGAGGGTAAATAAATGAAGGGTTTCTAGGGGGAATGAAAAGTTAGACAATTATGTTTTACATAATGGTTAAATAAATGAATTCCATTATCATATTAAAGGTTTGGAGGTTACAATTCTATTTATAAAAATGACCAAAATGGCCTTATCTCAATGAACTTTATGTTTGAAGTATAAGGGTAAAATGGTCTTTAACATATTCAACATTAAAAAATTCAAAATTTTGAGAAAAAAGATAAATAGGCTTCTAGCCCTTAGAGGATGCCACCTAGGATCTTGTGGTTTTTCCTTTTAAGATATACTAGGGTTTGATTTCTTCTTCATTCTCTCTCGGTTTCTCTCTCTCTCTTTCTTCCTCTCCAAGTTAGAAAGTAGAATTGTGAGGAGAAGTTAGGAGGTTTGAGGTATTTATAAACCCGGGCCGGACCCTTCTCCTAGGCCAAGCCCACTCCTGATCCTAAGCCCACAAGCTAAATTTCTAGTTAAAATCCCAACTTCTTAAAACTCTAATTAACTAATATTAATAACACAATAATAATAACCCAATCAATATAAAATAATAACTTAAGGATTTTGGGGCGTTACATGATTAAGTACTATGATTCATTTAAAAAACATGAGATGTGATTAAGTCTTTAAGGTAAAGATCAATATATAAAGCAGAGCCAAACATAATAGGTGATATATCTACTCATTGAAGTACACCTCTAACCAAATTAGTCGTTTCATGATAGTAATTCTTCAATTTTATCCTGCATACAAAATTCTAATATGTAGGAAGTGGTTTTTATCAAATATAATTTCACAAACAGAAAAAGTATATGGCAACTATAAATTTGTAAAGAATTTTAATGAATAGCTTTTTCACTTTTTATTGAAATTGAAATTGTATAGGCCATAGGGTTAGTGATAGTTATAAAATAAATAATAAGTATCAAAAGATGTAAGGGAGATTAAACGGTAAATAAAAATAATATAATTGAAAATATTTAAAGTAAATGATGACAAATGTATATGTAGTAATGATATGAATACAATTGGATTTACCGGTTCAATGGTTGAAGGAACAATCTTGTCAGAAACTTTATTAAAACTCATGTAAAATAAATATCAAATTTATTTTCATTAAAACTTCAACTTTGTAAAGACAAATTATTTCGAACCTTGTTTGGAAAAATAATGCCACATTTACCTTCACAATGTTTTACTGTGAAAATTCTATGTTATTTAAATAGGTCTCACTGATCTCCAAAAACAATATGATCTTATATGATCCGAATCCGATCTACATATTTATATAGGGTTAATTACATGGGTGTGTATCGAACTTGTCACGTTTTATCATTGTATGTACTCAACTTATAAACTTACCATTGTATGTATCGAACTTTCTAAAATTGCCATTGTATGTATCCAACTTTATCAAAACCTCAAGTTCGATACACTTTCGTGACAAGTAGAATACATTCAATGATAGGTTTTGATAAAATTGGATACATACAATGGCAAGTCTAGCAAGTTCGATACATACAATGATAAGTTTATAAGTTGAGTACATACAATGATAAAACGTGACAAGTTCGATACATACCCATGTAATTAACCCATTTATATATATAAGAGATGTTTTAAATAGATAACATGACATCTTCGTCGTATACTTAGAGTCTCTTATTCTATCTTTTCTTTATATTTTGATTTTTAAAAATGTTTAATATGTTAAACGCTTCTCTATGTCCATATAAAAATTATATTTCATTAAAGTGAGATGTTTTTTTTAGTAATTTAACATATCTACTGCAATATATATATATAAGTCTATATATATAATATGTGCAAGTCTATACAATACTCTATTTTAAATAAATATATTCAATTAATAGAGTTTTGAAATATGTTACATGTGTAATAAAAAATAAATAATAACAAATATAGTTTAAATATTTATATATAACATTTAGATGTCGTTTAAAATAAATTGATACAAAACTAACATTAAAAAAAGTCAAAATAATTTAAAATAAACAAATATTATTAAATAATAATATATATAGCTAAATATGATACAAAAAGTGTTTATATTTATCATTATCATTATTATATTTTTTATAAAAATATCAAGGGTCTATTCCATTTTTATTTTAATTTAAAAGTTTTTTTCTTTCAATATTTTTTTAACAGTAATTCTTTCAATTTCTTTTCTTTTTTGCGATTTGAGTCAAAATTTAGATTGAGGCATTTGGTATTTGAATCCAATTACATAGCATTGTCAAATATTATCATTTTTGTCATTTTTTGTGGAGGTGATTCATCAACTTCATCTTGTAAATTAATTGTCTGTGGTAACATTGTTGACAATTTGTATAAATCTCATTAGATTGTAACATAGTTCCATGGTTGGAACTCTTAAGTTGTATAAAGCGAAAAAGAAATTCATAAATGAAATTTGGTCTAGTTTTAAACACAATTCAACCATTGAAGATTTACGACACATTTGCCAGTAACAATGTAATATTCTAATAAATAATACACATATTTTTTTTAGCATCATGGGCTATGCTCCTAAGAAAAAATATATAAAAATGAGAATTAAGTTAGTAATACATAATGAAATTTTAAAATATATAAAATCAATAATATACTGAAACTAAAGTAGTTGATTGAAATAGATACATGAAGAACTTTTCTTTGTGCAATATGGTGATGAAACATTGATGTTGTTTCACATATTTGACGATCTTTAGAGCTTGTTCTTGTTTTTGTCACTTACTACAAAAAAAAAACATAAAGATCATGTGAAGTCAAAACAATGGCAAAAAAACAACATAAAGATCATATGAAGTCCATACCCTATATCAATTCTTTTTCTGTGAGAGAAAATGTGTTACGAAGAAAATAATAAGATGCATGTTGTTATATGACACAAAAATGAAAAAAACCATTAAGATATCCAACAAACAAAAGAGTAATCACTTGAATTAAATGAGTGGTTGTATAAAAGACTTACATATAGAATGTTTCTTTGTGTCGTATGATGATGAAGCTTTGATAATAGAAAAAAACAGATGTCAATATCCTAGATCACTCCTTTTGTGAAAGAAAGTGTGTTTGAAGAAGAGAATTAGAAGTATGTTGTTGTATGACTAAAATGAAAAACCAATAACATATTCAACAAAAAAAAATCACTTGTACTTAAATAAGAAAAAATGAATGCTTAATGGAAATAAATAAGGGAAAATGAATGGTTGTAACATAAAGAAGTGAAATAAATGATTAATTAACATATATTTATGAATGATAACTTAAACTTATGTAATGAAAAGCTTTTTATTTAAAAAAAATTCAAAATTATGAGAAAAAAGAAAAATGAAAATGAAGCCTCCTCATGATGCCACCTAAGCAACTCTAGGATTTGCTTTTAAGTATATATAGATATTGATTACCTAAATGTGTAAATGTATATGTATAAATATATTATTCATAATTTAAATTACGCCTTAAATGCTTTTTATATTGAGATTTAAATTAATAAAAATAAAAGCTTAGGTAATATATATATATATATATATATTATATTATATTTGTATGAGAGAGGTATTATAAGTATATTAACTTTTTATTTAAATTAAAAAAGATAACAATAAGTTGTGACAATCAATTTGTTTATTTTTTAAAGTAAATAGTAAACTAAAAAAAAGAAAAAAGAAATATGTAGCATATGGTTTTTCATTTGGTTTTAACTTTATGAAAATTTAAGAAGACAAAGTATAACGTTTGAGTTTGGTGAATCCACATCAAATATTGTAATATTTTACGATTTTGTTATGAATTAATTAGAAGTCTAAAAGAACTATCATAAACAAATCATCAACTCCATAAAAAATGCTTATGAAAAATATATAATATATAAGTTAAAATCTCTAAAATACAAACAAAATTCATAGAAAAGGAATATACAAATGAGGCTTATATTGTAATATTTTACGATTTTGTTATGAATTAATTAGAAGTCTAAAATAACTATCATAAACAAACCATCAACTCCATAAAAATGCTTATGAAAATATATAATATATAAGTTAAAATCTCTAAAATACAAACAAAATTAATAAGAAACGAATATACAAATGAGGCTTCTCGAAATAACCTATAAAAATAAAGATAACTTTTAAAAATGACATGTTGAAATTTAGTAAGACTATATCAAATATTTTAATACTTCTAAATTTCCATCATCATATTGTTGTTGTCATCACAACTCTTAAAGCCCTACAAAAACAAACCCTTAGTTACATCATCGGGATAAAATTACTTAATAAAATATGAAAGCCAAAATAAAAAACCTTTAAAATATCAATAAAAGAAAAAACGAATGCATACCAAGGTTAGCCTTCTCGAAGATTACTTCAAAAAAGTAAAAATAACAATTGGCAACCACTCGTTGAAGTTTGTCGATGTTACATCATATATTGTAATACCTTCAATATTTCGTCATTGAACCTTATTGTGATCAAAATTCTAAGAATCTTTCAAAGAACAAACCTTAAGAAAAAGAAAAAAATTAGAACAAAAAACTAAATGAAAAAACTTTAAAATTTCAACAAAAGTCAAAATAAATACATACCCGAATTAGTCTTCTTGAATAATACTTTGAAAAAAAATTAAAATAACAATCTAAAAATGACATATTAAAGTTAGTTGAAATTACATAGAGATTGTAACACTTTTATTGAAAATACATATGAAGAGTATAGAAGAGTTAAGTAAAAGAAACTTTAAAATCTCAAAAAACAAAAGAAAGAAAAATACATATCTAATTCGGTATTCTCGAAATAAACCTGAAAAATAATTTGTTAAAATAGTGATATATGGAATGAATAACACATCAAATGATGGATATATAGAAGAAGAGATTCGATAATAAACAACTCATAAGATAACGTAATGACACATTGACGAACAAATGAAAAGTTTTCGATGTTTAACCTTTATAAAGAAATATGTAATTGACTTTTACTATTAACTTGTCCAACAACAATAACAAACAAACTCCACTTATGCTTAAATAGGAGAAAGTGAATGATTGATTAAAATAAATAAAAATAAATGAAAGAAAATGAATGGTTAATAACATAAAGAAATAGAATAAATAATAAAGTAACATAAATAGAATTAAAATCAATACTTAATTCTCTTTATAAGTTATATACATTAAGAGAAAACCAAGAGTTTTTTTTAAATCTATTGTTATAAAAATAAAATTGAAAAATTTAGAAAAAATGAGAAAATGCCACGTGGACAAACCATGTTTCGGCTTTATATAGATATATAGATTAACTTATTGTTTAAATTTATTGAGAAAGTGTTATTAGGTTAGCCAAAAACAACTTTTTTGAAAACTATTTCAAATAAATTTAAATAAGCATCATGGTTCTTTTTTTCTTCCATGTATGTCTTTCGTTTTTTTTTCAATTATCTTTTAATATACTTTTATTTTGTTATGTAGTTTATAATTAGGTTTATCAAACAAGATTATTTTGTTATCTAATTGCTAGATTTTTAACCAATAACATTAATTGCTAGATTTTTAACCAATAACATAATTCTCAACTACAATTAACCTATCAATTAAAAGACAATATATCGGCTAGTTAGCCAAACAATAGCTTTATAGTGTACCACGTTGGCAAAATGGTAGCAGTAAAATAAAATTTAAAAAGCATATGTTCTATAGAAAAAGGCATTAATAACCTTTAAATCATGAATTTTTATACACTCTTTTGGCAAATAAACCATGAATATAAAATCCATCATGCATTATGTTGCTATATTTTTAACCAAGTATAGGAAACCTCCCCGTCCCCTTCTACTTCTAAAATACAATCCCGGTTCCCCCTTGAGAGTTTTTTTTGTAAGTTGTCATTACCAGTCTCCTCACTTAGAATTTCTTAAATGTTATCTTCAGAATCTATTGAAATTAGCTAAGATGTACAAAAGCTAACATACAATCTAACAACTACAAAAAGAAAAAAGAAAAAAAAAACATTACATTTACAAATCATTGATGGACAATGTCATAACAAAAGAAAAGTATTTCAAACATTAATGATGAAGAAATAAGGGTGCAAGATATCTCATTAAAATCAATAAAAAGAAATCATAGTCCTAAAAAGTGAAACATCAAAAAACCTCATGATCTTTACTTAAACGACATGAAACAGTGAATAATAATTAAAGTGTTGGTTTATATATTTAGCCCTTGATGTTTAAAAAAAATATGTGATCTTTGCCCTGGTTTTGAAATTTAATTTTTAAAGAAAGGCCCTTGGACTTTAGATTATGTTTCAGCCACAATTTATGCAATAAAGTTAGTAAACAAAATACTTGCCTCCAAAAATTAGAAAATATAAAATTCAGCCACAAAATTTGTGTTTTGCTTCATAAAGTATATGCTATCTACATTTTCATTATAATAATAAGCATCATGGGAGTTTTAAGGCATTTTAATATATTTTATGCACTTTTATAAAACGTGTAATGTGCATGGATGTTTGCTTTGATGAAGCTTGTTTAAAGAGAGGGGATTTTGACACAATGGTTAAAAATTGTTAGGATTTTACTCAAAGAAATTTAAAATATAACAATTTAAACTATAATATAGTATTAGAAACTATAAAATTATTTAAACTGGTGCATACATTAAAAAAAACTACTAAAAATTACAAGAACGAAAACTGAATATGAGAAGACACTGATCATCATCTCATAAGCAAAGAGAGAGAGCATGCAAGTATTTTCACGTCAGCTTTTAAGCTTTGAAAATTGAAATTGAGCTCCAATTATCTGCATCTTCAACAAAAGCGAGTTGTAGTTATTTCAAACTCTGTTAATCACCAAAAGTCGCCAAGCATTAGAAAAAAGATTCACTTTATCCCTAGAAATAGAAGATATACAAAATCGCAACACTTAATTTTTTTGAAGGCATAGCGACATTGAACCAACGAACGACTACCACTAACACACACACGCACGTACACACCTCCTCGACGGTATCGGGCTTCCACGGACAACACACTAATTCGTCGTTGTGCCAACCCAGCTTACGCTAGACCTAGTTTCCATCCACAGTCTTTGACTAGGCTGGGGGAGGCCCAGTCTATGACTGGATCAGCCCAAGAACTGGGTACTCCTCATGAGTCATGCCCTCAATTGACTACCCTTGGATTCGAACCTAGGTAGAATGTGATCCCATCTACAGTTCCTTCAAGGATGTTACCGCCCTTAGGAAGATCAACTGAGCTAAAGATGATATGTAAATCGCAACACTTAAATACGCAAGTAAATATTAAATCATTATTTATGCTTAACAGAAATAAAACAAGATAGTCTGCTTTCCTAGTAGATAATTTGTTAATATTATTGATACTTAGTTATATTAAAATCTAACAGGGAACTTGATGATGGTGATGTTAGCTATAGTTTTATTAAGATATTTAGAAGATTGTTAATTGCCATCATAATTCACAAGGAACCAAGATGTTTTCAACTTAAAACCAACTATTAAACTAAAAGAGTATAATATTTGGTGGGTAGCTTGAAACCCATATTCAAATGTGAATAATGTTCCTAAAATATGCACAAAATATGGGCATATTTTTATTTATGGCAAGGTACAACACGGATTGTACACGAAATAGTAATTTTTTTTTTCTCATTGGAGATAAAAAAGAAGACTTCTTTTAGAAAAAGGATAAAAAGAAGGATCTGCTTATAAAATCTTTGTTGCATTTTAAAATGTGACATGTTTTTGTAAACATAATAATGGATGAATTTCGAAAAAGTTCCATATTTATGTATGTGTAAAGTTCTAACCAAAATTTTGTTTTCTTTAACAAAAAATGATTACAAGTATCTGTCATATTAGTTTTAAAGTGAATTACATTGGTGGTGTATGTGTTTTGCTCAAAATTTGGACTTTAATTATAAAATAAATTATTTATAGGCATACACCCGACTTTTTACCAAATGCACCCAAAAAGTGAATGCGTCATACACACATGTCAACGTCAAAGGCTACTTTTTCAATTCCCAATGCTACTTTTTCAATTCCCGAAGCACTTTTTGGGTGCATATAGCAACCCCCTATTTAAATTGTTTCTCTTTAACTTTTAATTTTATACCAATCATGGTTCATGGAAGAAACACCATTGATTAACTATGTCACATCAATCCTACTTAACTTTCAATATTTTGCTTAAATATTTTAGAGGAGGCTAAATACATCAATTAATTTGCTATCTACACCTAAAAAGTGAATTGCTCCTATCATAACATTAAAAAACATTTTTTACATTCTCAATGTATTCATATCAATCCCCAATACATTCCTACCCTTATTAAAATGGTGCATTTAGCAACCCCATATTTTAATTCTAACCCAAAAGATATACGAACTTATCTTGATTTTCTTTTTTCTAAACGTTGGATAGTTAATTAAGTAGTTAATTCCGGGAAGCATCAATGTTATAAAATTAAAACGTTAGAGATTATTATTGTAGATAGTTCATTTCAAAGTCCAAACTAATCCAAATTTTGAACAAGTTTATAAATTTGAAATGTTAGATATTATCCGCATAGATAGTTCATTTTATTGTCCAATTCCAAATTTTGAACAAACAAGGACAAAACGTATAATTTACTCTGAGGGCCGTTTACCGAACTCTTATCAAATAAGCGTTTACTTAATGACAAAAATGACATTCTCATTTAATTTATGACGTCGCAATCATGATCGCCTGTTTGTTACCCGGAAAGCACTTATCAAACAGTAGTCATCATTCTAACTTACTGGCTAAGATTATCGGTACTAAGGAGGATTCTTGATCATTGTATTCTCTTTTAACAAGTAAATCCATATTATAAATGTTTTATACATGAGTATTAAGGATTTTAATTTCTGTGAAACCGACCTCTTGTCAAAAATTTAGATATCATTATTATTATTATTTAGAACTTTAAAAAGCGTTAATATTTTTTTGTTTACCAAAAGGTGAATATGTTTATAAACAAAAGATAAAGTATATGCAATTATGTACATTATAGTAGTAATCTTTTAGGGTTTAGTGACAAACATGTGGCATATGTTGTTAAATTAGCAAAAAGGGGCACCAATTTTTATAGTGTTAAGAATGTCTGCCACTAAAAATAATGTTTTTACCGTTGTTGCATGCTTCTTATCTTATCATTCCCTCCCCAACGGTCAAATCCCAACTTTAATCTATACTTTATTGATTTTTTTAACAGGTCTATAAAAAAGTTAACGTAGAAAGCTGTTTTGATTAATTAAATTCATTTTTTGCTAAGTTTGTTAAATTTTCATCATTTTATATAGACCTTCGTAAGTGAGCTTACCACAACTTTTTTTATAAGGTTTACTTGGGTTTGTCCAGACTCCAGACTACATCCTAAACCAGACTACATTCTTGGTAATTTTTATCGTGAGCTAAAACATGCTCTTCTGGGATTAATACTCAGTGAGTGGTCCCTGGCTGCTCACCCCTGGATTCGAACTTGGGTGGGTTTTTCCCCGATACCAAGCCTTAACCTTAATCGGTTTACCACAACTTACGGATGTACTATTTTTAAAGGAAAGCAACGCTGACTGTCGAGATATACATTCACTTACAAAGGGTGCACTGGACTTCCATTAAAGGGCACCAAGTTACATCGTTACCACAAAAGTACAAGACAATGCAAAACGGTTTTTAATATTCTAATTAATAGATTAATACTGGTGCATCCCTTCTAATTAAGCACTGATCGAGATGTGCTCTAGCATACTTGCATTTTTCTTAAAATGATCCCTCCACCACTTGTGTAAGGTCATTTACAGAGGTGATGATAAATGGTGAAAATGGGAGAGATTTAGCTAAGAAGTGAATTTTGTCTGTCAAACCAACTATTTATATTAAATTCTCGGTCCAAAATCATATACAAACTTCCTATCATTTCCTAAAAAGGCTCATTTTTTTTTTTTTTGTATTTGGAAGAGCAGAAGTTTTGTTTCACCAATGAAATAACAGTATAACATATGAGTTGATGTCTATTGATCTGTTTTGATAACACAATGTTGCTTCACCGATGAAACAACTTATTAGGTTGATTTGTTTTGATAATATAATGTTCTTTCACCAATGAAACAAAATGCGTTATTGATCTCTTTCAAGTATGATGTCGTTTCACCAACGAAAGATTACATCAATCCACTGATTTCATATGAAAAAAATATTGAGTTTTTCTGGAAAACAATTAACAATAAAATTAATTAAATATTAAAAAAAGTGTAATTCACATGGGAACTATATGTTTAAATGTAAAATCATTTACTTCACATATTAACTATTTTTAATTGATTTTGACCCGTTATAATTCACATATGAATTATTTTTTACTAAATCTACATATAAACCATTGTGATTGACATATGAACAAACTAGTTAACATGTGATATAATTAACCGATTTCACATGTGAACTAATTAAGTGATTCACATAAAAATCCATGAGTTCATATATGAATCAGTTAAATAGTTTAGGTGTGAATTAATCAATTAGTTCATCTGTGAATCGTTTGGTTCATGTGAGTTTATATGTGAACCAGTTAAATAATTCACATGTTTGCCATCTACTTGAAACTACAAAAATGAGCAAATCATACGATTTTAGAACATGACCAACACAAAGGGTGAGTGGGCGACTTGGCTCGCAACCTTATGCAATGGCCAAAGTTACGTAAATCATATATGATTTATACATGATTCTAGCATAAAATCACATGTGATTTAACTGTTCTCATGTTCTCTTCTTTGATTAGTGTTTTCATTCATATACACCGTGTCGGTTTATAGAAGAGCTTGAAGAATCTACCAGATTTTATACTCATTTAAAAGCAACAGATAAATTCCAAACATTAGTAACAAAAATGTGTCGTCTCATTGTTTCTTAAGACACTTTATATATCTTCTGGGACATTTTTTCAAGTTAATCTAATGACTATTAATTAGGAAAAATAATTATCTTAGCCATTTTAAGACATGTTTGATATTTTAGCCGTAATCTACCAAATTTTATCAAAATAGTCATCGAGTCCGCGAAACACGTATGCAATTGCCGACCAAACTAAAAGTCTAAATTACTAAAAGACAAAATATATTTTCAATGTCGACCCTCGAAGTTTACATTTTCTATCCAGATTCGCCATAATATATTTACATTTTCTATCCAGGTCTACTGTAAATTCTACATTACCTAAAGAAAATAGCTAAAAGATTAAACATATGGTACAAAATGACTAAAACAATGATGATGAATTAACATGTTGATCGGCTTTACAAGAAGATCGGGAACTTCATGTAATTTTATAAATATATAAAATGAATTAATTAGAAAATATAAAGTAAGCATATATTCTGTTTGATATGTTGCATGTAATATTTTCATGTTTATTTTTCTCCAGTAGAGCTAGTTATTATTTTTACTTGACAATCAAGTAAATATTCCTTGGAAATTTTATCTATTTCTAAATAAAATGTTAATTTTAAATTAAAACCTAATTTTGTTTTATTTATTTAAAAACTTAGTGTTATAAACGTCATAAAACTAACACATACTTTTTAAAACAATAAATACATTAGATCCAAGTAAAGACATTTGACAAAAATCGGTTTCAATTTTTTCAAAATACATATATTTAATTTGTTAATGTCCTTATCTTTTTGTTTTATAACAAAAACGTATTTTTATTATAATTAAAAAAAATATTATTAAACATGGGGTTTTCAGGTTACACTTGATTGCTTTAACGTGGATTCTTATCACAAATATATATTAAAAAACATCGTTGTAATAATGACCTTAAAACGGTCAAAATGAAAAGAAAATGTTTGGAAAGGCAGAAAAAGGTAAGATTAAATTGATTAATATAACAAAAGTTGGAGAAAAAGTGGCAATAACTACAAATCAAGTGTGGGTGAAGTGAGGGCTACATGGATGAACTAATAATAAAAATAATATTGTAATGTATTTTTGGAATTCTTTAATCGCAGCGTCCAAAATATTCTTATTATATTATCATGTATCATTCTTTTCTAATCTAATATTAGTTAACAATAATAAACTGACTAAATAAAATAAATCTAATACATTCGTTTGTTGGCTTAAGCTGTGTTTGATAAACTAGTTGATAAGTATCTAATAAACTAGTTTATGAATAAATTATATTTGACAAAAGCTAACTTATAAGTATGTAAAATGATTAAAAATAGTATCTTAAGGTATAATAATTGGGTGTTGATTTGTACACAACAATTTTTAGTCATCCACAACAATTCCATATCAATGGTCAATTATACCCTTCCTTCTTTTTAGCAAAATTTTCAATTAACCCCTTTCACTTTTTTATTATTTTTTTTTCAAGCCCTTACACCATTTTCATGTTTTCTTTTCATTTTTTAAACTATAAATATTTGCACTCACTAGATTTAAAAATTTATATTAGCCCCATTTTACTTCAATCGTTTATGTTCCACTTTTTTTATTTTTAGTTTTACTTTAACTTTTAAAAATAGCACACCTTCTACTTTACTTCTTGAGTTACTTTTCACACATCTACAATTACTCAAAAAATATAGAAAAACAAATAGGATGAACCATTTGTTACGGGAATAAACCGGTCTTGCTGGAAAATTACAATGACAAAGAAACAACTAAACTCAATTCCAATTACGTTTGATGCAGAAAATTACAAACCAAAATTAAAAAACCAAACAACGTTCCAAAATGAAAAAAGAAAGTTCACATGAACTTAATCATGCAACTCCAAAGATGTATAGTCATCTGAAAAGTATGGAAACACATTCAAATCGATTAAATTGCTTTCTTCATTGCCTTCATTGTTTCCTTGGAGCACACAATTAGAACTTGAAGAATTGTGTCTTTGTGATGATTCCACCAACTCAAATCTCGAAGGATCTCGTCTCGTGGAAGTTATTCCTCTTTTCTTTTTTGATTTTGGTCTTCCTTTTGGTCGTTGAATAACCGGTTCAAAAAGGATATCAGATTCGTCCATGAGTTCAGTAATTACCGAAACAACATGTTTTTTCTTGGTTAATGGCCATGTTTGGTACGTTGAGCGCAATTCATTAAGTAACTCATCAAGTCTATCAGTACCTTCATCATGCAAACCATCTTGTAACTTTAGGGATAATGCGTCAATCCTCCAATGTGGATGGATTAAATCCAACGAGAGAGTGATTCCTTGCCAGTTTTTCATCTTGTGAACACATGGAAGACCCATAGTTGCCATAAAGTGACCTGTACAAGGAGTCATACCACCTACAAAGAGCAAATAATTAAAAAAGATTTATAAACAATAAATGTCATAATAAAACACTTGCATTTATATATATATATATATATATATATATATTACCATCTTTTATTTTTTCATATTGCTTATATATCTCCTTCAAGGCAAAATGAGATACGTGGGAGTGAAGCTCTCTAAAAAATGGAATATTGCAATTGTGAAGAACTTGAATTCTCTCACTTGAGAGTTTCACTTTAATCTCATTAAATTCATGCTCGACTGCAAGACTAATTTTCTCTTTGACCTCATGAAAGTCTCCGGTTGAAACTTGCAAATATAGCTTAAGTTTGGCATGAGCACCTTCAGCTCTTGATGAAGACCGGTTACCAAAATGTAAGTATTTGTCGGTCCAAGCAGTAACAAACTTTTCTTTCCAAGGCAACCATATCTTCTCAATGTACTCAAGTGCATCTTTCTTCTCTTTATAAAGCAACACAAATTCACGCCAGTTTTCCTCAAAGAGACCTTCTGTTGTCGAATATACAACATTATTCCAACCTGACATAAAAATATCAAACTCCTCGGCACGTCCAAAATACTTCTTGCAATTTGCCAACACATTCTTTTCAATATGCCAAACACACAAAAGATTTATTGTCGTAGGAAATACGTTTTTTATGCCATTCATCAAAGCCAATTCTCTATCAGACACAATAACACAAGGTTGATTATCTTGTCCAATAATCTCCTTAAACGTACTTAATGCCCAAATATAATTTTCTTCATCCTCTTTTTCCAAGAACACAAACCCAGAATAAAAGGAGGTATTGAAGCATGAGACACCAATGATATCAAGGAGTGGCATGTTATATTTATTGGTTTTGTAGGTGCAATCCATCACAAAGGTATTGGAAAAGACTTTGGCCAATTTAATTGACAAAGGGTGTGCAATGAATAAACGAGATATGCGCCCCTCTTGGTTATGTGAAATATCGTATGTAAAACCACCTTTCACAAGCTCATCGAATAAGGCATCGATCATAGACCGATTTCCTAAATAATCCCTACGAAATTTTCTCTTCAAATTGTATATAGTTCTAGAGATTACCGGTAGGTTTGGGTTTTGTTGACGCAAAGATGAAATAATTTGTCTCGGAGGTATTCCAGCTTTCGTCATTTCTTTAACACTATTTACGTTCTCAGATGGTAACTGACGAAACGATGGATGCCCGGATATGTCCGTAGATGGCTCATGGTTATGTGTCAAGTCTTTTACCTTAAAGTACCAAGCACCGTCACTTCTCTTTTGGCCTACAATTTGAAAGGGGCAATTGATCAAACGAGATCCAGTGCTTTTTTTTCTTTCACTTGAAATATGTCGTATATCTCGATAAGAACCCCCTCGGTCACATTGCAAAATCACATGTGTTGTCTTTTCTTGAACCACGAATAGATAATCCGTACCCTTTAGAATAATAAAACTCTCGAACATTCTTTAACAAATCATCACATGACTCAAATTTTGAGCCAGCTAGATAATCTTCTTCACTTTGAGCCATCGAAGTTGTTGAGTTCATCTGCTAAATAAAATCACAAAGGTCAATTTACAAGTTGTTATCATTTAAAGATACAATGCATTTCGAAGTTTTATCCAACTTCAAAAATATGATACAATTCAAGTTTCATCTAACTTGAAAAATACAATATGCATACGAAAAAAGCACATATGCATCTATAATTGCCAAATAAGTTGCATTTTATCACGTGACATTTGATTTTAAATAAGAAATAAGTAAACAAATGGAAAACAACCAATTGTTTCTAGATAGTCTAATTTTTTATAATACTTTAATATGCCACTAGGTAAACAGGTAGCATATAAATGTGCAATCTCAAGCTACTGTTACAACCAAAGAATTGTTCTTATTAATAACATGAAATAATTATACAATATGTTATAATCCACATGGTAAACAAAACTTCTTCAATGCCAATTAAAAGTCGGACGAGTTAATGCACCTTTTCCATTATGTTTTGAATGCAAATTAAATAGAGTTTTTTCCAGTCTAATGCACCATCGATACACTTCTAATGCACAACTTCTAATGCACAATAAATGTCATAAACTTTCAAGAACAATTTTGGGAACAATTTTAAGAAGCACAAAGCAATTATAAAAATTTTGGGAACGATTTCAAGAAGAACAATAAATCATTCTAACAACAACTACAAAAAAAAGGAGAATCTTTGATTAAAATATAGAATCAAGAACATTCAAGTGAAGAATCAAGAAGATCAACTTACCTTTAATTTGATCAATCAATGTGAGGAATCAACTTGGAGAGGACGAATGGAGATGTAGGTGAAAAGCCGTCTGAGAAGTGTTGAGCGGGAATGGTTTTCTATTCCCTAATTTTATGTGATAAAAGGGCTTGGGCCAATAAAAATTAGGGATTGGTGTAGGGGTTTAAAAAAAATAAATTAAAAAGTAAAGGGAGTTAATTGAAAAGTTTACTTAAAAAAGGAAGGATATAATTGTCTATTGATATGAATTGTTGTGAATGGCAAAAAATTGTTGTGTACAAATCAACTCCCATAATAATTATATTAATAAGGATGTAATTAGAAAAAGAAAATACAAAAAACTCCTAAAACAATACTCCAACTAGCGTTTCAATAAGATAGCTTATGGTCCATCCAAACATATACTAGCTTAGGCCCTCGGTAGCACAACCCACAAAGTCCACAAGTCTGAGCTGCCACATGAACGCCACATCAGCTTTACCCACAAGCCCTCATTAAGCCCGAAATAAGAGTATAGGGGTGAGCAAAACCGGACCGAAAACCGAAAAACCGAAAAAAAAAAAAACCGAAAAACCGAAACCGAAAAACCGAAAACCGAAAAACCGAACCGAAACTGAAAACCGAAAAACCAAATGGTTCGGTTTCGGTTTTGGCTCAAAAACCGAACCGAAAAAAACCGAACCGAACCGAAAATATTATATTATTTTAAAATTTTATAATATATATATAGGGAAGGTTCAAACATCTTATATATATATCTATATATGTTATCGATTTCCCCTTGATCTTTCACGAAACAGGCAATCCTAAGCCTGAAACATCTTGTTTGTATTTTGACGATTCGTAAACTTACTTAATTTTATTATTTTATACTTTTATAGTTGAAAATATAGAAGATAACCGAAAACCGAAAGTTAAACCGTTTCACCAACCGGTTGAAAAATGGAAGAAACATAGAGTCATAGATCGAAAACCGGGAGAAAAAACCGAAAAAACGAAAAAAAAAACAAAAACCGGGAAAAAACCGAAAAACCGAGAACCGAAAAAAACCGAAAAACCGAAAACCGAAAACCGAAAAAACCGAAAACCGAACAAAAAAAAACCGAAAACCGAAACGGCTCGGTTTTCGGTTCGGTTCCGGCCAAAAACTGAACCGAACCGAACCGTGCTCACCCCTATAAGAGTATCACTACCCACAAGTCCGAATACCAATATATCTTTCCAAAAAAAAGAAAGAAAGAAGGGAGAGAGAGGGAGAGAGAGAGACAACGGGTTGCCAACCCCGATCACGAGGCCGCTCACCAAGCTCGTTGGGATGCATAAGACAACCCAACTGAAGCCTAGAAGCCCGCTGGCTTGCCCGCTTCCCAAACCACTTGAGCTATATAGGGTCTTATAAGCTAGTTTATTTTTATCAAATACAACTTAAATCCTTTAAGTTTACGATAATGCAAAATAGCAACTTCCCATACAACCCAAGTCCAAACACTTTATTTATCTCGAAAAAAAAAAGTGATTTTGATTTAAATCAACATTGTTAAAAAAATATAATAAATACATATCATCAAAGTTTCGTATTTTGTATGGTATTTTATTTGAGAAAGTTCCATCAAATGTTCTGACATTTAAGATTACATCTCCTTAGTTGATGGGTCAAGTGGAGGCCAGCCACAACACAACCACGATGCTTAATTTTAGGATCCTCACATTAATTGTTTTTATCCAATTAATTATTTTAAGTTTAATCAAAACCAACTATACATTTTTAACATTACGTTACCACTCCCAACAAGGATAAGAATAAATTAATGTTGTTTATTTCCAACCTCACGTTACCATATGAGGTTACAAGTTCTAAATCGAATGTTACATTTGCCTAAACGAGACAAAAGCCATAATTATTAAAAATTCACAACAACCAATAACAAAAAAAATCAATAAAAAATACCTAATTGTTGCTTTTGATAACCATGAGAGTCCCCTATGTAACTTAGCTAAATTTATATGTAGAGGTTAATTGTATTTTTACATGCTAAATTTTTTCACACATATATTAAGATTAATAGCTACTTTTTACATTTTTAATATACGATTTGACTCGATTTTGGATCTATTTACACTGCAAATAGTATTGTCATTTCATGTGTTACGGAGTACAAATGTACAACCAGAAAAATCCTCAACAACAAGACCAAGGAGTTGTACTGTATTGTTTTTTTTTTTGAATGGCAAATAACTCACACACGTTCCGGGGGTATCCGTATCCAAACGGGCACCGACTAATCCCCCGCGCCTATGAACCAACCCTATGGACCGGCCCATGAACTCGCCCCTAAACTCGCCCTATGGACCAGCCCAAGAGCTAAATACCGCAGAAGTCGTCGCCTGCGGGTTTGAACCTTGGCCAACTGAAGATACCATCCCCAGAAAGCACAAGGGTGTTACCTCCACCCACTAGGCTGAACCTTGGTTTTCCATTAATTCATATATGGATAAAACTCTAGTGTGAATTCATTTATTTGCATAGGTTGATAAAAGTTTATTTGAAATTCTTTTTTCGTAGACAGAAGGAACACGTTTTTTAATTATGTGCGATTGTTTTTTAGAAAAAAACCAGACTTTCTGCATAAAGCCCTTTCCTGTAAACTTATTAAATAAGCCACTATTTATGTTATTAATTCGATAAAAACACTCATATATAACTAATCAAATAAGATACAATTAAGCTGCTAATAAACAAACCCTAAAATCCGTTTAATGGACCATTAAGACGGATTAGTGTTGGTCCAAAATCCAAAGTGCACCCATGTTTTGGTTTTGAATCTTTTTGGGTGCATTTTGGCATCTTCCTATGGTGCGGCTATGGCATGACCCTCATTACATATAATGTACCACGGCATACATGTGACCAATCTCCTTCTTTCTCTTTCTCTCTCATAAAAATTCATTCTTCCTTAAAACTTCCCCTGTTTTTAAGAATTTCTCAACACCCACCTTTTTTCAGTTGCAGAAATGGTTTCTTTCAACACCCTCCTTTTGGGTACCCTCCTCATATCTATGTCCTCCCTTACCATCTTCACTTCTTCTGCTAAGGTCAGTAGTAGTACTCATTTGCTTCATCCTTTTCTTCTTCTTTTGTAATTTTGATATCTATGATTTAATGATTTTTTTGAATGAAGGTGTATGTGGTGTATATGGGTACTAGTACAGATACAGATGATCCAAATGAAATCTTGCTTCAAAACCATAGAATCCTTTCTTCTGTTCACAGTGGCAGGTTGGTTGGTTGGTTAATACTTCCCTTTTCAGTTTTCCCCAATAGGGTTTTTTCAAGAATTTGAAAAATTTCCCCTTTCTGACTTTATTGGTGTTTTTTTTATAAACAGTATCCAAGAAGCAGAGGCTTCTCATTTGTACAGTTATAAACATGGTTTTAAAGGGTTTGCTGCCAAGTTAACTGCTGATCAAGCTCTTCAAATTGCCAGTAAATTTTCTCACTCAAAAATCTTTCTTTTCTTTTCTTTGTCTAAGATGCATATACTCAAATGTGTGGTGTTGTTACTTTTGTGATTGCAGATATGGAAGGAGTGGTATCAGTGTTTGAGAACCAAAAAAGAAGCCTGCACACAACACATTCATGGGATTTCATTGGTCTTGGTGAGAAAGAAACCATGGAAATACCAGGTTTTTCCACCAAGGACCAGGTGAATGTTATCATTGGTTTCATTGATACAGGTGGGATGTTGATAAATGATAACTAACTCTATCAATATTATTAATTATGTATGTGAATAGTAGTGGGGTCTTATTGGTATTAAAGCCACCTCAAAGATCTCCCAAATTATGGAACTGACTTTTTGCAAATTCTCATAAAAAATCAAGAAATCTTTACAATGTTGTTTTAAAACAGGAATGTAGTCATTTATTACATCTAGTGTATCTCCCTCTGTCTATATATGTGTTAGGTATAACAGTATTTGCAATTTGTTATGATCACATTCATGGAAACCTTAACATACCCCCCCAAAAAAAAAGCAAAAAGAAAAAAACCTAACACTCAGCATTTATTAGCTAAATCCAAAATGAGAGAGAGACAGAGGCTTCTTTCTTTAAGGACCAAAAAGACAGATCTTCATTTCATATTCAAACTTTTGTCTATTGCAGATATAAGTAATGAATACAACTTTTTTACAAAGTAGAAAGTTAACAAAATCATGTGGCATAATTCTCTACTAACTGATTTATTTTGATGCATTATTTGTGATTAAGATGTGGATTTATAACTTACACACACATGTTAAAACATAGGAATTTGGCCGGAATCGCCAAGTTTTAGCGATACCGACATGCCTCCTGTGCCAGCTGGATGGAAAGGAACATGCCAATCAGGGGAAGCATTCAACTCCACAAATTGCAACAGGTTTTCTTCAATCATTTCCACATAATAGTTTCAAGATGAGATCATTAGTCTCATTTATGTTCTGTTTACTCCAAATAGGAAAGTGATAGGAGCAAGATATTACCATAGTGGCTATGAAGCTGAACAGCATGCTAAACTGAAAATAGAAGAATTAGAAAAAGAAGATGATAACGATGATGATGATGATGATCCAAGAAAGAAAGTATCTTATCGGTCTCCAAGAGATAGCAACGGTCATGGAAGCCACACGGCCTCCACAGCTGCCGGCCGCTACGTGGAGAACATGAACTATAACGGGTTGGCTGGTGGTGGAGCGAGAGGCGGTGCACCGATGGCTAGGATTGCAGTCTACAAGACTTGTTGGGATTCAGGTTGCTATGATGCCGACATACTAGCCGCGTTCGATGATGCTGTCCGAGATGGGGTCCACATCGTGTCACTCTCACTCGGGCCTGATGCTCCTCAGGGGGACTATTTCAGCGATGCCATCTCCATTGGATCGTTCCATGCCGTTAGCCGTGGGATAACCGTTGTTTCTTCTGTTGGTAATCAAGGAACTAAAGGGTCCGCTACAAATCTCGCTCCTTGGCTCATCACCGTTGCAGCTAGTTCAACGGATAGAGAGTTTACATCTCGACTTCTAATGGGAAACGGTGCTCATTTGAAGGTACTTGATCATTATTTTAATTTCCCATAAATTTGAATCAAGAAAATGTCAAACTTCATCATCTTATCTGTTTGTTTTTATTTTTTAAAGGGGGAAAGTCTTAGTGTACATCAAATGAGGGCCCCTGCAAGGATCATATCTGCTTCAATAGCAAATAGGGGTTATTTCACCCCTTACCAATCCAGGTGAAGAAACAGGTACTTTTGTTCATGGTTTAACATGACGGAGATTACGCTTGTGTAAAAAGTAGTGTTAACGTCTTCCGTTTTCGTTTTCCTTTTGTCTTGTAGTTACTGCTTAGAAAGCTCGTTAAACTACACAAAGACTAGAGGGAAGGTGTTGCTATGTCGGCATGTGGAGCGCTCCACGGAGTCAAAGCTGGCTAAGAGCGAGGTAGTCAAAGCAGCCGGTGGAGTTGGAATGATCCTAATAGACGAAACCGACAAGGATGTCGCCATTCCATTTGCGATCCCGGCTGCCATTGTTGGAAAAAGGATGGGGAACAGGATTCTATCGTACATAAATAACACACGGTTTGTGCCTAAAAACTTAACAATGTTCAGTTAATCATGTTGAGAATAAAATTTTGTTATTTCTTCGTTAACATGGCTTTCCATCAACAATAGCAATGCAACGGCAAGGATTTTGGCTTCAAATGCCAGAATAGGATCACACCCAGCACCTCGAGTAGCATCATTCTCTTCTAAAGGTCCTAACGCCTTAACCCCAGAAATTTTGAAGGTAAAGATTAACTGACTATTGCGGCACGGGTTTTTTACCGCCTACAACATGTAACAAGTAAAACTGATTTTTACCTGTTTGTAGCCCGATGTTGCAGCTCCAGGACTGAATATCCTTGCAGCATGGTCACCGGCGGTTGGACAGATGAAGTTCAACATTCTCTCTGGAACTTCCATGGCTTGCCCGCATGTAACTGGGATTGTAGCCTTGATCAAAGCTGTTCATCCCTCATGGTCTCCGTCGGCGATCAAATCTTCAATCATGACAACGGGTAAAGTTTACTGACTATGGTGTAGACTTGAACTATGTCCATTCTTATTCACTTTATTCGTAGGTTTAAAATCAAAGAGTCTGATATAAATAACAATGATACAGCTACTGTTTTTGACAAGAACGGAAAACCCATCAGAGTTGACCCTGAATCAAGAAGGGGGAATGCCTTTGACTATGGCTCTGGTTTTCTTGACCCTACGACGGTCCTGGATCCTGGTCTTGTCTATGATGCAAAGCCCACCGACTACAAAGCTTTTCTTTGCTCGATAGGTTATACTGAGAAATTGCTTCATCTGATAACCAGAGACAACAGCACCTGCAAAAACCAACCGTTCTCAACTCCCTCCAGCCTCAACTATCCCGCAATCTTAGTACCCAACCTCAAGTCGAGCTTCTCGGTTACTAGAACTTTGACGAATGTTCAGAAGCAGAGACAAAGAACTATTTACAGAGCAGTAGTAGCTACTCCACACGGAATTCAAGTCGATGTGCTCCCACACAGATTAGTCTTCAGCCGCTATGGCCAGAAAATGAACTTCACCATCACTTTCAAGATCTCTGCACCATCTCAGGGTTACGTGTTTGGTTACTTGCAATGGAAAAACAAAAAGTCACGTGTTACTACACCTCTGGTTGTCCGAGCTGCGCCTTCTAACTTGGGTGTAGTTGTGTAGTTAGAAGCCAAAGATTTATGCATACACCATCGGCATACTGAGTGATAGCAAGGCAGAAAGGAGGAGTGGAACCAAGTTCCTGACAGTTTTCGGAGGAAAATGTAGCTTACGGCTAGCAATGATACAGATATGTTATTATTCTGTTTTGTGCAGTTTTGTTGAACATATGGGTGTATATCTGTTAACATTAGAACATTGTATATGTGGCATTACTTGGATTTTATCAAACATGCAGTACACAATTAAATAGACTTATGTGTATGTAATGGAGAGAAAACTACAATTTAGCCACAACTTCAAGCATTAATAGTTGGAACATTCAAGCAAAATGTAAGTTTTTATCGTACACAATACAGCTATAAACTTGTTAACCTTCTAAAAGAGAAAGAAGTATCTGCAGAAGTTATGGCAAACGCCGACTGACATCCAGCTCCGAAGGATCAACTAGGCCTTCCAATACAACAAGGTCATCCAAGAGCGAGAGCTTCTCCTCCTCGAGAGAATTAATTGCATCTTGAATATCTTTTGTTTCTCTTCCCAAATTGAAGCTTTCTTCCTCCAGCAGTAAGTACTTGTGTCTCAGGGAGCGATACTCGTTACCACTAGAAGAGTCGGGTAAGGAATCGGAATTTGACTTTTCTTGTTGTTGGAAGATTTGGGGTGCTTCCTTTTTAGCGCTTCTTCCGGAAGGGCGCATTACTTCATGAGCCTCCTTCACACTGTTCTCTTGTGTCTGATTCTTTGGAAGCTTCCGTGTAGTCGGTTTCCTTTTTGTTGGCTTTGGTACTATTGCTTCCTCAGCTGGCACCATCCCAAGGTCTTGCATTTCCTAAATTTCTGTAGTATTAATCTGAGCATAAAAAGAAAAATAAAACAAAAACCACATGAACGGACCAGCTCAAGAAATAATGAAAGCCAAACATCCGAAGGTACATGCTCTCCAACGGAGCATGAACTGCTTATGTGTTCTCAAAACCTTTTTAAGAAATAAAGGAAAGGAGAGAGAAGTAAAATCAATAAGATGAAAAAGTTAACCATTTTCATCTAGGCGATACAAAGTATATCCAAAGATTTGGTATTTTGGTTATCTTGATTTAGAAAAGCAAAGCAGCATACAAAGAGACCGGCAGCAGGAAGAAATTCTAGAGAATGAGATCTATTGAGAAGCACAACAATTGTAAAATACTAGAATAGATAAATTACTGAGAAAATCTACAGGTAATCTCCCTTGTAAGAGCTGCAGGTCGAAATAATCAATTATCAACCAACTACTAGTCACTCGGGAACTGATAAAATAGTCATGTGCATCCTTCCAGTTATAAAGCAAATTGTCTAGAAATCTTTTCGTGTTGGGAACCAAGACGTAAAAGAACAACTGTTTGGTAACTTCTATTCAAGTAAAAGAAACCGCTATGACCAACTGTGGCATTGCAGTGATGAATACAGCAGCTAAATACAATGACTAAATGAGAGAACAGAAAAGGAATCATTAGGTTTTGGCACAAACTGTCCACATCAACCCAAGATCGCTACTTCCACCAAGTGAAAATTTGTATAAATACCACTCGAGTTTATAGCTAACCTATAACCCACTGCATCCACCATATACGTTCTTTGTATGCCACTCAATATACCCATGAAATAACCACTCACCTCCATATTGCTCTCTCACTGATAGATTTAGAATTACATTGCATTAAGTACTCACCCTGCAACAGAACACTAGCAACCATGCAAGTCTAATATTAATTAAATCAAACGTTTACACACCTATGTCAATCCAAAAATGCATAAAACACCATAATCCATAATGGCACATATGTAAGTTATTGAGTACTTGGTAATTGTTATTGTATTTATCTCTTGGACATATTGGGTATTCTCCTAAAGCAAGATCAAGGAGATATTTTCATACTTCCACTGGTAACTTCTCATATTGAGTGGATATTTGATCCAAAATCAATGTGAATGATGAGGAAATGATAAAAAGCAAAAAAAGAAGAGTAAATACAAAATAAACGCCAATTTCAAGAGAAAATAACATGCGTGAAATTAGATGATCGTCTATTGGTTGAACAGGAAAAACCTTAGAGAAGGGAGCTGATTATGAGGCAGATATCTATGCAATCTATGTGCGGAGCAGCTTGCCTGTGAGATAGGGAGTAGCTGCAAGGAGTTCAACAGAATGAAAACCAAACAAGACGTATGCAGTTTTATTGTATATAAACACAAGGAATCATAAGAAATTTTGGTTAGTGCAATTAGCCATTCAGAGGTGCGAGTGTGTTATCACATGTATGACATGAGAGGTAACTCATGGAGCTTAGCAGAGTAGATAAATGGATTTAGGTTGGGTTAATAAAATTTGGTGGTATGCATTACCATATCCTCTTAAATGGCAAAAATAGTCGCTTTTGGATGAACTTTGACAATTTCATGTTGGAATACATAATTTGTGCTTCCTCTCAGTTGATTTGTTTTCCAGTTACCACCATAACTTGACACAATGGTTATTTTATTGAGTAAAAGTTAATACGTATGGTTGGAGATCAAAAAAAGTTAGTTGGAATGCTTTGACAGTACCACAAAATTTACCCGTTGGAGAGTAGGAAGGAAGGACATCCTAGTTCAATAGGAATTAACTGAAGCATTGAACCAAACCAGCAAGAAACCATTAGAAACAATGGACCTTGCCGGGCGATTATGGAGGTGAAGTGCACAGCACTAGCCAATCTAATATTGGTAAATAACAATACCAACAAAGTTGCAAGAAACTTGAGTAACTATATACTGGCAAAATCATGGTCTAGTAGCTATGTCTGAAGTTTGATTTGTATTTGCTATGATGGGAAAAAGGTACTAATCTCATCAAGCACAATAACCATGTTCAATAACTTCTGAAACTTGATTTTAAGTTTCGAGAAAGATGAAGAAAGCCATTATCTTCCTATCTTTCTATGATTCAATCATCACCACATTGCATGGCAAAGAACTGTGCAACTGTAGATGAGGAAACCACCTCCAATGATCAGACAGGATAACTAGAACTGTAGTTGAAACAGCCATTTCCAACTGTCAAAGGTATTTTCCAAGCATCCAAGGGGTTCAAGGGTAGGATAATACAACTGTAGTTGAAACAGCATTTCCAACTGTGGAAAGTGTTTCCAAGCATCAAGAGATTCAAGGGATAGCATAACTCTAACCATCATTATTTAGTGGTGAGTTGCCTTTCTATCAAGCTGATCAAGGCACTTGTAACATTCAGTGGGGATCCTTTTCGGATCCTCATCAATCAAGACAAACTTTTTAAGCCTAAAATAAAAAATACTAAAAAAAAGATGATGAAAACACCTTGTTTTCAGACGATCCAATTCAGTATAGGTACTCCACGAACAGAATGAAGTGGCAAGACAATTATCAATGGGTAAAAACAAGCACTAGAAATAGCAATACGTTTAACTCTAAAGGCCTTACAGAGGGCAAACACTTCAACAAGTGCCAGAAAATAGACAGCATAAAAAGAAATCCTGTCACGAAATAGGGACTAACATATCAGAGTTTGGATTGAAGTACAAATTTAAGTTTATCTGTATCAGGGGCAACAACAATATACGCAATCCATATTCTATCCCCAAAATATCATGTTTTTTTCAATGGTTTATCTCAACCTAAATCTCTCGTTTAGTCAACCATACTTGTGGCACTCATGTGTAGTCAAAGCTGTTTAAAACAATAGCTCCTCCACTAATCAACATTGGAAAGTTTAGGTATTCACAGTGAGGGCCACAAACATTACCCCTCCAAGAAAGACCCTATGAAACTTCATTGCTATTGGCTGTGAGCCTCTCTTGCACACCACAGGCTGGATAGCCCCAAATAAAAGTAAAACAGTCCGATATGAACTTGACAAAACAGATTGCAGTGTTTGAAGAAAGGGCAAATATTTCATGTCTGATCCCTTTTCCAAACTCAATAGGATCACCTTTTCATTTGATATGAAAAGCTTTTATATTTCCCCTTTACGACTCACTCAATCACCTCCGTAAGGCCACTTAACAAACACATTATCAGAGAGCAAGCAAGAATAGACTCAAGATTTGATGCCACTTAAACATGATTATCGACTTATTACACAAAAAAAGTGTACCTTTTCACTAGACAAGAGTTGGCCATGGCAAGATACACATATCCAACTAGGAAAAGAAACGCAAGAGTACGGAATCTTAAATTACTCGCAACTAAGAGGGTGTTTGGGAGGGCTTATTTGGAGGTGCTTATAACTTATTTCATCTTGGAAAAGCAAATAAGTTAAAATAGAGTGCTTGGATATCTGTTTTTAAAAGCTCCTTATTTCATCCCCTAAAAGCTAATAAGTCATTTTTGAGAAGTCACTCCCTACTAACTTATCAAAAACTCCTTATCAAAAACTCCTAAAAGCTAATAAGCTAATCCAAACACTTTTTAAAAAACTCCTTTTCCACACCACATAAGTTAATAAGTACTTTTATCAAAAGTCATAAGTTGTTTTAAATAAGCCTTCCCAAACACCCCCTAAGAAGACACGGGGATGGTGTTCGCACTACAAAGTACTCCCTAAAGCAAAGACAGTGGCTCTACAAACTCTCTTTCAATCTAATCACATATACGACTATGATCGCGCTTTGATCTTCTTGGTCACATCAGGTAACAGGATCCATGGAAATGGATAACCAAAAAGTTGATGTTAGATTAAGATTTATCATTGACTGTTACCTTTGCAATCCAGAAAAATGTTCAAACTCACACTTAAATGTTAAATGTAGCAATTACTCAAATCCCCAATAAAGATAAATTCTCTTTCTTTCTTTCTTTCTTTCCATAATGGAAAAACTGATTATGATTTTGTTGCAAAATCTGTATCAAATTCGTTTGGCATAGAAATCAAACTTGAGCTATAATTTCATGAGACTTATTCTCCTTTTTTTTTAAATAGAAAAGGCTCCACAAAATAGAAAAAGGCTCCAAGAAACCCTAACTGAAATTGAGGATATTGAAATCACAAAAGAAAAGGTCCTTACCAGTAGTAGTAATTAAGCAAAGAAAGGAAGCGATTAGGGAGTAATCAATCGGATTCGAGAACAACCATCGATCGCCAATAACGTCTGAATTTGATGAAGCAGAAAGTTAATGTATATATAGGCTTGGTTTGGCAAGCATATCCAAACATGTACCAGGAAGCTAGCTTATAAGCTAGCTTTTTGAAACGCTACTTTGAGTAGCTTATGAGAAGCTTATTGTAGCTTTTTCCAATTATACCCTTATTAATATTAATTATTAAATTCAAAGGTACCTTTTTTGGTCATTTTACATACTCATAAGCTAGTTTTTGTCAAACATAATTTGTTCAACAGCTAGCTTATCAGCTACTAGCAAGCTTATCAATCAACACTAGCTTATCAGCTATCCGCTAGCTTATCAGCTACCAGCTAGCTTATAAGCTACGATTGCCAAACATAGCCATCCAATGTGTGATTCAATGGACTAATAATAATAACTACTGTCATTCAATGGTAAATCTCTGTTCTATTTTGATATTTGAATAATACCCTTATTATTTTCATTAAATTAAATGTTGCATTTGAAATGAGAAATGTGGAATTTTCAAATATCCCATTGGTTATTGTCACACTTCCAAATGGAGAATTGAAGGCAGAAAGTATATATGTGGGGATACATCTAAATATATAGATTAGATACTGCAAGTGCAACTACTTTTTTTTGCTAACAGTAACTACAACAATTTAGTTCATTTGCAACTAATGTCCATAACTAGAGTTGATTGTGTAATCAGTAGATTTGGAGGAAAAGAGCACCTAGCTTTTGGTAGGTACGTAGACAGGACAAGATAGAATTGGATAAAATAAGATACTTGACGGTTTGTTTTGTGTTTGGTATGCTAATAAAATAACTTTTCTAAAAACATTATTTGATGATTTTATATTATATAATACTTAAAATTAACACAAATAAAGTAAACTATATAATTAATAAAAAAATTATACAATTTCATAAACATAAACATAAATACACACACATATATATAGCCGAATTCTTTTATAAACCGGTAACCATGTTGTTCCACCTATTTTGGTGGAACAAAAAAGACCTTTTTCGTCCCATATTGTACCACTTTGTCCTGGTTTCTGTCCCTGTCTCATGTCGCACCACATGTGGGAAAATCAATTCTTGTTCTATCCCATGCTGTGCTAAATGTAGGACAGTGAGTTATGTCTTATGCTGTCTCACGTACCAAACGCAACCTAATAAAACAAAGATCACGGAAGGTTGTACAACTTTAAGATATTGCACATTATGTTTAACTAGTCGTACCTTTAAATTCTCAAGATAATGAGCTTATTTTGAAGATTTGAGGAGAAGATTATAATAATCTAATTTGTAATTATAAAATAAACATTTTTGATATATTTTAGTTCATCTAAAGTTAAGGATGTAAATGAGTCGAGCTACTCGAAAGCTATTCGAGATCGGATCGTTAAAAGCTCGAAACGAGCTGAGCCTTAAAGAGCTCGAGCCCGAACTCGAACCTAAAACTTAGCTCGTTTACTAAACGAGCCGAGCTCGAGCCTCAAAATCAGGGGTCGTTTAGGCTCGCGATCTTAAACGAGCTTCACATATAATATTATGTATTCTATATTATTATTATTATTATTATGTATTTAACATAAATATAAAATTGTAACACCCCAAAATTTAGGGTAAACAAAAACTTTCATTTAATAGAAAGTTGGTGATACAATGTACGCTATAGCGCGAGCTCTTCCAAAAAACAGGGGTATAAGTAATGTATAATTACAACGTTTGTAATTGAATGAATAAATATCATAACCAACTAGTCAAGTTCCTATTAGGAAGAAGACTACAAAAGGGTTATCGCTCTACGGTCAAACTTGCGGTCTCAAGAACCGGTCTCTCCAACGGCCCCCCATGCTCGCTCTAATCCCAAGCCTACTTAGGAACCGCGTCCCTAGTACCTGAGAGACACATCGACACCAAACAAGTGTTAGGCTAAAGGAGCCTAGTGAGTTGTATCAACATAATATCATACATATAAAAGCATGTTAAGACATGTGGGATATACAAGAGTATATTAACAACCAAAAGGTAGCATGTTAAACCGGTTTATCTTTTATCTTTAAAAACCGTGGGAGCGACCCACTTTCGCCAAGCAAGTTACACCTCAGAGTCGAGACACCCCGTTGTCGTCCTCCTACGAAGACACAAATAGACAACCTCAGAGGCCAGGCACATTCGCGGCCACACGAATGGCGAGGGACATAGGTGCACACCTTTTGACTAGTGCCACCCAAGACTGAGTCGAACTCGTGTAAACTTGAAAGTGCACACCTTTTGACTAGTGCCACTTTAAATCAATCTCTTTTCAAAAAACGACACAGTGTACACCTTTTGACTAGTGTCGCCTTGTCCAATTCAAGTATACGTAAAATATGGGTACTCGCCTTTTGACTAGTGACGTCCCGGTCCACTTTTTGACTAGTGACCAATAGCATCCCGCTTTTTGACTAGCGGTGCTCCATAACATTTTAGTTATATAATATAAACATTATTGAAGGTCTCAATACTTTAGTTCATTTCATATGAGCCAACATGCTCGGGATTCAATTCCTTTGCATCAATCCATGGCATATATAATAACACGCATTTCTCATAAACACATTCGTCATGTAATCACATGGGTTTAACTCATACACTAGTGGCATACGATAAACTACTCCATGTATAATAATCCAACCAAGCCATTCATACAAGAATCGTCATCTACTCATTTCATGGCAAATCCTAAATCTAGAAATTTAGGCATTTCATCCAAGACCACATTTATCCACAAATATCAAGCAAGACACGTGAAATCAAACAAGATGATGTGCTCTCAGTTTTAACAAAATGGTTTTAGCAACTCACCTCGAGGCTCGTAAGCCAAAAGCCCCAATTTTTCACCAAGAACCCTAGCTTAAAGCTTGAGTGAACACCTAAACTGATAAGGAGTTAATACCTTGGATTAGTTCCATAACTACATCATACAACACTAGATCTATGCTTTAAAACCATATAGAGAACTCACCTTGAGGGTTTGTAACCAAAACCCCCAAATCCAATATTTAGGTCAAAATGTGGGAAAACCTAAAATCAAGTAAATCGGAACTCTATGTTAGTTTATAACTCCTAACACATAGGTTAAAACAATCCAACAAGGTTTAGATAAGCTCACCTAGTAGGATCTTGAACAAACCCTAGAAATGGAGAAGCACAAAAATCCAACGATGGAGGTTTTGAAGATGTAAGAGGTGGAGAAGATGAAGGTGGAGGAGATCTAGATACCAAATCTTGCTACCTTGAAGCATCAATCCATCCTTGTAGCCTTGAAGAGCTCGAAAACTCGAGAAGATAGCAAAAAGAATCGAGAGAAACGGAGTTGAAATGAGAGAGATATGAAGGAATGAAGAAGAGGGCTTAAAAATCACGTTTTTCAGGTCAGACCAGTAGTATCGGCGGGTTGTCGGCGGGTAATACCCGCATGTAACCCGCCCATGCTCAGAAATCAGCCCGAAACGCGTGCGGTTCACTGTTTTGGCCATAACTTCTTCGTTATAGCTCCGATTTCGATTCCGGAAGAACCGTTGGATTCGTATTTCAATTTCCCATCCGACAAGACCATAAAATCTAGGTTTTGATCAAAAACCCTATTTTTCATATTTATCCCAAAAGGTCTAATTCCGAAAATTACGGGTGTTACAATCCTCCCCACCTAAATAAAATTTCGTCCCCGAAATTCCTAATCTTTTTCCGAACCACAAAAGACAACTTCGCTCAGCGTTTTGCAAAGCTAAGACACTATGCTCTCTCTATATCCGTCGGTTAAATTAACATTCGGCTTACTTATGTCCACAATACGATCACTGAATAGTGTTCTAATTTAAAGGTGGTTCATCAAAACACCACAAGCTACTACTTTACGTCTACCTTTCGAAACGTGACGCGTTCTATAAAGACAAGATCACTAGAATACACAGCTTTAGTTCCTTGCACAACTTAACAAAACCAAGTCGACTAAAGTTTACGGTTCAAGGTACCATACATCCTTCGTCTTCTATTTAAATCGATCGCTCGGCTAAGAACCCCTTTACTACCAAGGAGTGTTTCAACACTCTTACTAACGGTGTCTAGCCGTTGCCATTAATTCTCAAAGAAATTCAAAAATTCAGTCTACTCGCCCAAGGATACCATAAGGAAGGTAAGTTTCTTCACTTAGCAAATCGCTAACTTCCACTGAATCCATAAATTTCCACATTCGCACTATCATAGCCCTTCTAATTATCCAATCACCTATGCAATTCTAACTTTGCCTTAGGTGACTAAATCTTGAATTTCTAAGTACGAACTCCTCACAAATCAATTATAAGCAACGTTTTCAAGATCATTTTACACTCTTAAAAGGCTTGTCTCTCTATGGCAATTTAACATATTGGTATCTTGCACCTCTCTCACGGCATGCAATGCCCTTAGCCAATCACATCACCACCACTCTTGTATTAAAGGTAACGTTTTCTTGATTCTTAGCCATACATAACAACTATTTTTCATCCTTGCAACCACCATTCGACTATGCTCTCTATGTTCTAGATTTGGGGAAGTCACTTGGTAAACACAACCAAAATTTTCCAAACATTCTAGCGCCTACAAAATCATACTTGTCATTTCAGATGATCTAACTTCGACTTTCGAGCACAGATTCCCATCTACTCTCTTCTTCATTCAACACTCGGGCCCATTACTTAGTCACACTATACTTACTATTATGACAATGAATTGTACGCCTATTTGGCACAAGATGTCACTATCTTATCCATAAGATTACCATCATGCATCAACTCGACTATAAGTAGCGCTTTCAACTCCCTTTATCCTTATAAAAGTTTCTTCCTAAGACAACATCACCACATTTCACTCGCACTCTTGGTTCGACCTATAATGTTCTTGCTAAAACACTTAATCCCCTTAAGACCGTTGCGCCCTTCCTGTTCCATAATTAAAACTACCAGGTCACCTCACGTCCTAGTCTTTCACAGTCTATGGAACAAGAAAATAGCTACCTAATCCACTCGATCTAATGATGGCACTTTCAGACATTCAACCAAGGTATGCTCCCCTGTGGATCAATACATACCTATCATGGCACTACCCAAAAATACTGCTTGCTTCCCGATTGCTGCTTTTATGGCTAAAACATCGGTTAAGGTATTGACAAACATAGGAAAAATTTGCAAAAGGAATCTGACCCAAAAGAACGAGCGACACACGAACTAACTAGAATGTACACATGCAGGGAGTTAACAAGAAGGTTACCCGGTACTACATCCATCTTCTCCTTCTCCTTATCGACAGACATCTGAAATGCTCGACTCAGTGCCCTTGGTTGGTTGTCTTTCCTTGCAATAGGCTCACTTAAGGCTCCGACCTGTCCTCTCATTAACCTTGGGCATTCTCATGAAATGCCTCGGTTCTTTACATTCGAAGCAAACTAGTCCCCGGATGGAGCAATCTCGAGCCATATGACCCCGTTTCCCGTATTTACTGCAACTGATAGGGTCTGATGGATGTTCGCGGTGACATGGCCCGTGGTGCTTGCTCCGGCACTTATAGCACCACCATAAATTGCGACGAGGCTCCCTTCGTCTCTCATCATTAGTCGTCTTAGTTGGACGTGGTTGTTCCGTCGGTTCTTCTCCTTTCCTCTTCTGCCCGGCTTGATAGTGTTCCATTCGGGCTTGGGTAATATCGTCTTCCACTCTCAACGATTCTTCAATAGCTTCGTGCAAGGTAGTAACCCTCGCGATTCTAACCACCGATTTCATCTCGGCCGGTAGTCCACGTACGTAAGCCTTTACCTTCGACTTCTCATCGGGAGCCAAGTGCTCCACCATCCCCAATTTCTCCAAGAACTCTTTCGCATAATAAGAAATGGGGTTGTTGCCCTTCTTCATCCCTCGGAACTCATCCTCGATCTTGTCAAGGGCCCGTTCACTACAATACTTCTCAAGTATCTTCTTCTTGAAATCGGCCCACGAAAGCCTAGCGTAAACCTCCGGCGAAATAGACGAGCGGGTCAAGTTCCACCACGTTAAGGCCTCACCCTTGAGAAGGTGTGAAGCGAACTTGACTCGTTGAGAGTCGTCGCACTCACTCGCCTCGAAGGCCATCTCTATCTCATGGAGCCAATACAAGCACGTTATCGGCTCGTTACACCCACGGAACTCGGGTGGCTTGCATCCCAAAAAGTTCTTGTATGAGCACCCCTTCGCCTTTGCCTTTTCTTTCTCTCCGGTCATTCGTGTTTCCTCGGTGACCACGACCACTTCGGTATCCCCAGAACCATTCCCGGCATTTTCTCCCACCGCTTCATTTCGGCGTTGGCTAGCTTCGCGATCCTCCAACATTTTCACAAAGGATTCCTGTTGTTTGTTCATGGCTTTGGCCACCGCCTTCATCACATTGTCGAACATCCTAGTCTCCGGGGTCACCTCGGTTAGTAACGGGTTTGGATCCTCGAGATTGACCCTTGGAACGTGCTCCGTTCCCCCACCTAGGATCGGGGGCCTCGGTGGAATCTCGACTGTATCGACCCGGTCATGTTGGTCGGCGGTCGAAGCGGTCAACTCGGGCGGTCCTCTCGCGGCACCCGTCTGACCACGAGTGTTCGCCATACAAGTCTGTCACACAAATGCACGAGAATAGGATAAAAATAGACTAATTTACGAATCTCAACATTTATCGTCCTCATAATAATAGTCACTCAAACACTCGCGTACAACGCATTCATAGATCAGTAGCTAGGTGATTTATGAACTAATCGTACCTAAGCATTCTCGTTACTATCATCATAACTCTGAATAAACGTGAATTCGTAATCCTATCACTCTCCCCACCTAAGGTTCTACCCAAGGTAGGCGTCATATTTACTAACTTGTTAAGTTTAAGTCTAGACATACTACAGTGATTAGCTAGTTCGCTTAAACTAAAGCTCTGATACCAACTTGTAACACCCCAAAATTTAGGGTAAACAAAAACTTTCATTTAATAGAAAGTTGGTGATACAATGCACGCCATAGCGCGAGCTCTTCCAAAAAACAGGGGTATAAGTAATGTATAATTACAACGTTTGTAATTGAATGAATAAATATCATAACCAACTAGTCTAGTTCCTATTAGGAAGAAGACTACAAAAGGGTTATCGCTCTACGGTCAAACTTGCGGTCTCAAGAACCGGTCTCTCCAACGGCCCCCCATGCTCGCTCTAATCCCAAGCCTACTTAGGAACCGCGTCCCTAGTACCTGAGAGACACATCGACACCAAACAAGTGTTAGGCTAAAGGAGCCTAGTGAGTTGTATCAACATAATATCATACATATAAAAGCATGTTAAGACATGTGGGATATACAAGAGTATATTAACAACCAAAAGGTAGCATGTTAAACCGGTTTATCTTTTATCTTTAAAAACCGTGGGAGCGACCCACTTTTGCCAAGCAAGTTACACCTCAGAGTCGAGACACCCCGTTGTCGTCCTCCTACGAAGACTCAAATAGACAACCTCAGAGGCCAGGCACATTCGCGGCCACACGAATGGCGAGGGACATAGGTGCACACCTTTTGACTAGTGCCACCCAAGACTGAGTCGAACTCGTGTAAACTTGAAAGTGCACACCTTTTGACTAGTGCCACTTTAAATCAATCTCTTTTCAAAAAACGACACAATGTACACCTTTTGACTAGTGTCACCTTGTCCAATTCAAGTATACGTAAAATATGGGTACTCACCTTTTGACTAGTGACGTCCCGATCCACTTTTTGACTAGTGACCAATAGCATCCCGCTTTTTGACTAGCGGTGCTCCATAACATTTTAGTTATATAATATAAACATTATTGAAGGTCTCAATACTTTAGTTCATTTCATATGAGCCAACATGCTCGGGATTCAATTCCTTTGCATCAATCCATGGCATATATAATAACACGCATTTCTCATAAACACATTCGTCATGTAATCACATGGGTTTAACTCATACACTAGTGGCATACGATAAACTACTCCATGTATAATAATCCAACCAAGCCATTCATACAAGAATCGTCATCTACTCATTTCATGGCAAATCCTAAATCTAGAAATTTAGGCATTTCATCCAAGACCACATTTATCCACAAATATCAAGCAAGACACGTGAAATCAAACAAGATGATGTGCTCTCAGTTTTAACAAAATGGTTTTAGCAACTCACCTCGAGGCTCGTAAGCCAAAAGCCCCAATTTTTCACCAAGAACCCTAGCTTAAAGCTTGAGTGAACACCTAAACTGATAAGGAGTTAATACCTTGGATTAGTTCCATAACTACATCATACAACACTAGATCTATGCTTTAAAACCATATAGAGAACTCACCTTGAGGGTTTGTAACCAAAACCCCCAAATCCAATATTTAGGTCAAAATGTGGGAAAACCTAAAATCAAGTAAATCGGAACTCTATGTTAGTTTATAACTCCTAACACATAGGTTAAAACAATCCAACAAGGTTTAGATAAGCTCACCTAGTAGGATCTTGAACAAACCCTAGAAATGGAGAAGCACAAAAATCCAACGATGGAGGTTTTGAAGATGTAAGAGGTGGAGAAGATGAAGGTGGAGGAGATCTAGATACCAAATCTTGCTACCTTGAAGCATCAATCCATCCTTGTAGCCTTGAAGAGTTCGAAAAATCGAGAAGATAGCAAAAAGAATCGAGAGAAACGGAGTTGAAATGAGAGAGATATGAAGGAATGAAGAAGAGGGCTTAAAAGTCACGTTTTTCAGGTCAGACCAGTAGTATCGGCGGGTTGTCGGCGGGTAATACCCGCATGTAACCCGCCCATGCTCAGAAATCAGCCCGAAACGCGTGCGGTTCACTGTTTTGGCCATAACTTCTTCGTTATAGCTCCGATTTCGATTCCGGAAGAACCGTTGGATTCGTATTTCAATTTCCCATCCAACAAGACCATAAAATCTAGGTTTTGATCAAAAACCCTATTTTTCATATTTATCCCAAAAGGTCTAATTCCGAAAATTACGGGTGTTACAAAAATTGATATTCAAAACAGATCCTTAGAATCAGGGATTGTTTAGGCTCATTTACTTAAGGATCGTTTAGGCTCATGAAGTAACTGAGTATTAGCGAGCCTCACTAGAGCCTCAAAGCATAAGCTCCAACGAGCTCGAGCTCGAGCTACTATAATTTTAAGCGAGCCTGGCTCGATTAGCTTAAAGTTCGACTCGGCTCGTTTACATCCCTATCTATAATTATATATTTTTTATTTGATAAAGGTGTAAAAAGAAAACGTAAGGAATATAAAACAAATAAACTACAAGTATTCATGATATTTGGTAATATGATTAATCCCACAAATGGAATATTGAGCTTATTTTGATGGTAATGACGAGACGGTTATAATGATATAATTGTAAACAAGAAAACATTTACAATGCATTTTAGTTTATAAGTGTGAGAATATGTGGAACCCCAGGATTAATCTCCAAAAGAGCCCTTGAGGAGAGAAGGGGGGTTCCAACATATATAGTGAAGATTTGGTCCAAGTCTAGCCGATGTGGGACTCTAACACGCCCCCTCCAACGAGGCTAGATGGAGGGCCAAAAAGGGCCACGAGAGGGCCAAGACGGACCAGGAAAGACCAGGAAAGTGCCGGCGTGTCAGTCCCTAGAGTGGTAGACCTTGGCTCTGATACCATGTGAGAATATGTGGAACCCCAGGATTAATCTCCAAAAGAGCCCTTGAGGAGAGAAGGGGGTTCCAACATATATAGTGAAGATTTGGTCCAAGTCTAGCCAATGTGGGACTCTAACAATAAGATAGCGTTTGGTACGCATACATGATTAGACAAGACAAGATTGGACATGACAAAATTGAACAAGACTGACATGACACGAGAGTAGGACTGGACATGAATGAAAGGGACATGATGGGACAAAACAAGTGTCTTTCTAGCGTTTGGTACGACTATGACTAAATATGACAAAACTAGACAAATTTTCTTCAAAAATTATTTTTATAATTTTACATATCATGAATTAGTTATACTTAAAAGAAATAAAGTAAATAATCTATTTTTTTTTGGAAGAGGATAAATAATCTAATTTATAAACTTCTTATACAGTTTTCATAAAACATAAAACCATACATATATAATAGCACCAAATTTGAATGAAAATTTTAATATAACCGATAATAGTGGGTATGGTAGAGGTAGATGTGGTGTTGGTTATGGTAGAGGTGGTGCAACTGTATTACTCGTTGTGACGATGGGCGATGGTGGTTAATATAGTATATAGTAGTGGTGGTTATGGAGAAAAGGAATACGATAGATAATAGTGGGGGTGGTGTTATATATTAATTGGTGAAGAAGGTACTTGTGACAATGTGATGGGGTAGTGGTGGTGGTTATGGCAAAGTGGTGGTGGCCAACGGTACTAGTAGAGTTATTAATGGACGGTGGTAGTGGGCAGTGGTAGTGTTAGGCAGTGGTGGTGGAGGTTATGGTTAAGGTGAAGTGGTTCACGGTGGTAATGGTAGTGGCGGTGAACGGTGCTGGTCGAAGGTGGTTATAGAGGTAGTGGAGAAGGTTATTGTGGTATAGCTAGAGATGGCAAACTATGGTGGGGGTCATGATGGCGGGGGCAAAGATGGATGGTGGTGGTTCCGCAGGTGGCTATAGACGGTGGTCGATGGTGGTTATAGATGTAGTGAAAGAGGTTGTGGTAGAGAAGATTGTGGACATGCCAAAGGTGGTGGTGGTGGTGGTCAGCCACAATGGTGGTTATAAAGGTTGTGTAGGAGGTGGAGGTGGCTAACGGTGGTGACAACAGTCATGACTAGTGGTGGTGACTACTAAAGCAAAGATCATATTAACGTTATATATCAAACGATGGTTAATTAATAATATTTTAATAGTATTGGTGGAATAAGAAATATTCTTTTTGGTCTCATGTTGTCTCACCTTTCCTAATTCTTGTTTATATCCCATGTCGCACCAAACATGGGACAGTGGAATAGTGGATTATTGTTATGTCCCATATTGTGCAAAACGTGTGACCATGAATTTTGTTTTGTCATGTCATGTTCCATGTACCCAACACAACCTAAATGATAACAAGATATAAAGTGAGGGCATTTTTGTCCATTTAGATATCTTTATTTCTCTATTTAAAAGATAAAATAATAACTAAATGATTATGTAATTTTATATTTTTTAATTTAATATTTTCAAATATATTCATTTTAGTTATTGTTTATTGGTTTTATTTCACTATTTTAATTCTCGAAACCTTATTATTGCATTTTAAAGCATTATGAGTTTTCATGTTTTTTTAAATAGTTGTTATAATACTTTATTAAAACTTACTTTTGTATATTTTTTCAATATTTAGATAATATCTTTTTTGTATTATTTTAATTTTAATATAGTAGTTAGTTTTTAATAGAAACTGCAACAAAATATACAAAAATAAGTTTAATGAAAATATTATAACAGTTAAATTTTAAAAAAATTAAGAACATTAATAATGCATTAAAGTGCACTAATAAGGTGATGAAAACCAAAATTGTGAAATAAAATAGACAAAAAACAACTAAAATGAATATATTTGAAAAACCCAAACTAAAAAGCATATAACTTATATAATTATATAAGTTATTATACACACATATATATAGTATTTAAATAATACATATTTTGTATTATATCTAGTGGTCAGTTTTTAAAAAGAAATTGTAATGAAGATATACAAAAATAGATTTTAAGAAAGCATTTTAGTAAATATTTTTAAAATTTTAAAAAGATTAATAATGCATTAAAATGCAATAATAAGGTAACGTGAACTAAAATAGTGAAATAAAACTGTAAACAATAAATAAAATGAATGTAATTGAAAAATATTAAACTGAAAAACATGTAACTATGTAATTAATTAGTTTATGTTAAAGAGAAAGAGAAATAGAACAATAAAGAATAGAGAGAATGAAACTGTAATTCTCATTAACCATAAAGCCTTTTAAATAGGGATGATTACATAATGATAATGATAAGTATGAAAGGAGATTTACTCCATAAATAACTCTGATATCTATCTCTATATCGTCAGATTCTTTAGACGATGGCACATTTATCCTACAACACTCCCCCTTGTGCCGAGTCAAGGGAATGGTGGTGCACATTCGTTGCCTCGTTAAAACCTTACGCCAAAATAAAAACCCAATGGGAAAAAATAAAAATATGACGAAGGAAAGAGTACAACGCACCAGTTTTCTTTGCAGTATAGACTTTTCCTTTGGTCTAATGTTTTCTCTGATTTGTACGTTAATCATGAGAATTAAGAAAACAAGATGGTATATACAATGTTGCCTCACTAAAACCTTACACCAAGGAACAAAACCCAGTGGGAAAAATAAAACCTTGGATGAAGGAAAGAGCACAACATACCAATATCAAATTTATAGTAGACTTCCCCTTTTGTCTACTACTCCCCCTGATTTGTGCATTAATCAAGAGAGTTATGGGAACATTAGTATTTAAATACTTTATACATGTTTCCCAAATATGGTTTTAGGTAATAATTTGGTAAAATATGTCACATACTTCTGATATCTTACTTGTATAATAACTTAAGCATAATATGCTTTGTTTATCACCCTTTATGTATCTTACTTTCATCTAATGATACATGATGCATTAGTTCCATATATGCGGGTAGGGTATTGGTAGAATCCAAAATACTAATTCCTCTAATATGTGTAATGATAGTCCTTAATCATGTACACTTTTGTAAAGTAATATTACTTGAATAGTTTAAAGAGATATCTATATATAAGGTTTGCTTAGTTTACTTACAAGCAATAAACGCGTTCCCCATTGTAATTCCTTATCTAATTTGGGAACAACTTTTGTATGGGTTATACAAATAACTAATATCAACAAATAATTATTAGTCGACTATTGCATTAGTCACTCATTGATTTGTATTGAAATTCCATTATCAACCCTAACCCTCTTTCTTTAGGTAAATCATAAGCCCACATCAATGGTTCCAAAATACTAATTTGATATCATTCCAATGACGTTGCGTTGGCGCTAAACTAAATCTAGCTAACAAGTTCATTGAGATATTATATATGGTCAATTGTAATATCTAAAGTACAATAATGCGCCTATTGTACTTAGGTACGGAATTCCAGCTCCGAACACCTCTTCGTCATCATCCTTTAGACGGAATAGATATTTCCTTATATCCAACACTTTGACCGATCATGGGAGTGCTAGCCATATACGCTTTGTCCATATTAAATCGCCTGATCATTTGGGGACATATGCGCATTGGTGGATTAATATTCCACAAACTTGGTGTCATAGCTCAAGTAGCATAAAACCAAGTTTTCCCAAGATCTTTCATCTCAAAGTCAGATTTCAAGTATCTTGTGGTTTCTCTTATTTCATCAAGAGTGTCTATTATGTTCGTACATCAACATGTTAAGCCATATTAAAAATCTGGAACTTGTTTTCTTAAATGAATACGCAAGGGCAAAATTTATGTTTTCGGCTTTATTGAAAAAACACTATGTGGTTTAGAGTTACTTAACTAGGTCAATTTCATTTCATCAAGTACTTTTATATATCTCTTAATCTAGATCCCCATAGATATATATCAACCACATCAATAAGCTGCATTTTCAATTCTTCGGAAACTATTATGCTAAATATTTAGCAGAACGTTTTAACGTTCATCACATGAGAGTAATTCTCGTTGTCAATCCAGGGCGTTGTGAGAAACCTTGCGCCAAAGGGAAGTCTTATACATCACGACTTAATTATTCTCATTACGCATCTAGAACAAATGATTTGTCTATGTCCTATAAGCTTTACACTTGGTGGGTTAACACTACCAAACCAAATACCTGTTCATTTGTTAAATATTATAATTATCCTGGATTGCTTATTTAGGCCAATTTTCTCTTGTTGATATTTTTCAACTGAGCATGGTTCGATTCATCGTGCTTTATCATTTCATAAGCAACAATATATGTAGATATCTATCATCATTGGGTATGATCTGTCCAGCGATTCATATTCATTTGAGAATTATTTTATCTTTGGAATCAACATTAACTTCGGAGCGTCCTCCAGTAATGATTCATGGACATAGTTTATAATAAGAGATAATCTCATAAAAGGTTGATGATAAATATTAGTTGTGCCATACTCTTCTCTTCCATTCGATGAGTATTTATCGAACCAAGTAGCTTCCCCCATTTCCTTTTGGGAGCTACGGCCTCAACCACACCTCCACCATGTGTGATTGCAACGCTCTGTCCAGTGGCGTTGTGCCCTTGTTTAGGGACTTTTAACTTTGCGGGTATATTTGCAGCTTGTATATGTGATCTTGTCACTTTTGGAATAACATTAAACGTATCAGGTATCGAGTCTGATTCGTTTAACTTCAAGTTTACATTGTGAAGTTTGGGGATCAAAATAAAATAGAATGAAAATATTCCATGACAGTTCCCGTCGTTCATTTGAAAAATACTTTTTCCTATCTCCCCCTAACGACGGGAAGACTGTCATCAAAGTGACAATCCGCAAATCATGCGGTATAAGAATCACCCATCAAATATTCTAAATAGCGGATAATTGTTGGAAATCCATAACCAACATAGATACTTCATCGTTTTTAATGACCCATTTTGGTGCGCTGGTGGGGCGCAATTGGCACATATACTGCACAACCAAACATGCATAAATGCAAAAGATCAGGCTTATATCCAGTTACCAACTGGTATGCATGATATTGGTTGGCTAGTAGTGGGTCTAAAAACAAATTACTAATGTTGCATGTAATATTGCATCCCTATGTAGATGTATGTAAATTGGTGCGCATAACCAATGATATAGTTATCATCTACATTCCTTTGATAACAACTTCTACTAATTTAGGAGACCATTTTATATCTACACATGGGGTATAGGAGACTCTACATTGATCTCACTATATATATGCAATAACCATCAAATCCTTATGATGTAATTCTCTAGCATTCTAAGTCATGTAAACTTATAAGACAATCAGGGTGGTGAGTCCTTAAATGTATAACTAGTGCTAGGAGTGCAACAATGTATGTGGACAATAATATGACATGCGTTCATCGTGTCGAAACCAGAACCATAGAGTACTTTAATGGTCCGCATTCTGGTTGTTTATGTCCATAAATATAACCTTGTATTCGTTGTAAGAATGGAAGATTTGTGAATTGTGTTCTTAGCTTTAGGATGGTCTCGTTCCTTCGTTGGCTAAGGATTATGGTATATAAAGTTATCGGTATTCGATAAGGCATATAGGGGGGTTGCTTCTTGTGCTGCAGAAGTCAACAGTTGTGTTTCTATTTTTCCTTTCAATCGAATAATGTGTCTATGTGTATCTTTAATACACAGATTTCTATGTCATGACCATGGTGCATATATGGTTATGTCGAAACATGTATGTGTCATTGTCCAAAAGTTCTTTATTGGTGACAAAATGTGATTTAATGACTTAGAGAATCCATTTATTTGACACGTTAATTTCTCTAATATATATTTCTTTCATATCATTAGAGTTTTATGTATATACCCATTTCTATTAGTATAAATTCCAATTTATACAAATATCTTAACAAGGTTTTTATTAATAAGACAGTTCATAGTCTAATTATTATGTCGGGGGAAAAAATATTAATCTATTTCTTTAGATTAGGTGGAAGGTCCCACAAACTTAAATTCTCCTCGATACATTCCTACATGGAACGGAGAATATTGGAGTTGTGTCTTGATGTATTTGTTTACATCTATGATGGTGAGAAAATTAGTATATATATGTAAATACAACTACTTTGAATATCGAATAAATACTCAAATAATCTAATATTCAACCAACATAAAAGAATGATTTAGTTCATAAGAGATGGTTTAAGGTAGTATCTAGCATAAGCATACATGTATTCATGTTAAAATTTAAAATGTCCATTATCACCTGAGACAATAGTTGTATATTTGCTCTAGGTTTTGAAAAATCCTTTATGACTCTTACCCTGACCCTGACCTCTTGAGGATCTCATCCACATGACTCATAAATGTCACATGTGTGAAATTTTGTTAAACTCACAATCCTTTGGAGTTGTTTCCACCTCTAACGCTTTCATTATTGGTCTTGGGAATTTCCTTTGTCCCGAAATGTCTAGTCTTGTTACAAAAAAAATATTGTTATGTCTCTCAACCATTTGCAGTAGGTTGATCATTACGTCTAAAAGTTAATTCCAACTTATACTAGTTCGTTAGTATGTTTGTTGGTATATAAAAGAAGGAAATAATGTTATGGATTATGTCATCTTCTGTGAGTTTCTTGACACATAAATTAAGACACGTTTTAAGATACAACATTTCTTTGTTGAAATCAATTACCTCTTGTAATTGAGTAAGCGAGTTTCATTAAGCTATACGATTCATTGGGGAAGTATATATTGGTTAGTACTATTGATTCAACTTTTTAGGACATCTCACAGTTCTTTGGATGTTTCTAGTTGAACATATTTAATTTCCTATGAAAGCTCAAAACATGATGGTAATTGCTTGTACCATTTTACGAGGTTGGTTTTATGGTCAATATGGAATTGATGGGTTTTAGGTATATTCTTCTACATTTATAACAAAAAGTTTTTAAATGGATATTCATTATTTGTACTCAAGTTCTTTTGAGTTTAGGACATCGATCCAAGGTATCAACTTTAGCATGAGTTGGTTCAGCCATATACATAGATAATAAATAAGGTGTAATTTATGAAGACAAAATTTATAGTGATCATGAAATCCCGTTATCATGGCAGTATAAGATTTAAGAATTGGTATTTTCAAAGGTTTCTTTTGTTGAAAAATGTTATACTAGTATTTCATTATTTGATAAGTAAATCGCAAAAACACTTTTGGACTTCCAGGTAAGAAGGGGAATCACGTGGATTGCTTGAGTCCCTACAAACCTTGGGCTATTTACACCGTTTGACAAAATCCATTAGATATCTTGCAATCACTTTGATTATGAAATACATTAATAACATTAATACTTTTGTTGATTTTGGCATGAGGCCAAAATGTAAGGTTGAATTAATACCATGGTGGTATTTTTGTAGGTTTTTAGCAAGGGGCCAAAAAAAGTGCGTTTGGCATATGAAGCCAATTTTAATACTTTAACACCTTAATAGTGTTTTAAAAATATTTTGTCATTAGACAAATAAATATTAGTTTTGACAAAAAGTGTACAAACTTTTAACATAATAATAATAATATTGTTAGGTTATTGATAAATACCAAGATATATAAACGGTTGGAAGTGTGACTTCCAAAATTTATGGAATTATAAGTAGGAACTTATAATTAAGATACTATGGGGAGAATATATTAGCAAATGGAAATGCTCCAAATCAAGTTATTCAAATAAGCAAATAGCATCCATATAGTTAAATCAAGCAATAAACATAACAATATTGTATCCAATTAAGGATATGCAAATAAAAATAGCATGTCAATAACAATAGAAATTATATGAATCCAATTGAAATTAATTGAAGGCACGGAAGTAAAATTAAATTAATCAATCTCAATTTTGATTTTGAAATAACCTAAAAAAAATTAATAGATAAATTAAATAAGCTAATACGATGACTTTTTTTTGTTAAATAACAAAAAAATAGTTAATAAAGAACGATAATATGGTTTCTTGAATTTGTGACGAAATATCTTTTATTTTGGTTTCAGAAAACCATAATAATATCCTTAATAAAGATAATCAACTTACTTTAATCATCATATATATTCTTAGCTATCAAGTAAAGAAAATTTGCCATCTTTATGAAATTTTGTATTTAATATATATGGATGAATCAAGTATAGAACAAAGCTAATAATTAGCAAGCATAATTAATAAAACAATAAGAGATATACATCCATATAAAAGTTGATTCAAAATTAGTAAATAAGTCATAAACTTAATCACTTAATTAACCTAGTTTAAATAAATTAAGGGTCCATTATAAAATTACATAATCATCATAAGACCTTAAGCATAAAACATACAATCCACGATGTATCACCATAAGAAAAAAAAATCCACTTTGTTGGTTGTTCCATTTGTCAATATCATAGCTTTTATATATGAAAGATTTAGAAAACAAAAATAATCATAGTTAAAAAGGATTTTATGAATAAACAATGTCAAATAAGATATCCATAAGAATATGTTGTCAAGGGTATATACTTTTTCTTTTACAAATCATTCATGAGGTTATTTGCATGTGTGAATGAATATGGGTAACATACGAAAGTAAACAAAACAAGGAGATAAGTAATACTAACATGCGATCATACTCTGATGATTGTTAAAAGTAAATAAAGAGAAAAGGAGAAACATAACTAACCAATTTGAATTTAGCAAGGAAAAAATAACTTTGGCTCCACGATGACAAGTAGCTTTTTGGAGAGCCCGTGTAGAGTAATGAATATTAAGCTACGTGCTGATAACGTGTTAAAGAGAAAGAGAAATAGAACAATAAAGAATAGAGAGAATGAAACTGTAATTCTCATTAACCATAAAGCCTTTTAAATAGGGATGATTACATAATGATAATGATAAGTATGAAAGGAGATTTACTCCATAAATAACTCTGATATCTATCTCTATATCGTCAGATTCTTTAGACGATGGCACATTTATCCTACAACAGTTTATAATATGTTTATTATTTAATCTTTTAAATACAGTTAGAGGGAAATCTAATGGACGATTTCTTGGGTTGTGGAAGTATAAATCCCAATTTTAAATATTTCAATAAATCACGAGGACCAAAATTAAAGTTTATATATATAAAAGAATTGTTTGACAACCTTTAAGAGGCTGAACATCATGCTTAATTAGTTGTACCTTTTAAAAATTAAAGATAATTGTAACTCCTCTTTTAAAGAGTGTAGATAAAAAAAATTAGATAAATAACTATAGGGTATAAAACATAAGTTTCTAAAAATAAATCATTAAGTATTTATGATATTTAATAGAGTATATTTTCCAAAATGAATCAAACTATACCCCCGAAAAGTTATTTTGTGTATCCACCTATCAAAAATGTTTTTGATGTATCAAACTTTATTTTTTTTGTTATTGTGTGTATAGTGACCTGCACAACCAGTTACCGACAGTTAGTAATGACGGCGGGAGGTTCTAGGCAATGGGATAGCGGTTCTAGGTAGCTGTGGTAGTGGGTGGTGGTTCTAGACGGCAACGATAGTGGTTTTGGGTGGTGGTTATGAGCGGCGGTGGTTCTCGATGGTGGTTTTGGGTGGCGGTGGTTGTAGGTGGTGGTTCTGAACGGCGTCGGTGGTGGTTCTGGGTGGTGGTTATGGGCGGCGCTGATTCTGGATGGTGGGTTTGGATGCTGGTTCTAGGCGGCGGTGGTTGTGGGTGGCGGTTTTAGGCGGCGACGGTGGTGATTCCGGATGGTGGTTATGGGTGGTGATGGTTTTGGATGGTGGTTTTGGGTGGCGGTGGTTCTAGACAGCGATGGTGGTGGTTATGGGTGGTGGGGGTTGTCGATGGTGGCGGGGGTTGTCGATGGTGGCGGTGGTTCTCGATGGTGATGGTTGCCGGTAGAGAGATCGTTTCCGGGTGATCGCCGGCGATGGTTTTGGGTCTCCGGCAATGGTCTCCAGTGGCGGTCTTCGAAGGTGGTTTACCGGTTCAACCGGTAGCAAGTCGTTTTGTAACACAATAGAAGAAAACTAATGTTTGATACATCAAAAATAATTTTTGATAGGTGGATACAGACAATAATTTTTCGGGTATAGTTTGATACATTTTGGAGAAGTATCCCTATTTAATAACATATGATTAAATCTAAAAATATTCGATATTGAGCATATTTTGAAGATATTAATGAGGATATTATAATAGTATAATTTGTATAAAAAACATATTTTTTCATGTATTTTAGTTCATATATGATTACTTATGCTAAAAGATAAGGGTGTAAATGGAAAATGGAAAATGAAAAAAATCTAATATATGAAGTGTAACACTCGTAAATTTTGATAGATTAACCCGAAGTAATCCCACTCTTTTTATAAGGAAGATTTATCTAAAGGGCTAGTTTTAACTTATAGTTGGATTCCTTTTAGGCAAAGAAACTTCAAAAATGTGAAAAGTTAGATTTTGGCCTCGGTACGAGTTTCGCGATTTTGCCCACGATTGTGCCATATGGCACAATAGCATGGCACTATCACACAAGTGGATTTGCCTTGGTGCACTTATGCGATTGTGACAGCGATTGTGACACTGTCACTATCGCTTGTCACTATAGCATACGGGTTTAAGTCTTAAAATTCTGATTTTCAACCTTTTCTTCTCATTTCTCATCCAAAACTTCTTCTCTCTTCTTTGGAGGCGATTTTAGAGACATGAATGCTCTACCACCAAGTGATTTCAAGGATAAATCATCACCAAGCTAGCAAGATTTAGTGCCTAGGTCTTCATCTCCTTCACCTGAAGCTTCCATCCACCATTGTTGAAGAGTTCCTCCATTGTTGGATAAGTTTTATTCAAGCTTTGAGTATAGATCTCGTATACATGATGAAAGTTAAGAACTAATCAAGGATTCGATTTCTTATCAGTTTAGGTGTTCATCCAAATCACCCAACTAGGGTTTCATAGATTTGGGGCTTTCGGATTTACAAGCCTCAAGGTGAGTTTCTAAACCTTTTGTTAAAACTAGATACACATCATCTTGCTTGTTTAACATGTCATTCATGATTTATGCAACAAGTTGTATTTTGGGATGAAATGTGTAAAATGATAAATTGTGGAAAAGTCATGAATACTTGCTGTTTGTGTAAAAATTTACTTAAATCGTTATCGTAAGATGTCGTGAGGCAAAATCGTCAAAAGAAAGAATTCTCGTTCGATATAAAACGTGCGATAGATAAAAGTAAATTGACAAAAAGATTGATGACGCAGGAAAAACCTCTGAATCGAGGAAAAAACCTGCGGCCGACTAAATAGAATAGTCGACGTTGCACTATAGATCACCAATAAGGGGTGATATCCTCGATGTTACAGTTGTATCGTACGATTACAATAAAGTAATGAATGCTATTGAATGTAAATACAGAGAATAATATTGTAATTGTTATATTTCTCTTTCCAATTAGTTGCCCCTGTGTGCAGTCTTGAGTCTCTTTTTATAGTTGTTGAGCTTGTAACCGTTTGATCATAATTGAGCAATAAATGCAACGGCTATAACTGAAGAGTGTTTCACGATCGTAACGTCCGGGCTCTTTAATGGTGAGCATATCTGGTTCAAACGGTCATATTGGGCTTGATAGGCGATGACTATGCTTCGAGCTTATCTTAGATGAGTATGCCTGCAATAAGAATAAACTAAAACATGTATATCGTTAGGTTAATCGTAGGATCATACGATGATATCATACGATTATCTTCGATGATCACTTATCTTTGTTTGACGGTAGTTATATCTTTATTTCAGGACCTTATCTTAATACAGGAATATCATCCTGGAATATATCTTATGATTTTATTCATTCGATCGTTCGATGATAAAATTTCAACGAAACAGTTTGCCCCCAAGATTTAGAAAATAAATTATATATTTTCTGAATCTTATATCTGCAAAATCAAATCGTTAGTACATCGATTTTATCATGATTAATCTATCGAATCTGAACCGTTTTTCACGTTAACGGCGTTATAACCTGGTTAAGTGCAAGCTGTCAATGCAACGGTTATAAGGGACAGGTGTCGATGCTCGATTCGACCTCAATTTCTTGGGAAGGAGTTTAATTTCATATAAAGATAAGATTTCTTCCATAATTATCTTTAAATCTTTTCCAATTTCAAACTCGAATTTCTCTTCAACCGAATCCTCTTAATCTTTGAGAAGATTTAGATTCAATCCGCCTATAAGGTATCTTTCTACCCCTTGTTTCAATTTCAGTTCATGCGTTTGAAAGTTAGAGCTGAGAAAAATCCTAGGAACTTCGACTTATTGCGTTTCGATAGGTTGCGTAGAAGTCTAGATCGACTTTGTTTTAGGGAAATCATGGAGGTTAGGAGCACAATCCAGGGAGAAATCGACCTAATCCACCTTAGGAAACTTGCTAAGATGCCTAAGGAGGCTGTAATCAAATCACCCGGTGAGGTTAGACCCGCCGATGCTCCGGCAGGTTTCTTCGCGTTATTCGAATACCCATTTAAGATAGGATTCACTTGGCCTTTCAGTCCTCTGTCTCGTGCCTTTATGACACGATTTAGTTTATCTCCTGGACAGCTCATGCCCCAATTCTGGAGGGTCGTGAGCGTTATCGAACGTGTCACTGAGAATTGGGGTAGAGACCCTTTCACCGTCGATGATCTTCTGTCGGCGTACACCGTTAAACCCTCTGATTACGATAGGTATGGGATTTATCCCAAGGGTAGGGGTGATGCCATGTTAGTACATGGTACTCAAGCGTTCGATCGAGGGTGGAAGGCTCGATATGCGTTCGTACGATCCTCATCGGTCTTGGAGGACGGTGGATGGGTAGCTCCAGAATGGAACCCACTAGGTATAGGTCGCTTTATGTATTTTTGCTTCGCATAATCTTTATTATATAATTTTCTTATCGTGTGTTATTTTTGCAGAGATCGAGTTTACCTTCGAGGAATCCACTGAAGCTGTTAACCGCTTCTTGGAGTACGGTGTTCAAGAAAGATCGTACGCCAAATCGAAGGGAAAAAGCCCAAGGGAGGACAGCGACGAAGAGCTCGAAGTTCAAGTGTTAAGTGAAGGAGAAGAAGAAGAAGAGATGGAAGGTAAATCGTGCGATAATTTCTTCCTCTTATCTTACGTTTTCTCAACTTTATCGTGCGATTAATAACGTACGTTTTTTTTTGTTTATTTCAGGCCAAAAGAAACCTGCTAAGAAATTGGCCAACTTAGCGGCGGCCAAGAGGGCTCTGGAGAAGAAGAAGGGGATAAGTGGCATGGAGCCACAACCTAAGAAGACAAGGTCTTCTTCGGGTGCTTCGATTGCATCAAAGGAAGCCGTACGACAGGCGGATGATGTGGTCGATGCGACCCCGATTCACACTGCTCCTCCTCCTACGATGTCTCCTACAATGTCAAAGGAGAAAAGGGCCTCGGTCGAGCCTCCAAGAGGGAAGGAGGGTGAAACGTCGATCAACATATCCCTGCCTTCAAATTTCCTCGACGGTGATGTCATCAACCAGGATGACTTATTCCCTGCTATCGAACAATACCTGCTTCCATCGCAGAAGGCTCACATGGACACTCGTCGGATTGGCGAGCTCGATGCTGGTGCGGTTGGGTACTCCTTCATGGTAAGCTATCGTACGATGTTTGTATCTTATATTAAATGTGCTGTTCTAACTGTTTTATGTTTATGTAGGCCTTCCAGGCGTGTCTTGGTCTTCATCAAAGGTTGGAGACCGTTCAGAGGGACATGAAGGCGAAGATGTCCAGCGAGAGGGCTGCAGTGAATGAGGCGAAGAAGGCTCAGGAGAAGGCATCGAAGATAGCTGCTGTTCTAGAAGCCAAACGGGTTGAAGTGGATGACTTGGTGGCTAAGCTGGATGAGGCTGAGCACGTTCGATCAGAACAACGTGCAAGGCTGACAGCGGCGAATAATCGTGTTGCCAAGTTGGAGGAGGAACTTGCTGCGATGCGCACGGAAATGGCAGATCGAGAGAAGGCTTCATCTTCTGAGATCCAGGATCTCAAAGATGAGATGGTGTTATCCAGGATGGTGGCCCGTGCAGCCGTAATACGCCAATTTATTGGTGGCACGTACACCATCGAAGCTGCTAAAGGTGAGTTGGGAGCCTTCCGTGATGCGATGGGATCCGATGAGCTCTTGGATGCTGACGACGCCAAGGATGCTGATGAAGAGGAGGAAGGTGCTGAAAAGAGCAAAGAGGCCGAAGTCACGATGATCGAGGAGGAGGATAAGAATGAAGACGCCTCTGGATCCGTCATCGTGGATAAGGCTGTTGAAGACATTCCTCCCCCCATCGTAGAAGTTAGTGTAGGAGAGGATACGGGCGTAGAAGCCAATCCTGAAAATTAAATTTCTTTTGATGTAATCGTAGTACTTTCAAGTACCTTTTAATGAAATCAGCTATTTTTTGCAATCGTGCGATGTTTCAGTACTTGTTATTTTTGTTCTAAGTACTTTTAGTAAATAGATAATCGTGCGTTTTAGCTGATTTAATGTTTAAGGCCTTAATTAATCGTGCGTTTTGACTTGCGATGTTTATCGTGAGTTTAAGGCACTTAGAAAATTTTTTAGAAACGTTTCTGTTAATCGTGCGTCTGGCGTTTTGACTTGCGCTCCTGCGATTTGAAATTGATGCATCTTTTAAGTTCTATGCGATTTTGAGCATATTGTTTTATCGGGCGATGTTTGCCATAGATCGTGCGATGTCTGCGGTAGTCGTGCGATATCATGCGATAATCGTGCGATGTCTTGCGATAATCGTGCGTTACCTGCGAGTAAAATTGGCTAAGGGGTGGCCGTTGGATTGACCAACGGCGCTCCGATGCCTAAGTCAGTAATCATTTGATGAAATAATAGTAGAAATAAAAAGGGTTTTAGAAGTAGTACCTTTTTAGATGAGTTGCATTCCAACTACGTGGGATTTCATTACCTTCGATGGTTGAAATCTTATAAGCACCTTTCCCCACGATTTTGGTAATGATGTAAGGTCCTTCCCATTTGATGGAAAGTTTTCCAGCGTTCGATTCTTGTGTATTTGGAAAGACACGTCGTAGGACATAATCTCCAAGTTGAAATACCTTGACTTTTACCTTTTTATTGAAGTAGTGTTCAACCATGGCTTTCTGCGATGCCATTTTTTGAAAGGCTTTCTCTCTTAGTTCTTCCAAAGCATCAATATCGTAACATAAGTCTATTGAGTTTTGTTCAATCGTACGATGTCGAGCAACAGGAACCTGTGATTCGATTGGAAGGACTGCTTCACATCCATATACCAGGGAAAAAGGAGTTTGCCCAGTTGCAGTTCTAGGTGTCGTGCGATTTGCCCATAAAACAGATGGTAACTCTTCGACCCATCGACCCTTTGCAGCTTTCAACCTCTTTCGAATAGAATTAATAATGGTCTTGTTGCTGGATTCGGCCAAGCCGTTGGATTGTGGATATCTTGGAGTCGATGTAATGAGTTTTATCCCGCGTTCATCGCAGAACTTTCGAGTTCTCTCACTTATAAATTGGGACCCATTATCGCACGTTATTTCTGATGGTATTCCAAACCTGTAAATAATGTTAGTTTGGATAAAGGAGATAACTTCCTTATCCCTAACCTGTGAGAAGGCTGCGGCTTCAATCCATTTAGAGAAATAATCAGTAAGAACAAGTAAAAATACTTTTTGACCTGGAGCAGGTGGTAATTTTCCTACGATGTCCATCCCCCATCGCATGAATGGCCATGGGATTAAGACAGAGTGTAGGGGTTCAGAAGGTAGATGTGACGTACCTGAGTGTTTTTGACAAGCATCGCACCTTTGAACATACCTTATCGAGTCCTCTCGAAGAGTAGGCCAATAATATCCTTGTCTCGAGATTCTGTTAGCAAGACTTCTGCCCCCAGAATGGTTTCCACATTCTCCATCATGCATCTCTTGAAGGATTCGATCGATTTGTTGCTTATTCACCACGCATCGTAATATTAGACCCGTTGTGGACCTTCGATACAATTGATCATCGAAGATCGTGTATCGAGAGCTTTTAAATCTGATTTTCCGGGCTTCTAATTTGTCTTCAGGGAGCTGGTCGTTTTTGAGATAGTTCCATATATCATTCGACCAATCGTGGTTTTCTTCGATCAAATGAGCTTCTTCGATTGTTGGCGACATAAGATGTATTATCGGAATACTTTCTAAAGCTGGTTCATTGAATGCGGATCCCAAGTTAGCCAAGGCATCGGCTTGCATATTCAGGTCTCTTGGGATTTGCTCTATCGAGAACTTATCGAATCGTGCGATCTTATCTTTTGCGATCTTGAGGTACGATATCATCTTTGAATCTTTTGCTTGAAATTCGCCATTGATTTGGTTCACTACTAGTAGTGAATCACTTCGTACGTGTAGCCATCGTGCTCCCAAGTTATATGCCATATCCAACCCAGCGATCAAGGCTTCGTATTCTGCTTCATTATTGGTAGTTTTGAATTCGCATCGTATCGAATACACCATATTGCCCCCATGTGATGATTTCAGGACAATTCCCAATCCTGATCCTCGTGCGTTGGAAGCTCCGTCAACATGCATGGTCCATGGCTCGTTGTCCTGAATCATCACATTACTGATTTCATCGTACGATGGCTCTTCGATTCCAGGACTGAATTCAGCTACGAAATCTGCTAACGCTTGAGATTTTATCGCTGTTCTTGGTTGATACGTTAGATCGAAGCTGCTAAGATAAATACTCCACTTTGCTAATCGTCCTGTAAGTTCAGGCTTACGAAGTACGATCTTAAGAGGATAGTTAGTAACAACGATTATATGATGCGATTCGAAATAATGCCTTAACTTTTTTGCTGCAGTTACGAGGCCAAGTAAAAGCTTTTCCATAGACGTGTACCTTGTTTCAGCATCGAGGAAAGACTTACTTATGTAATAGATAGGTTGCTGATGTTGGTCACCTTCTCGTACGAGCACTGCACTAACGGCGTTGTTACTTACAGCGAGGTACAATTGCAAGCTCTCACCTTCGATTGGTTTCGTCAACAGTGGAGGATTGGACATATATTTCTTTAAGCTTTGTAGTGCTTCCTCGTGTGCTTCTGTCCAATCGAAGCCTTTGTTTTTTCGAAGCACGTTGTAGAACAAGTGACACTTATCGGATGATCGTGAGATGAACCTGTTCAGGGCCGCTACTCGTCCGGTCAACTTTTGTACCTCTTTTACATTCCTTGGTGATTGAATTTCCAGGATTGCTTTGATCTGTTCTGGACTTGCCTCGATCCCTCGTCGTGTAACCATGTATCCAAGAAATTTTCCCGCACGCACTCCGAAAGAGCACTTGGTTGGGTTGAGTTTCATCTTGTATTCTCGTAATATATCGAACGATTGCTTCAGATGCTGGATATGATCTTGTGATCGTTCCGATTTTACGAGCATATCATCGATATATACTTCCATCGTACGTCCGAGATGATCTTTGAACATCCTGTTTACGAGCCTTTGGTACGTTGATCCAGCGTTCTTGAGACCAAATGGCATTACTTTGTAACAGTATATGCCCTTATCGGTCATAAACGCAGTCTTCTCTTGATCGTCTTTGTGCATTAGGATCTGGTTATATCCGGAATAAGCATCCATGAACGTTAGTAGCTCGTGCCCCGCAGTTGCATCGACCATCGCATCAATATGTGGTAAAGGAAAGGGATCTTTTGGACAAGCTTTGTTTAGGTCTGTAAAGTCGATGCATACTCGCCACTTTCCATTCTTCTTTTGTACTACCACCACGTTGGCGAGCCAATCTGGATACTTTACTTCTCGAATTTTTCCTGTTTTGAGTAGGTTGTCTACCTCCTCATTGATGACCTTGTTGCGTTCTGGTGCAAACTTGCGTCTTTTTTGCTTAACGGGTTTAAACGTAGGATCCACGTTCAACTTGTGCGATATGATGTTAGGATCAATTCCTACCATATCCTCGTGTGACCACGCAAAACAATCCGAGTGTTCCTGCAAAAAAGAAATTATACTATTTTTTATATCAGGGGTTAGAGTTGCACCTACGAAGACCTTGCGATCAGGATGTTTGTGATCCAACACGACTTCTTCTAATTGAAGATCATCGTACGATCGTACTCCATCCTGGCTCTGTAATTGCTAGATATCGTGCGGTTTGGCCTTCATCGCAATCTTGTAGCACTCCCTTGCGATTTTCTTTTCGCTGACTATCTCTTGCACGCCCCAGGGAGATGGGAACTTGATCTTCTGATGATACGTCGATGGTACAGCCTTCATATCGTGAATCCAAGGTCTTCCAAGTATGGCATTGTAAGCGGAAGGACAATCGATGACGTTGAACTTTGTTTGCTTGTTTATGCCTTTAGCGAAGACTGGTAGTATGATTTCTCCAAGAGTACTAGTGGCATCTCCGTTGAATCCAATTAGCGTTGTTGTTCGTCGTACGATGTTGGACCGATCGATACCCATGATCTTGAGTGTTTCTGCGAATATCACGTTGGCTGAGCTGCCTCCGTCGATTAATACTCTCTTGGTTAGACAGTTACCAATTGTCAACTGAATAACCAGTGCATCATGGTGTTTCTGATGAGTGTCTGACATATCTTCGATATCGAACGATATCTTCGTAGCATCGAGCTCCTTGTCTTCCGCAGTCCTGGATTCATTTGGGATGGGATGTCCTTCAGGTCCTTCTCGTGCGTGCCTTTTTGCTGCAGAATAGGTAAGGCCACACACTTCTGATCCTCCTGTAATGCAGTTTACAACCTTCGTTGGAATGGGTGACGTCGGTCTTTTCGAATCATCGCCTAGAAGGTTTTTAAGATGTCCGTTCGATTTGAGGTATGCGATCTCCTTCTTCAAGCTGATACAATCATCTGTATTGTGTCCGTGGTCGCTGTGGAAGTCACACCATTTTGTTTGGTCTCTATCCTTGCTAGGATTCTCTGGTTTTTTGGGCCATCGTACGTTGACTTCCAAGTTCCGTAGAGAATCCACTAAGTCCTTCGTTGTACCTGCAAAATGGTAAGTTGACAAATCTGGATATCTTACTTTACCTTTACCTTGGTTTGAACGTTTATTCTGATCGCGTCGAGAATTATCAATCTTGTTTACTCGTTTAGGTTTGAAATCATGTTTCTGCGCTCCAAGATTTTTCTTATCGTTCGAATGTTTACACCGGAAAAGGGCATCATCTTCGATTCTCATGTGTGCCAACGTACGAGCTCGTACATCATCGAAGTTTTCTGGTGGATACTTCGTTAAATCTGTGTATAACTCCGAGGATGTATCTAATCCACGTTTGTATGCTTCGATCGCCGTCCGCACATCGCAGTTCTTAACTTCGATCATCTCTGCATTGAACCTGTTAAAATATTCACGAATGGTTTCACCTGTTTTTTGCACGACATAGTAGAGATCGCTTGTTTGTTTCTCCATCTTGCGACTGCTTGCAAACTGTCGAGTAAACTGGTTTACTAACTCAGACCACGATGCAATGCTCTTGGGTTTCAAATTGATTAACCACTGCAACGCAGCTCCGGTAAGTGTTGATCCAAAGCCCTTGCACATACATATTTCTTGAAACTGGGTTGGAATAGGAACTGTCCACACTAGCTGCTTGTATTGTGCGATGTGTTCCACAGGATCGGAGATTCCAGAGTATTTTGGTGTGAAAGCTGGGATGTTATATTTTTTGGGAATATCAACAAGAGCAATCTCATCGATATAGGGTGAGGCTTGGAATCCAGTTTTAGGTTCAACTTCGATGGGTACAGCAGCTCCAGGAAGTTTGGTTAACAATGCGAGCATTGCTTTATTTTGTTCTTCTAGCATTTTTAGCCGAATATCCACGATATCATTGGGTGGTGGATTACTAGAGGTTCCTGAAACGTTTGATAAGTTTGGAATATGGGTTATGGGGGTAGCTGCGGTGGGAACGTGCGATATAGGTTCTGGAATAGGTATAAAGGGACGAGGCCCTGTTTGAGGTTGGTTGTAAGTAAACGTGGTTGCTCCTGGGTAAGGACCTGATGGTAACGGAGGGAAGATAGGACGTGAATTGTTGACTGGAGGTGGCGGTGGTAAGCTAACTTGCGATATTTGCGGTGGTGGTGGCAAGTTAACTTGCGATACTTGAGGTGGAATGAAAGATTGTGACATTTGTGGTTGGACAAATGGAGGTTGAGAAACAGGGGGTGGATTTTGAGGAAAGAATGGCCTTTGTTGATGAAGGGAAACTGGGATGTGAGAAGTTTGTGGATTCGATGCTCTCAACCTAGACAGTTCACCATTCATTTGTAAATTCTGCTCATTCAACCACTGGATTTGTTCTTGTGCTGCTGCCAATTGTTGCTGCAAGGTTGTTTGAGAACTGCTTGCCATGTTCCTGTACTCGATTCACAAAGAAGCTCGGAGAAATAGGTTAGTAAGCTGACGCCTTATCGAACAAGATTTTCTCAAAACGGGCCCCACGGTGGGCGCCAAACTGTTTGTGTAAAAATTTACTTAAATCGTTATCGTAAGATGTCGTGAGGCAAAATCGTCAAAAGAAAGAATTCTCGTTCGATAAAACGTGCGATAGATAAAAGTAAATTGACAAAAAGATTGATGACGCAGGAAAAACCTCTGAATCGAGGAAAAAACCTGCGGCCGACTAAATAGAATAGTCGACGTTGCACTATAGATCACCAATAAGGGGTGATATCCTCGATGTTACAGTTGTATTGTACGATTACAATAAAGTAATGAATGCTATTGAATGTAAATACAGAGAATAATATTGTAATTGTTATATTTCTCTTTCCAATTAGTTGCCCCCTGTGTGCAGTCTTGAGTCTCTTTTTATAGTTGTTGAGCTTGTAACCGTTTGATCATAATTGAGCAATAAATGCAACGGCTATAACTGAAGAGTGTTTCACGATCGTAACGTCCGGGCTCTTTAATGGTGAGCATATCTGGTTCAAACGGTCATATTGGGCTTGATAGGCGATGACTATGCTTCGAGCTTATCTTAGATGAGTATGCCTGCAATAAGAATAAACTAAAACATGTATATCGTTAGGTTAATCGTAGGATCATACGATGATATCATACGATTATCTTCGATGATCACTTATCTTTGTTTGACGGTAGTTATATCTTTATTTCAGGACCTTATCTTAATACAGGAATATCATCCTGGAATATATCTTACGATTTTATTCATTCGATCGTTCGATGATAAAATTTCACCCAAACATTATAAGATGATAATGATTCTAATTGAGTAGGATTTGATGTACTCACATTGTGTGAATAAATCCTTGAATGCTATGTGGTGTCTATTATGATGATGAGGCACTTGGATTTTATACATGACATGGTATAACCTGTGAAAGGTTGGATTGTTGATAATAAATGGCATGGTTTAATACGTAGAGGTAACTAAACTCTACCAGGGAATAATAAACATGAATTGGACAAAGTGACACTAGTCAAAAGGTGTGCACCTACGTCTATATTTGGAATTAAATTGATATGAAGTGGCACTAGTCAAAAGGTGTGCACCTATGTCCCTCACCATTCGTGTGGCCGCGAATGTGCCTGGCCTCTGGGGTTGTCTGTAACACCCGGAATTTTATGAAATCGAAATCGGTTGATAAAAGTGAATAATTGGGATTCAAATTAATATAACGCATTACCTTCCCAAGTTAATTATCAGCTCGTATTTAAGTTTATCTGTTGAGTCGGATGATCGAGTTATCAGTTTCGGGATAAGAAGGTAAATACCCGAATTAAGGAAGGGGTGTAGTGAAACTAGCTCACTAGCTAGTTATAACCCCTCACCCTTTCATTCTTTGTGTGTGTGTTATAGTGTGAAGAGAGAAAAGGGAGAAAAGAGAGAAAAGAGAGAAAGGGAGGGTTTGGAAGAAGATTCGAGATCCGGAGGAAGAATCGAGCTTAGAAGGTGAAATCAATCCGTGAGGTGTCGTTAGAATCAAGTTCCTTACGAAAGGTACGGTTTATTTCGTGTTGATTTCGTGTTTTAGTTGAGTTTTGAGAATCTTGAAAACTAGGGTTTATATTTGGGAAAATCATAGATCTTGATGATTTATAGGTGTTTTTCAAGTTTGGTTGTTAGTTTATCGTGTTAAATCATAGTAGGGTCGATTGTAATCATTAGTGGGGTGTTTTGGGAGTCGATATTGAGTTTTGGGTTGAGTTTGGTAAAGTTTTTTCGAAGGAAATCGCGAAGTAGAAAACACAGCTAAAACCCCGCGACCTGGCCCGCGACCTGAGGTCGCGGGGCAAGGTCGCGCAACTCCCTGCCCGGATTTTGAAGTTTTTCGTTTTCGTTCCTTTTCGAGTTTTGGCTTTGGGCTTTCCTTAAGGGTTATATTAGATGATGTTTGGAAGATTTTGGGGGCAATTGAGATAGTCTAGCCTAGCTCTAGACTAGTGTTTCGGTTGTGAAACATAAGTGTCATTTTGGTGGCTTATTGATGTATACCATGATATGATTGTATAGGTACAATCGTGTGACGTGTTTAGCTATCTAATCCGTGTGGATTGTGAAGAATACCAAGGTGAGTTGCTAAAACTATTTTGTTAAAACTGAGAGCGCATCACCTTGATTGATATATATATATATATATATGTCTTACTTAGGAATTGTATACATGAAATGATCAATCGTATGCTACCTTGTGTGAGCTATATTCATAAGATTATATGATGAATGTATGCATGAAAAATACGTGTTATTATGCATGCCACGGAATGATGCGAAGGAATTGAATCCCAAGCATGTTGGCTTATATGAAATGAATGAAGGGCTTAAGACCCTCGATCAATACCTATGAAAGGTTAAGATAGTGGTATGAGTCTTTCTAGACAGTACACACATGCCTCCGAAGGTGTCATGATAGAAATGGCATCGAGGTTGATTAAATGTAAATAACGTGGACGATCCAACGCAATGTGTCCACACCCAATAGTCTTGGGAGGTCCTGAAATAGGGACGCACCTATGTCGCCGGCTCTCGGGTGGCTCCGAGATGCGCGGGCCTCGGAAGGTGTCATAGTTGAAATGGCATCGAGGTATTGGGAAGCAACGAATGTAGGGGCATTGGTTGGTGGAAATGGGTCGCTCCCATTGTTTCCGAAGATAATAATAAACCGGTTTAACATGCTACTTCGTTGTTAGTATGATATTGTATATTCGCATGCCTTAACATATTTTATATGCATAGTGTCATTTATACAACTCACTAGGCTCCTTTAGCCTAACACTTGTGTGGTGTCGATGTGTCTCTCAGGTGTTAGTGGCGCCGCTCTAAAGTAAAGGCTTGGGTTTAGAGTGGGCTTGGGGAATCGTGTGAAGAGACCGGTCATTTAGACCGCGAACCGATAGTAGAATTGATAACCCTTTTTGCAGTCTTTTTCCTTGTTAGGAATTAGACTTGTTGGCTGATATACCGCTGCATTTAAGTTACAAACATTGTAATTGTACATTACTTCATACCTCATTTTTGGGAAGAGCTCACGCTTTGGCGTAATTTGTATTACCACCTTTCGTAATGAAAGTTTTTGTTGACTCCAAATTTTGGGGTGTTACATTGTCAATTCGGGTCTTCGTATGAGGACGACAACGAGGTGTCTCGACTCTGAGGTGTAACTTGCTTGGTGGAAGTGGGTCGCTCCCACGGTTTCGAAGATAAAAGATAAACAATAAAAGCATACCCTTATTATGTTCATTTATATGCTTTCATTTATTGTTATATGCTTGGTACAACTCATCAGGCTTTCTGGCCTAACACTTATTTGGTGTCGATGTGTATCTCAGGTTTTAGTGGCAAGCACGCGTAGATGTGAGAGATGAGCATCGGGGGATGCTTATGGGATCCGGACCTTTGTACCAACCTTTCTTTTAAGGTTTTTGTTAGCTTCAATTTTCGGGGTGTTACATGAAGTAAACGAAATGACTACTTATAAGGCTATAAAGTATAATTTAAAAATTAAAAATAATTTTATTTTGAAGAAGTTGTCGGAAGTAGAAGGTTATGAAACTTTATCATTTGTAGTTTTGTATATTAAGCTTATAAAATGAAACCTCTTAGAACTTCTAAAATTTCAAGAATAATAGTAACTCCATTTTTATAAAGGAATATAGATACATGAAATAATAAAATAATTATTGTTGTGGTAAGAGCATCTCCAACAGCTATGCTAAAATAAAAAAAAAAATGAGGATTTTAGCATATGTGTTGCTCCAACAACTATGCTATCATCTATGCTAAAATAGTAAAATGAGGAGAGAGATTGTAAAAATCTCTAAATTTAGAGAAATTTCTAAATGGAGAGAGATTAATGTTTCAACCAATGGGATTAATTGAAGATAGATGTTTAAGAGAGATAAATGATTGTTTTAATACTTTAACCAATAGGAACAATGTTAGAGTTGCTATAATAGAATAGTTGTTGGAGTTAGATGCAATTTTTTTTTAGAAATTTCAACATTATTTACTCTATTTAAAAAAAATTAGCATAGCTGTTGAAGATGCTCTAAGAACATCACTTCAAAAATTTGCAATCCAGGGGCGCAAAAGATTATATAAGTTAGATATGACATGTTGGAAAGATTATAATTTATATAAATATATATATATATATATAGGAATAATCCGTTGCAAACCATGTAGATTGTATAAACTCTACAAACCTAATCTTAACCATTGATTTTATTTATCTCCTATTTTTTAGGTGGTTTTCAGATGTGGTTGAGAGAAAATCTAGAAACTGAATTAATCCACACCATTGATCATCTACATGTATGGTCGAGATTGGCTTGTATAGTTTGTACAAATTATATGGTTTGTAACAGATACGACCCTATATATATATATTATTTCCATTTATATTATTTTAATTTGTTTACACTAATTTGTGTAAGTTTTAATATGTATTCTTTGCCAAAAAAATTTATTCAATCACTTCACAATAACTAAAAACCTTATTGTTCAAATATTCAAGGTGAATAAATCATGGTTCATTAGTTTATAGAATTCGATGTCCGCAGTAGCTTGAGAGCTTCGCCTGCATGCAAATTTGTAGAGGACCTCAACTTTCTGTATTCTTCATAGATGGTAGGCACGTAGACACGAGGATGGTCGGCGTCCACAAGTTCTGCCAGTGGTTCGATTGCCTCTTTTGGTCCTAAAAGGGCAGATACAATCGACAAACGAATTGTTGCTTCTTTGCATTGCACCCTATGTATCACATTGCAAAATCTTCCATTGCTCCACACCTTTAAATATCATCAAATATCATGATTCAAAAATGGGTATATTCAATTAAAAAATTTAAGGGATGATCACTTTCATGTTGTTTGAAACCATCAAACAAATGGTGAGATCCATGTGAAAGTTTTGTGTTTTAGAAATTTTATATATACTTCAAAAAATGATGGTTTGAAAACGAACCTTGGCCATGTCACCGAGGTTAACAATGAGGGTACCGGGCCAAGGGTCCACAGGAACAAAGTGACCGGACTTATCCATGACTTCTAGACCACACACGTCTTCATCGTCTTGGACAATATATATGAAACCAGAGTCTGTGTGTGTTGTGACACCACTCGACCCAACACTTTGAGGAGTAAAGTGGTATTTGTTCATCTTGAATTGGCATATCCAATTCTCAAATATTTTCACTTTTTACCCCTAAACCTTCAGCTAATTTCTTTGCGATCCTCATAAAAAGTTCATGTATTGCTCCAACATATTTAGTCATTATCTCCCTGTTACAAACAATATTTTAATTTAAAAAATGATTCTAGAAAATGTACCCTATCAATAATTAATGATAGTAGACGATCATTAAGATGAAAGACCAAATTGAAAATAAATTAATAGGCGTTAAAGATTCTTATTTAATAAATAAAGTTCATAGACCAATTTCGTAAAAAACCAATGGCTATAAAAATAATTCATAATCTGCTGTATCAATTTTATACGATTATCAAATTATAAATACCATGTATAGTGTTGTGGCAAATCAAGCATTTATTAAAAAAGTCTGATTTATATCATGCATGTTAGATCGTTCAAAAGAATCCAATGACGCCTATCTTTTTCCTATTTATCCACACCTTATAGAATCATACTAAACAATAAAGCTTGTTGACCAATATCAAATGTTAGCACCGGTGATCTTGGAGAGAGGGAAAAAGAGGGGGAAAGAAAGCACCTTTGATGGGGTGAGGCATCCAATTGAGAATAAAATGTTTCAACATCATGACGAATAGCCAGGCTATAAAATCCCAGTGTCTCAAACAACGGGTTTTTTGCTGTCGGAGCTAGATATCCGGTTCCATTAGTGACATCTACGTTCTGACGCTTGATCTCCACCGGTAAATCAAAGAACGACTTGGTCACCGATTTCATTTCGGACATCAGTGTTGCGGGAAGGACTTCATGGTGGTTTAGCAACCTAAAACATCCCCATCCTTCACATGCTGCCATCAATTTAGATGATTGATTAGGAAAATCATGTAGATCGATCACTGGAATACTGCATCTAGTGGCCATCTTCGATATTTGCCTAAAAATTTACAGATGTCCTTTTGTGCGTAGAGAAGATGGGTGTTAACAAATATGCAGTTATCATATATATATATATATATATATATATGGGCTCTCAAATTTGATTATGAACGTAAGAACAATCGAGAGCGCACCACGTGTCATATTTAACTCATATTCAGTCTGAATTTTATAGGTTTATTCACACTGAACATTATGCATTATTCAATGCAAATAATACAGTATTCAGACTGAATAATACAACATTTAGTATTATCTAGTTTGAATACTGCATAAAATTCAGTCTGAATATTGTGTTATTCACCTTGAATAATGATTGATATTTAGTCTAAATAATTATTCAAGGTGAATAACACAATATTCAGACTGAATTTTATGCAGTATTCAAACTAAATAATACTGAATGTTGTATTATTCAGTCTGAATTAAATCATCTTATATTATTCAGACTGAATATGCTACGTAACATGCTTTCGATTGTTTTTACGTTTGCAATGAAAAATGAGTTTCATTTTAACTCTCTCCCTCTCTCTCTCTCTCTCTCTCTATATATATATATATATATATATATATATAGGTGAAAGTTCAATTGTGAACCAAGTTTTCAATGTGAACATGAGGACAAATATGGGCCCTTAGATCAACTTTCACTTATTAAATCAAAGGCATCTGGACACGGTGACATTTTTGCAATTAAGTTGAAAACTCAGTCCATGGCTCAAAGGAAAATAAAGCGTGTAGGGGTAAAAATGGAAAAAAAGTACACTTCAAATCACTAGACATAGACTTCTTCATCTTCATACCTGCAACACTCCTCTTTCTCTCTCTCTCTTTCTAAAATCCACCTGATAAAAAAGCCTCTCTCTAAAACCTCCATTAACAATCGTTCGAAGAAATCAAAAGTAAGAAATATGTATGAATCATCGATGTCTACCTTTGCCGCCATCGCCACCACCACCACCTTCTACCTCCACCATCGTCGTTCATCCTTCTAGATCTGGCCGTCGTCGGAATCCTCCACAACACCGGTGAGATCTCAGCCTCTTGCACCACCTTGTGGCTCCACCACCGTCCAATTACCGTCGTGGCTCCACCACCGATCGTTCATCACCGCCAGATCTGATAAGTTTTTATTTCTAACTAAAACCCCTAATTTCTAGGGTTCTTGAGGTTTTTCCCAAATTTAGGTTAGTTTGATTTGATTTTGGTTATTGTTGTTTCACAAAAGTTGTTTGTAATCTTGATCTCTGAAACATATATGAATTTTGATAATTTTTATGAAGATTTTAGAAAATCACTCTTGAAAAATTAGAGTTTTTGAAGTTGTGTTCTTGAAGATTTATCATATGTTCTTAAGTATTCATAAATTCTTGAAGATTCATCATTTTTATTCTCTATATATAAGTAGGGCTGTTATTCAGTGTGAATAAAAAGTCATGTATACTTGATATTTAGAAATAACTTGTTATTCACTCTGAATATAAAGCTTTATATTATGATTGAATAAAACGGTGAAATAAAAGTTGAATACAAAGGCTGATTGAAACTGCTTTGTTATTCACTCTGAAAAAAGTTTGTATTCAAATATTCAGACCGAATAAAAGGTTGTTGTTTGAATATTTACTAATTGTTTTGATTTAAAAATATAGGGAATAAAAGAAAAGCTGAAGAACCTTCTTCTTCAGGCAAGAAGAAGGTGAAGAAGGGGAAACAAGGTACAAAAAAAAGGGAAAACAAAAGAAAGAACGATAGAAAATAAATAAAATGCAAACAAGATTAAGGAGGAGAGGCTAAGCAACATCATTTAGAAGAGAAGTTGGAGAAGATGGATAATTTACATTTGGGGTTGTTTGATTTTAAACAGATATTGTTGTTTAAATTTGGGTTTTTGTGTTGCTTTAATTAGTTTGGATGCTGTTAATATGATCTTGGTGAAGTAGGATTGAACAATTTAGTTTTATTGTTTCTAAATGGTTGATTTTATTTAGTTTCATGTATATGTAAGTTTATTACATGATGTAGGTTTTTGGAAGACATTAAACATGTCATTTCGCTGGCATTTTGTAGATTAATTATGTTTCTGCTTGATTAGTTAATGTATATTGAGGTTTATTTTTTTTTTATTGATATGAAGATTAATTTTGGCACATAATATAGTTGTAGATAAATATAATTGCAATAATGAGACTTGTTTTTCAGTCTAAATAATCACATATTATTCAGTTTAAATAATTATGTATCATTCACTATGAATAATACATATATATAAATTATTCAATCATACACAATATTTAGAGTGAATAACAAGTCATTCCAATTAACATTTGTATTCAACTCACATACACAGTTTTATTCGGTCTGAATATAAAGCTTTATTCAAGGTGAATAACAAGTCATTCCAATTAACATTTCTATTCAACTCGCATACACAGTTTTATTCGGTCTGAATATAAAGCTTTATTCAAAGTGAATAACAAGTCATTTCAATCAACATTTCTATTAAGCTTATATACACAGTTTTATTCCGTCTGAATATAAAGTTTTATTTAGAGTTAATAACAAGTCATTCCAATCAACATTTTCATTAAGCTTACACACACAATTTTATTCAGTCTGAATATAAAAGATTTATTCAGAGTGAATAACAAGTAATTCAATCACCATTTTTATTAATCTTACATACATAGTTTTATTTAATCTGAATATTTCCCTTTTTTCAATAGCTTTTTCTTTATCACTCTTCAACCTTTTACCAATACCAGATCATTTGTTAGTTATTTCTTTCGAATTATGGACATCAATATTTTATTATATTTACTGTTGTTATTCAGACTAGATAACAGAGTATTACTTGGTTGTCGGGCTTCTTATGATGATTATTCAGACTGAATAACAGTCAGATCTACTTGAATGTTAACTAAACAAGTATATCTGACATGTTATTCGGTCTGAATAAAAGAGTATGGATTGGTTGTTTTGCTGATTATTGACAGTTATTCGGTATGAATAAGAAGCTCAATATTAAGAACTAATTAGTTTTCAAATGAGCACTTGTTATTCAAAATGAATAACCAATAGATTGAATAACAAAATTTATAATTAGTTTATAAAATTGAATAACCAACATATTGAATAACAAAATTTATAAAAAGTTTATAAAATTGAATAACCAACAGATTGAATAACAAAATTTATAAGAACAACTAGTTTTCAAAATGTGCACTTAAATGTTAAACTAAACATTATCTGTTATTCAGTTTTGAATAACAAAATTTATAAATTGATCAGACTGTTATTCGGTCTGAATAACACAACAAGTTAATAAATTGATCAAGCTACTTTCTCATATCTTGCTATTGTTGCCAATATAAACAATTATTCACTATGAATACTATACAATATTCAAAGGGAAAAGCTTAAACTTTCAAAAATAAAAAGACTACTTCAAGTAAATTTCTTATTCATTATTAAAAACAAATGTAAAATGATTATGAATACCAATATCAATATTTGCTAGTAAAAAAATCTATTATCTATACATCATCATCTCTTGTTGGGCAATTTCGTGAATCATGAGAAGCTAATTCTTTACACAACCTACATAATCTTGCCACATTTTCCCTGTTTTCAATAGCCCTTTCTTTACCACTCTTCAACCTTTTACCAATACCAGACCATTTGTTACTTATTTCTTTCAGATTACGAACATCATCATTTTGTGATTTTGGCACGCGAAGCCATGACTCCATCACCTTTTCTTTATTAGAATGAGTAAGACTAGATCCAACAGCTTCCAATTCACTCTTCAAATTCTGCATTTTTTAGACAAAACCTTCAAGCTTCTCAAAATGATTAACCACACCAAAATACAATCATCAAACACAGATTGAGCAACATTTTCAAGTTTTTCACGATGATAACCTAACATCAAATCCTGCTCTAGATGCATACCTTTAAACCATTAGAACAATACTTGAACAAGCACTTTCATCTACACTATAATTTTGATCTACAACACAAATAATATCTATAATTAATATTACATCAAATACAATTTTCTAACGGCATGTTATTGCAACGGAGTATCATCGTGCCACTATGGCACCAAGTCACGATGACCCAAGTTTGAAACCTCTCCAAAGAGAATAACCACCCCCAACCTAGCTAGTCATCCAATTTTCATTTAAAGGGCTTCAAGGTGTAGATTCGAACCCATATTATTCAGACTGAATAAAGAAATAACATTAAATACATAAAACAATCCATAATTAATGCTACATCAAATATATACTATTTAGAGTGAATAAAGAGATAACATTAAATGTTATTCATACTAAATAACAAATATAAATTGTTTTTAAGAACACAATAATATCTTATTCGATATGAATATGAATACCCCATTGAAATTACTTGTATATTATTCATACTAAATAACAACATTATAGTTAAATAAAACTAAATTCTTTAAAAAACCTACAAACTAAACCTAATATCATAAGTCACAGATTACCTAAAACATATGATCAAAACACTAAAATCCACAAAATATTCAAATAGAATCTAATTGAAAAACACTTAATTTAACTGAATACAAATAATTTACAGCAAAAGTTTAAAAACAACTTACAACTTGATGAATCAAGCTTCGATGAACTAGAAGAAGTAGAAGATTGATCAATTTCATCATCTCTGTTATCCAATTCAGTAACTCGATCAAAATTCACAGAAAATACTAATTCTTCATCAACAAAAAGCATTGAATTCTCATCAGTAACTGAATCCATAAGATAAACTCAAAAGAATAAGAACGAGACAGAAAACAATGAAATTCAACGATACTTATAGAAGACCGATTTGAAGTCGAGGATATGCATCAATTGAAGATATTGTCGACAATATTTGAGATAAGCCAGTGAAATCAATAGCAAGTTAATCGCAATCAAGAGAAATATAATCGCAATCAAAAGGAAGGAAATCAAATAAAAAATCTGTAGCAAGATAATCACGAATTGGGGGAAGATAATCACAAATATGTAATCAAGGAAAGAGACCTAATTTGTTTTAATAAGAATCATGATTTACGTTCTGGAAATAAAAGGAAGGAAGCCATTTAATATAATTCCAACTTGCCTAGAATACCCTTGGAGCCATCAGCTCAGATATGGCTTGGATCAATGGCCCATGTTTGTCCTCATGTTCACAATGAAAAAGTGGTTCACATTTGAACCCACCCCTATATATATATATATATATATATATATATGGGTGTGTGTGTACATTTGGGTTCAAAGAAGATCAATAGCCAAAATAAAATAAGAGAACGAATATGTACTATAGAGTTTATTAATTACTAACTTAAATAAATAATTCCATAAATGAATAAATAATGACAAAATAGTAATTTAATTACATAAGAATTTTTAGAACATTTATTAAGATTTTAATTTTACCATATTTATGGATTTAATTTTGTAATTTAGGCAATTATTAAGATTTTACTTTTATCACATTTATAATTTAAAACATTTATTAAGATTTTACTTTTACCATATTTATAATTTAAATGAAAACTTTAGTTTTGTTTGGTTTTTTTTTCATGCATTGGTTTATCTCTGGATGTTAAAAGAAACATCTTTTGAACTTTCAAGTTGAAAAAACATTTATTACAATATAAAATAATTTTTTATTGATTATATTGGGTTAACCAAACAGAATCGATGCAATGCTCATTCGTATTCACATTCTCCTACATTTTCATTTTTATTCTTATTCACTAAAATGAACCAAACGCCCCTAAATGCATTCAATTTCCATTCAAATAATCTAAAATCTTATTCAAAAAATATATAAAAAGTTACAATTTTCATCAAAATTATGTGGTTTAAACTTAATTGACTTCTTTTAATAAAAATTCCTAGTCACATTAAAAACGTGAAAACATTTATTCAGATTAAACATTAAAATAAAAAACAATGCATTTAGACCAAATCTGAATGAATTAGATTAAGAAAAGTGAATCTAAGCATTTCATATCTTACAAATTCGATTAAAACCGTATTTCTTAACATATTACTTCAAAAACTTTAAAATCTTTTGGTCAAATCTTCAATTTAATATGAATCTAGTGTGATATTACATTTAGATCCTAGATTGTTTAACTCATATCTTGTATTGACGAAGAGATGAATGTTATATATTATGAATTACAAGTTTTCTCTTTCTACAAACTTTCTTTCTTTCTAGAATATGAACAATGAGTACAATGATGTTCTTACTACTAATTAAAGTTAGAGTAGATCAACGATTATGATTGGTTTGTATAGTTTGTAAGGATAAACGGGTTTGTATTTGATACTTCCCGTACTATATAATCTAATAAATGAAATTCAACAAAGAAAATGTAAAAAGACAAAAATACTTTTAGTTCAGTTAACTTTTTTTTTAACTAAAGTTGGTCAGAGAGATCGAAAGTGAAACAAAATGCCAATCATAATGACCAAAATTACAATTAGTTTAAAAGATGGACCAAACTTGATAATGAATGATAACACAACAACAAAAAATGTAACTAACTTTGAAATTTGTGAATTCTTTTTAAAAAAACACCTATTAATTAAGAAAATTACATGTGATTTTTAATAAAATTAAAAAAGAATCTAAGGCAAATTACTTCAATAAAAAGAATTTTAATGAAAAAATAAATTTCCAAAATAAATTTCCAAAATATCTAATGCATTAAACAATCTCTATAGAAATAAATGAATTCCCATATATGGTCTATATACAACAAATGACACATGTTTTACTTAAATTGTTCCGATATTTCCTTACACATTAAGGCCATTCGCTGTCGACCTACTACTACCGAATGGCTTTAACTTCCACATCAGCGCCACATCAACTTTCCACTATTTTACCCAAAACAACCCAATCCATCCACTATCAAATCAAAATCATTTAAAATAAATAAATAAATAAATAAATAAGAGAGAGAAAACAGAGAGAGATAGAGAGAAAGAAGAGAGAGAGGGTGTTTTCGCGTCGGCTTGGTGAAACTGAAACTCATCAACCCGCTGGCACCCGCGGCGGTGTTCTTGATGCTACCCGTCGGCTTCATCCTACCCAAAGCCTTCGGATAGTAGCCACAGTGGATGACCTAAGCGATTTTTAGTAAAGATTTTATTTAAGAATTAAAATCAATGATCAGCTTATAATAATTCCCTTATTTTCCTTATTTAGTATGTAACGTAGGGTTCAATTGAGATCCGTAAAATCATATTTTTACACATAAAAGATCTTCGAGCTTTCACGGTATTTCAGTGTGTTTTACTAAGAAGTTTTAAGTCTTCAAACTTGATCTTACAGATATTACGAAACAATTTGGTCTCATATGATTACAAGTCTTACTTTGTGTCTGTACATATATATATATATATATAGGGGTAGGTTCAAATACAAACCACATTTTGGTTGTGAACATGAGGACTAATCTGGTCCCTTGATCCAAGCCATTTTTTGAGCTGATTAGAGCTGATGGCTCAGGGGTAATTTTGGAAAGCTTTAATTAAAATTGAAACGCCTAATATATCTTCTTCCTCCCTGATTTATGGGCTTCAAATTAGGTTTCAAATTCAATAAATATTACGAATTTCTCTCAGATTGCTTGATTTAACTTCAATTCCATTACGAATTCCGATTTCTCAAATATCTTCGACTACATTGTTGATTTTGATTATCGATTTCTCAGTTTTCTTCCTGTTGATTGTTTATTCGATGGATTCAGATTCTTTTGAAAATTCAAAGCTTTTTGTTGATGAAGAATTCATATTTCCTGAAGATTTCGATTGTGTTTCTGATGTTGATAACACAGATGATGAATTTGATGAATCTTCTATTTCTTCTACATCATGGAATGGTGATTTTTTCAGAAGTAAGCTTTTTTTAAGTTCTTCTTATAAATTCGTTTGAATTATGTTGAATTAAGTGTTTTAATCTTAGTATTCTACTTCTTCTTCTTCATTCACTGTTTATTCATCAACATGTAAGTTTTTTTACAGTTTTGTTTGTAAATTCATTTGTATTATGTTGATTTAAGTGTTTTTATCTTAGAATTTCATTGATGTTTTTGTAGATATTGTATTTTAACTATATAATTAATCTGTATATTCAAAGAGAATAACAAAACGGATTTGTATATTTGTATATTTAAGTGTCGTTTTGTTTATGACAGTTATTCAGAGTGAATTAACTGTCTATATTGACTACATTTTTGATCTTATGGTTTAATTCTTATTTAGAGTGAATAACATTGTATACTTGTTTGTTATTCACCTGAATGCTCTTATTCAGTCTATAGAGTAGTTCTTAAACACAATTTCTGGCTATATATTTAATTGAATTATAGATAAGATGAATAACATACGGATTTGCATATTTGTATATATATGTTATGTTGCTTTGGTTATTGTTGTCATTAAGACTGAATAACAGAGTATACTTGATTGTTGTATTATTTATAACAGTTATTCACTCTGAATAACAGACTAAAGTTTTAATGTTATGATTTAATTCATATTCAGAGTGAATAACATTTTACAGTTGTTTCTTATTCAACTGAATGTTGTTATTCATTTTGTATACTACTTTGTTAAACATAATTTTTGGTTGTATACAAATAGAGTAAATATTATGTATATGCACTAGATTATGTGATTGACTTGGTAATCATTTTGATTAACATTTGATCTATACTTATTTTGTATTATTTGAGTTTTTAGATGGTGGAGGTCAAACTTGTTCTTCAAGTATTGAAGTAGATTGTGTTGATGGTGTTAGGACATAAAATGTCCTTATATGTGAAAGTTTTATAAAGAATCATTTTAGTGTAAATAATAAAAAGGGAGGGCTTAAAGTGTAAAATGTTGTATAGATAGAGGGGCTATAGTGTAGAGGTATATATAGAGATGGAGTGGCAATTGAGGATGTTATGAGAGTCGTCTAAAGTGTTAAGTGTGTGTAAATCTAGGTGTTTTGTACTTTCCACCATGGATGAATAAGATGATGACTTCATGATCTCTCTCACCTCTAATTGTTCTTGATTTCTTATTCTAACAAGTGGTATCAGAGCAGGAATGGATTGGATTATCCATTTCGATCCTTCGAAATCAAGCAATTGGAGGTTTCATTTTGGATTTTTGAAGATTGAAGCAAAAATGGAGAAATTTGGATTGGAGCTTGAAGATTGTGAAGATTTGATGTTTTGGATCTGGATTGGTGTTTGTTTGTAGTTAGATTTGAGTTTTTGGTGCTCAAATGTGTAAATTCGATGATTTTTAAGCATAAATTGATGAATTTTCGAGGTTTTGTTCGAAGTTCATCAATGGAGGTCCATTAATGGAGGTTTTAGCTGCAGATTCATATGTCTCGAGTCTAATCTTCATATGTCTCGAGCCTAAAATGGAAAATTTCGTTCAGAAAAAGTACAACTTGAGCATTTTTTTCAAGAATTTCAGTCAGAAAAAATATGGCTCGAGACATTCTCTCTCTTAAGGATGTCTCGAGTGTACTTTAATGCAGAAAAAGTACATCTCGAGTGTACTATTTGGTCAGAAAAAGTATGGCTCAAGACATTCTCTCTCTTAAGCCATATTTCGAGCCATAATAGTCATATCTCGAGCCAAAGTTCAAGAAATCAGCTAGGTCAGACACGAATAAGCAATCAGAGGCTCGGTCAGCACTCGAATAAGGGGTCAGAACTCGAGCAGAGCTCGGTCAGCGCTCGAGCTAGTGGTCAGAGCTCGAGCAGAGCTCGGTCAGCATTCTTTTCCTCGGTCAGCAGCCACCTTTGTGAGTCAGAAGCTCGGTCAGACATTAACTCCTTCATCTGACCGAAAATATGAGGTGGCAGGCGATCCAATCAGTGTTGACGTGTTGCATTATGAGTGGTCCAAGTGGTTTTTCGAGTTGAGGTGGCGTAATTCAATTGGTCCACGTGTTTTTATGAGAAGCTGAAGTGTTTTTAGGGCTGATTTGGCAACTTTTAGTTGGTTCAAGTGGCTTTTTGAGTTGAGTTGTCAATTTTCATTATTTTTTATTGAGATCAGATTTGGTTTCTGATTATGACATAATTGGTCCCTGCTCTTCATATTTGTGAATATGTTCCAGTTCAACCTCTGAAGTATTGGCTAAATTTTTTTTTTCCGCTGACTGGGCAGCGGAACCCCCGTATCAGGTGGTTCGAGATTAAAAGAGCTTCCTTATCAGAATTTTTTTTTAATGGGACGATTATTTGAAGAGCTGAAATGTCATATCCTGTTCAGAATTTATTTTTCTGATACGCGTTCAAGATCAAAGGATCAATCAAGCTTATTAGATTTATCCAGTTGGGTCTAAATTTCTCTTTGGGCCTTGAAGTTTAGGATGGCCCAAGATTGATCACAAATTTTTTTTTTTGTAGTAATACAGATCCAATCCAATCCAGTTCCAGTTAGCTTCAGAAATCCCTATGCTTAAACGGCCAAATTTTTCCATCTCTATTTTTTTTCTAAACCCCAATAAAAGCCCGAAAATTCAATTTTTCATTTCTTGAAAATTGAATTTATTTCATTCCCTCAAATGTTCAAAATCCTTTGAAGCCAAGCCAGATTTGTAACGATTTCGAGACGGCGGTGATTGAGTGTTGTATTTGGTTGGATTTTTCAGTCGGATGATTTCCTGCTTTCTTTTCTTCAGAATCCAGTTCTTTAGCAGTTCTCTCCCCCTTACCAGCTTCAATGAGTGTACGGTTTCTTGTGGGCGACATTGTTGTAACCACTCATTGTTGTCATGGCTTTTGCGCTTATCAGTACTGAAATTTTGACGGTGGTTCTTGTCATCTGACTGTTTAAGAAGATTGAATCGATTCTTGATTTCTTTCTGTCTCTGAAGTTGTTTCGGGAATCGACTACAAATTTAAAATGAATTTCTCTCATTTCCCCGCTGATCAGTTTCTTTGAAGATAAGCCGAATTTGATATTGATATTCAGACTGTGGATGATCAGATTTTGTTTTCAGTTGGATTGGTTAGACACCTGAGCTTCTACAATCGTTTTTCTGGAGTTTTCCTTGTGGGAGCTCGACCGTTGACTGGTTTCTATCAGTGTTCTAAACTGATCACTTAGAGTACTGAGAGCTATCCGTCATTGTTCTGGTTCTTGTGGATGCTAGCTCTTTGAGTGCTTTCTATCATTGTTCTGGCCTGATCAACTAGAATTTTGAGAGTTTGCAATAATTGATCTGGAGTTATGGTTGTGATCTAGACGTTCGAGTGCCGATGATCATCTGTCTGATTGAGAAGGTTGAATCAGAGTTTGGTTGTGGTTCAGTTCTGAAGGTCTTCAGGAAATCGGCTAGTTTCTTGATCAGTTGAGAGATTTAAGAAGTTGTGCATCTCTTTCAGTATCATCTCCTAGTTCTTTCATGATTATGGTGTCTCAGTGATCCAAGCTTCTTGAAAGTGTGCTTTTGTCAGAATCAGAGTTCTTGAGCTGAATGTTTTCGGATGATGGTCGGATTCTCTGTTCTTTGATGTTATACAGATAAACATCAAAGTGACTCGCACTTGTATCTATCCCACAGTGGGATGAACAAATCTGCTTGAGGGTCGGCGATTTGGTTTAGAGGCTAACCGTTGTGCTTGAGTCCGTTGAATCTGATTTTTCGTTTGATTCAAAAGTTTCGGAGCTCGTTTTAAGGGGGAGCTTGGAATATGCAATGTAGCTGAGCACCGCTAAAGTTTTCTTAAAGAAGCAGGGGGAGAAGATCAGAGATGCTTCTTTATAAAACTTTAGGGGGAGATTGTTAGGACATAAAATGTCCTTATATGTGAAAGTTTTATAAAGAATCATTTTAGTGTAAATAATAAAAAGGGAGGGCTTAAAGTGTAAAATGTTGTATAGATAGAGGGGCTATAGTGTAGAGGTATATATAGAGATGGAGTGGCAATTGAGGATGTTATGAGAGTCGTCTAAAGTGTTAAGTGTGTGTAAATCTAGGTGTTTTGTACTTTCCACCATGGATGAATAAGATGATGACTTCATGATCTCTCTCACCTCTAATTGTTCTTGATTTCTTATTCTAACAGATGGTTTGGAAGTTTGGATTCCTAGAGTTGGATATCAATTGAATATAACTGTGATGGTGGTCTATTAAAGTATGCATTTTTTGGGCGGATGATACGGCTAAACATAATTTTGAAGAATTTGGTAATATTGTTTCGTTTGATGCAACCTACCGTACAAATAAGTGAGTATATTTTGTTATTTTTTAACTTTTGATGCAACCATCTATGTTAATGTTAATTATTTTTGTTTGATGCTGTTATTCAGTCTGAATAAAAAGATTACAATATATTATTGTTTTCCTGTTATTCAGTCTGAATAACAGAACCTTAGAAGTTTCTTTTATTGTTATGTAGACAACAATGTCATGCTGTTATTCAGTCTGAATAACAAGATTAAAAGATATTATTGTTTTTCTGTTATTCAGGCTAAATAACAGAAACTTAGTAGTTTCTTTTATAGTTTAGTAAACAAACAAATAATGTTGTTATTCACTCTGAATAACAAGATTAAAAGATATTATCGTTTTTATGTTATTCAGTCTGAATAACAGAAACTTAGTAGTTTCTGTTAAGTAGACAACCAGATCATGCTGTTATTCAGTCTAAATGTTTTTCTGTTATTCAGTCTGAATAATAAAATTTATTCTTATTCAATGTTTGATAATTATTTTCTTTTCAGGTTACTTGTAATATTCTTTCAAATAGTGATTTCAAGAAACGTTTTCATGGTCTTATATGGGATGAACATATTGGTCCTGGTGAATTTGAAGAGAAATGGACTTCATTGATGACTGAGCTTGATCTGGTTGGTCACAAGTGGTTGAGATATATGTTTAATAACCGACACAGATGGATTCCGCCATTTTATAGGGACATTCCCATGGCTCAGTTAATGAGATCAACATCAATATCCGAGAGCGAAAATGGATTCTTTTCACTGTTTTTTCATTATGGTGCAAACTTGATGAAGGTGGCAAGATTATGTAGGTTGTGTAAATAATTTGCTTTTCATGATTCACAAAATAGCCCATCAAGAAATGAACATGTATAGATAAATGATCTTTTTTAATACTGCATGTTAACAATCTTAATCATTTTACATTTGTTTCTAATAATGAATAAGTAATTCATTTGTAATAGTTTCTTTATTATTTGTATGTTTATGATTATTCAGTTTGTATGTTTATAACAAGAGTACAATATGACTTGTTTACTTAATAATAAAGGTTGTCTATTAAGTGTACTCTTGTTATTCAGACTGAATAACAGGAAAACAAATCATATTATAATCCTGTTATTCAGAGTAAATAACAGCGTTATGGCTTGTCTTCTTAACAATAACCGTTGCCTACTTGTAAAAGATCATATTATTGTTTTTATGTTAATCAGCCTAAATACAAGAGTGTACTCTTGTTATTCAGACTGAATAACTGGAAAAAGTAAGAAATAATTAACATATAACTTAAGGAAAACCAAATATAAAAAATATATATGCAATCATCAGTTAGTTGTTTTATATTCGAAACACATAACCATAAGATGTTTTATATTTTTCCAATACATCTAACAAACTATAACAAAAAAACATATGATCTATAACTATCCAACCATCTCTACATTGAATCGATCATTCTTCATCATTTTTGCATTGTCAAGGAATTGCTTTTGCTTCTCGATGGGTATTTTGCAAAATTTCTCGTTCTTCTTGAGAACCAACTCATTCTTTTCATTCAAATCTGATAGAAGTATCCTTGCCACATACTTGTGTCGAAGGTTATCTAGTTGTGTTTTTTGAGTCACACATTCTTGTGCAAACCCACATTCCCATTTCTTGACTTTTTCTCCCATATAGGTCTCCATGTGTCTCATCATGAAGATTGTGCAATCCACATTGTTTGTTGTTGTTCTCCAATTCATCTGTTCTCTTTGAGGCTTTGCTTTATCCAACTTTCTTACTCTTCCATCATCAATTTGATTGCGTGACTTCACAAACAGTTTTTAGCTGCATAATATGTTAAATATTGCTTAATACTTAAACAAGATAAGTAATATGTAATTTGATTACAAATCATAATGTTGTTAATGTTGTTATTCACTCTGAACAACAAGATTACAATATGATTTGTTTTCCTGTTATTCAGTTTGAATAACAAGAGTATAATATCGCTTGTTTACTTAACAAATAAACATTTTCTACTCAGTGTACTCTTGTTATTCAGACTGAATAACAGGAAAAAAAATCATATTGTAATCCTGTTATACAGACTAAATAACATCATTATGACTTATCTACTTAACAATAAAGGTTGTCTACTTGTAAAATGTAATATTATTGTTTTTATGTTATTCAGTCTGAATACAATAGTGTACTCTTGTTATTCAGACTGAATAACTGGAAAACAAATCATATTGTAATCCTGTTATTCAACAACATAATCTGGTTTGTCTACTTAACAATAAAGGTAGTCTACTAACTGTACTCTTGTTATTCAGACTGAATAACTGGAAAACAAATCATATTGTAATCCTGTTATTTAGAGTGAATAACAGCATAATCTGGTTTGTCTACTTAGCAAATAAAGGTTGTCTACTAAGTGTACTCTTGTTATTCAGAATAAATAACTGGAAAACAAATCATATTGTAATCCTGTTATTCAGAGTGAATAACAGCATAATCTGGTTTGTCTATTTAACAATAAAGGTTGTCTACTAAGTGTACTCTTGTTATTCAGACTGAATAACTGGAAAACAAATCATATTGTAATCCTGTTATTCACAATGAATAACAACATGATCTGGTTTGTCTACTTAACAATAAAGGTTGTCTACTAAGTGTACTATTGTTATTCAGACTGAATACACAGGAAAACAAATCATAATGTAATCCTGTTATTCAAAATGAATAGCTGCATTATGGCTTGTCTACTTAACAATAAAGGTTGTCTACTGAGTGCACTATTGTTATTCAAACTGAATAACAGGAAAACAAATCATATTGTAATCATGTTATTCAGAGTGAATAACAGCATAATCTGGTTTGTCTACTTAACAAATAAAAGTTGTCTACTAAGTGTACTCTTGTTGTTCAGAATAAATAACTAGAAAACAAATTATATTGTAATCCTGTTATTCAGAGTGAATAACAGCATAATCTGGTTTGTCTACTTAACAATAAAGGTTGTCTACTAAGTGTACTCTTGTTATTCAGACTGAATAGCAGGAAAACAAATCATATTGTAATCCTGTTATTCAGAGTGAATAACAACATTATGGCATGTTTACTTAACAAATAAAGTTGTCTACTAAATATACTTTTGTTATTCAGATCGAATAACAGGAAAAAAAATCATATTGTAATCCTATTATTCACAATGAATAACAACATGATCTGGTTTGTTTAGTTAATAATAAATGTTGTCTACTGAGTTTAATATTGTTATTCAGACTAAATAACAACATAACAAATCATATTGTAATTCTGCATTTCAGAGTGAATAACAGCATTATGGCTTGTTTACTTAACAAATAAAGGTTGTCTACTAAGTCTACTATTGTTATTCAGACTGAATAACAGGAAAACAAATCATAATGTAATCCTGTTATTCAGAGTGAATAACAACATTATGGCTTGTCTACGTAACAATAAAGGTTGTCTATTGAGTGTAGTATTATTATTCAGGCTTAATAACAAGATAACAAATCATAATGTAATCCTGTTATTCAGAGTGAATAACAGCATGATGTGGTTGTTATTCAGTGTGAATAAAAAAAGTTTAAAATGACTACAAAGATATTAATTAGATAAATAAATATATTATCTTTTACTTACCACAATCATCGAAATCTTCCCATATTTTGCAGAAAATGGGACATCAACAACACTGTTGTCAAATATGTGTGATGATCCTTGTTTCAGATTAAAACATATCAGATAGTAGTGAGATTGACTCACTACTGGGAAAAATACCTATAAGAAGTTATTTTAGTTAATTTTTATATAAAGCAAAGATAATAACTAATATATTCTTTCTATATTACAAGTTACATACCAACTTAAACTTCTTCAAATCACAAAATCAAACATATCACTATGGCTTATTTAGACTCAATAGCAACAACAAATACTAGAATCTTAACTAAACTAGTAAATATGTTTCTTATTCGCTTTGAATACCCATCATATCCATCAAAACAACCAACAACAATCTATTATTCACTCTGAATGACAATCATTATACAGCAAAAAACCCAAAATGTCTTAAATATTCAATCTAAATAGCAATCAAATGCAAAACATACCCAAAATGTAATATGTTATTCACTCTGAATGTATACTTGTATATGTATCCAGTATCAATATTAAACCAACAACATTAATGTTAACCTATTCAGAGCGAATAAAATTATATAACCATCTATAATTTTTAGAAAACTATTTTTCACAATCATTCATTGATTCATTCAAATAAATATGAAATATAATAAAACCCTAACTAAACATAATCTCATGATTTAAGAAACATATCTTACCTGTAACAAAGGATTGTGCGATTGGGAGGTTTTCCATTGATTCAATCCAAGTAAATATTTCAAACTGAATACTATTTTATATAAATATAAGTATACTTCATTTTTTGTTTGTTTAAATTGATTTTCGAGAAGGATTTTCTGAAATGCATCATTAGTATCCTTGTTTGTATAACTTTAATCAATGATTTAAGTGAATAAACATAGAATAAAACCCTAACTAAACATAATCTCATGATTTAAGAAACAAATCTTATCTGTAACAAAGGATTGTGCCATTGGGAGGCTTTCCATTTCGTTTTCATTTGATTCAGCCATTTTTATCTCTAAAAATCCGATTGAAATCGATCTTCAATGGAGGTTTTCTGCAGTTATCGTCGATCAATAAGGGTTTTTTAGAGAGAGAAAGTTAATTGAAGTGACTGAAAGAAGATGAAGCGTGTTTGAGAAAGCCTGAAATCAATTTTGAACACTATATGCATAATTACAATTTTGCCCCTGTACGCCTAATATTTTTCAAGCCATGCCACGAGTTTTCCACTTAATTACAAAAACGCCACCGTGCGATTTTAGTCTAAATAATGAATCAGGTTTTTTGATCTAAGGGTCCAGATTTGTCCTCATGTTCACAACCAAAACTTGGTTTGTATTTGAACTTTCCTATATATATATATATATACTAAATAAGAAAATAAGAGAATAATTGTGTGAATCATAGATTTGAATCATGCCTTAAATAAAATATTCATTAATTAAAATCTCCCAAAAAATCATATATGCCATTTGTTGCATACAAATTATATAACAAATTAAGAAATTCATTTATTTCAATAGTTTTATTTACGATTTTCGTGATTTAACCATGATTAGTTTTTCAAATTTAATTAGCATAAAGATTTGAAAAAACAGTCATGGTAAATCACATGTGACTTTAACAAAATTTTAATATTTATTAAGGTTGCTTTAAATAAAATAACGTAATGAAAATTTAATATAATTATTGCCTTAAATAGAAAATTAAAAATAAAATCACATTAAAATTAATATGGTATGAATAGAATCTGAAATTAAATATCTTAAATAACTTATATACAAAAATTACTTTCATGCCTTTATGGATATTTGAATTATTTATTTAAGATATTACATTTTCATTTTCATTTTTATTCTTATTCCCTAGAATGAACCAAATCCCCTAAATGCATTCAATTTCCATTCATATAATCTAAATTCTTATTCAAAGAAATATATAAAAAAGTTACAATTTTCATCAAAATCATGTGGTTCAAACTTAATTGACTTCTTTTAATAAAAATTCTTAGTCACATTAAAAACGTGAAAACATTTATTCGGATTAAACATTAAAATAAAAAATAATGCATTTAGACCAAATATGAGGCCATCCGCTATCGGAGCGGTATGAGACCGGTACCGCTACCGGTACCGGCGGCAACACCGCCACGGGTGACCGGTAGGTACCCGGTACCGGTGCGAGCGGCGTCTCCATACCGGTGTTCTTGACCCCCTTTGTCTTTGTGAGTTTGGCAAAAATTGCCCCCCAACGGTCATATAGCCGTTGGGGGTTTTAAATATATTTTTTTTTCTTTTTTTTTCTTTTTAACCTTCTATATATATTTAACCCTCTCATTCTCATTCTCCACATTATCTTCTCCACACATTCTCATTCTTCTTTTTCTTCTTCTATATTCTTCTCCACATCAAAAAAATGGCAGATTCGGATTCTGATAACGATGATATAGATCTCGTCGTAAATCAGGTTGTTATGAACACCGTTAAAGCGACGGAGTTGGTTAAGGAATTGTTCGATAACAACCTTCTCCAAGACGAGGTTGGAGAAACGTCGAAAATACCGAGAGGGCTGCGTAAAGATAGAGGTCGTGAAGAGGGACACAATAAACTTGTCGCCGACTACTTTGCCGAACACCCGGTGTACAACGACGTCGACTTTGACCGCCGGTTTCGTATGAGTCGACGACTATTCTTACGGATAGTTAACGATCTAGACAGAGAGGTTGATTTTTTCAAGCAACATTGGGATGCAAGAGGCGTGAAGGGGTTTTCTCCGCTTCAAAAGTGTGCGTCCGCTATCCGTCAATTGGCGTATGGGTCTGCTTCGGATGCTTTCGACGAGTATTTGAGGATGAGCGAAACGACGTCAAGGGATTGCCTTGACCATTTTTGCAAAGGTATTATTTACCTCTATATGCGCCAATATTTACGAAAGCCAACTGCTACCGATGTTCAGGCTATTTACGCATTGCATGAACAAACCCACGGTTTACCCGGCATGCTTGGTAGCATTGACTGTATGCATTGGTACTAGAAGAATTGTCCCATGGCATGGAGGGGTCAATTCCATAGAGGTGATCATACTGGACCGTCGGTAATTCTAAAAGCGGTCGCCTCGCAAGATCAATGGATCTGGCACGCATTCTTCGGGGTACTGTTTTGTGTGTATTTTACACCTTTTTCATGCATTAGATAGGTTATTTTCTTTCTTAGTTTAATTAGTTCATGCATCTTTTTCCTTATTTTGCTTTTTTCCGTTCAAAGTGTGAGTATTTTGGCATTGGTACGTAATTTGGTGTTTTGGAGCTTATTTGTATAGGGATTCGGTGAAGGCGGTGGTGATATACGGAGTGGAGCCGAGGAGGATCAAGGCGGCAAGATAGAGGATGGAAGTGATGAAAGGATGGACGAGAAGAACGTCGGAAGGAGCTCGAGATGAGGGATGAAGAGTGAAGATGGTGGTGGTTAAAGATGGTTGAAAGCAACTAAGGAACAAAGAAAAACAACAAAGAAGCACATATTTCAGCTAGCTAGCGATCGCTAGCTAGACAGGCTAGCGATCGCTAGCGACGCAAACATCTCCGCGAACTTTTTGTTGCCAAGGGCAATTTGGTCTTTTTGTACCCCTTTATATACTTTTCTGCACGTGGTATTTTGGATCCAGACTTCATTTTGACATTTTGGGCAAGTAGTTGAAGTAGTTTTCTTGGTAGTTTTAGATCTAGGTTGGAGCTTTAATGGAGTTTGGAGATCTTGCTTGATTTTGGATTGAATTTGACAATGGAGCTTCAATTTCTATGATGATTTCTTCCAATTGAGAGTAATTGTATCTTCATCTCATCTATCTTGTTAGAAATTGTTATTCAATTGTAGTTTTAGGTTTATTTTGTTTCAAATTGGATTGATTAGTTGTGAGATTGATTTTCATTGTTTTTCTAGGTTAATTGTTCATATTTTGCTGCACTTAATTGATGCTTGATGATGAATTGTGGTTTTAGTTCATAGATGATTCAATTGATGCTTAATCTTCATATCTTCAAGTAGATCCAATTTGTTGCATGTAGAGTAGTGGATTCATGTGTTCTAGATCAAGTATGCTTCAAATGGTTCATTGCATGTTGAGATATAGATCTTTTAATTGCTTTTATTGCTCTAGGTTGTTGATCACTTTAGTTGTAGAATTAGGTCATAAATCATGTTTGATTGATAGAATTAGGTTCATGTTTAGATATAGAATTAGGTTTAAATGATTAGTGTGTTCATGAATCGTAATTGATCATTCTTTGAATTCATAATTGGTAATTGCATTAATAGGAATCATGTTTGGCTATTTTGGTTTCAATCTTGACTAAGTTGAAGTTTATGAAATCAAACTAAGCTAATTGACGGAAGTTGATTGGCTAGGTAGATTCATCTTCTTTCAACTCGTTTCCTATACAATTGTTAGATGAATGGAAATTCGGTAACGATTTAGTACAATTAGCCAAATATCGATATTGTGTCACGGAAGTAGACATTGATGCCGATAAGATTGTATTCCGACATAGTTCTCGATAAGGTTCGGTACGGAAGTAACCGGAATTTGTCGAGAATTAATCCGTCACTTCGGAAGAAGTGAGGATGTTCTTTTGTTCGGAAATCTCACGATTCATATTAATGGAATGTCCGATTGGTATTCGAGGAATGCATCTTACCAATTCACGTGTTAGTTTCCCGTTCTTAGCATTCGTTATTAATGGATCTTTGATAGAGTTTCTTAGTTTAGCATTTCTTGCCAATTCATTCATTAGTTTAGCATTTTTTAGTTAACTTTAGTGTAGATTTTGTGTTTTGTAGTTTTTAGCATCTCGTTTAGTAGCAAGTTCTTAGATAAGAGGTCATTTCACTTATTAGTTTAGAAAACCGAATCGTTGAACCTCGAAACCCGCATAGCTTGCAAATTAGAAATGCAACTCTATGCTTTGTCTATTTTCTCCCCGTGTTCGACCCGTATGCTACGTTCCGATACCGTACGCTTGCGGTTTATAAAATAAAGCTTGATTTTCGATTAAAAACACGTACATTTCGAGCGAAACAGGTACCGGGTGCCACGAACGACATAATCGTTGTGAATCAATCACCGATTTTCAACGATTTATTCGAAAATAAAGCGCCCGATAGTTCTTTTGTAGTGAATAACACACACTACAATCACGGGTATTACCTTGCCGACGGGATATATCCCGAGTGGACGACTTTCGTGAAAGCATTTAGGTACCCAGTTGAAGAGCCACGGGTCCATTTCAAGAAACGTCAAGAATCGGCTAGAAAAGACATCGAACGGACATTCGCCACGCTTAAAGATAAATGGCACGTTGTAAAATACCCGGCGCGAGTATGGACACAACAAAAATTATCACAAATCATGTACACGTGTATAATTTTACACAACATGATTCGTGAAGACGAAGGCTTCTCACATTATCCTTTTGATCCGACAGAGGTTTTACCGGGAGAGATTGAAACAACTATCTCCGAAGAAGACCGAGCAAGAAACGTCAACCTAGTGAAAAACCGAGAGAGGCACGCCAACCTTCGCCACGATTTATCTATACACGTGTGGAACTCTTCGTCACACGCCAATAACTAATTTTATTGTATTTTTAGTTTTAATTTTAACGTAATTTTAATTTTAATGTAATTTTAATTTTAATGTTAGTTATTTAATATAATTTTAAATTTTATTGTTTACTTAATTTAATTCTAATATTTATTTAAAAAAATAAAATTAAGGGTACGAATTAAAAATAAAATAAAATGAAGGGTATGAAATGAAAAATAAAAAAATAAAATGAAGGGTATGATAGTGGATGAAAGGTATGGAGTTGGTAGGTAGTGGTAAAGGTAGTGGAAAGCTGATGTGCCAACAGGGAGGGGTACCATAAAGGATGGCCTGAATGAATTAGATTAAGAAAAGTGAATCTAAGCATTTCATATCTTACAAATTCCATTAAAATCGTATTTCTTAATGTATTTCTTCAAAAACTTCAAAATCTTTAAATAAGAAAATTTAATTTTAACATTCCTTTATTTAATCTACAAATTCCATTAAACGGTGAGTTTTATTTAATTTTAACATACCTTTATATACAAAGAAAATTTGCCTTTTTCTATTTTCTATTTTCAACCTTCAAATATATAATATTTAAAAGATTATAAATATATATATAATATTATAATAGATAGGTTTAAGGTTACATTTATATCCTTATAATTAGTTAACTAAATTACTTTTGTGAAAAGTGCAACGGTGGACAATAGATATACCGACGGAAGCACGGTGGCGAAGAATGAAGGTATGTTGAACCGGTTGGGGAACGTGACGGTGGTACCAGGGTGGTGGAGGGTTGTATGTATATATACGTTGTGTATAATATTTAGATATATAACTAATATCATATAAACTGAATTTGCTTTTGGACCTTAAAGTTAATAGCATATACATTTATTACCTTTAATTTAGAAAGATTAACTTAAAGAGGTAAAAAGGCAAAATTACTGTTAACTTAACTAATAGGTTCTAATGCAGTAGTAATCAGAGACCACTTTTAAACTAAAATGCAAATTAACTACAAAGATGATACTAGACTTAAAGTTCAAGTCTCAATTTTAAAGATTTCACTAAACCACAAGGACCAGAATTAGAATTTATGCAATATTTTATCTTTGAAGTAATAAATTTAAGATTTTTTAAACATTTTTCTTCAAAAATAAAAGGTGACATCCTCAATTAACGGAACTTTTTTTTTCGAAAAGGAATAGTGATTTTTTGTTAACCTAATATAGCTTGTGTCACAAATAATGGTGTAGGTAACTTAAATTTCTTTTATGTGGTATTTATAATTATGAATTATGTTTTGATGAAAATGTGATATTATTCATATTAGAGGTGTTATGTGTTACACATGACATGAGATTCAGTTTTCAGTTCAATATTTATAGGGTATTGTTATCTGAACTTCTCATAGGTCTTTTTTACTTACATAAAAATAGACCTTTTTACATTAGGTCTTACTTATACATACACATAAACCTACACATACACCTAATAGGGGGGTCCAGGGCCGACCCTAAGGTTTCAGATGCTCATGGCGAAAACCAAAAAGATGCCCCATATATACAGGAAAGACCAGACAAGAAGATTAACTTTCGCTACGTATTCAACTCATGGGGCAAAGTCGCATGAACCAAATATAATTTTTTATGTGCCATTGGTGTAAATCGTATGTGATTCGACCATTTCTATTCTCTTAATTTATACTTTTCTCATTTGAACCCAACAATTATTTATAGGGTTTACTTCATAAAAGTGTATCAAACTTGTCACGGAAAGTTATTGTATGTACTGTACTTAGGTTTTTACTTTTTGACGTATCAATACTTTTAAATTTTGACATTTTCATGTATCCAACCTGATATAGCAGGTTAACGCTGATGTGGCACCGGTTTTAATGACGTGGCGGCTGATGTGGATGCTGACATGTATATTTGAGTTTTAAATAATAATAAATGAAATAAAATAAAAACAAAATAAAAAAAACTCTGATCTTCATCTTCTTCGTGCGTTTCCAGGGAGAAACCAAAAACCCTAACCCAAACCTCAATCTGCTTCTTCTTCATCGACAAACCAGTGTCACCACCATCACCGTCACCGTCGGCAGCCGCTACCACCAGCATCGCCATCACCAACGAATCGTCGCCGCCGCGACCTAAATCGTCGTTGCCGCGACCTGAATCGTCGCCGCCACCACCTGAATCATCCCCACCACCACCTGAATCAGCGAATCCTTCATCTTCTTCTGCGATTCCAAAAGGGTTCATCTGATTAGGGTTCTTGAACAAACTGTGAACCCCCAAATCAGTTCACCAATTAGGGTTCTTGAACAAACCATGAATCCCCAAATCGATTCACCAATTAGGGTTTCGATTTCTACTGGCCTCATCACCACCACCACCACCATCAACGTTGCCACCACCACCAGGTTTCGATTTCATTTTCGTTTTGATTCATCAGGGTTTTGGTTCATCTTTGTTTTGATATGCATTTGTTCGATTTAAGGTTCATGGTTTTCAATCTGGTTTTGATTTTTGGTTCTTGGCATCTGTTCGATTTGTTCATGGTTCTTGATTTGATTTGTTTATTCTAGTTTAGGGTTTGATTTGTATCAGATTGGTTATCAACTTGATACCCAGATTTAAGTATCATCAAAATTGATTATGGGTTTGATTTGCATCAGATTGTTTTGATTTGCTTCTAGATTTCATCTTCAAGTTTAGATTTAGGGTTCATCTTTAAGTTTAGATTTAGGGTTCATCTTCAAGTTTAGATTTAGGGTTCATCATGTTCTTCATCATCATCATCATCATCATGGAATTACTGATGTGTATTTTAAAAAATGGAAAAAGGGTAAAATTTACCGGTTACCTGTCCAACAGGTAACCGGATACATAAAAATGTCATTTTTTAAAGTATTGATACGTCAAAAGGTAAAAACCAAAGTAGAGTACATACAATAAATTTTCGTGACAAGTTAGATACACTTTTATGAAGTAAACCCTTATTTATATATATACTTATATGAAAATAATTGTTTTCGTGAGAGATCGATGAAGTCATATTTTTACAGTTGAAAATTCACAACATATTGTGAAAGTAAACTTAATAGTGTTTTTGCTATAAAAGTGTTCAGATTTTCTTTTATATCCATAATATTTTGCTGTGAAATTTCAAATGTAAAAATATGGTTGAACGAGACTCACGAAAACCAAAAACAAACCGGGGTTAATAATTTTCATAGTTATCATAATATGTTTTTTTTTTTGGGAAGGTTCACCTGGACTTTGGCCAGACTACATCCTTGGCAATTTTTACCGAGAGCTAAAGCATGCTCCCCTGGGATTAACACTCAGTGGCCCCTGGTTGCTCACCCCCGGATTCGAACTTGGGTGGGTTTTTCCCCAACACCAAGCCTTAACCGGTAGGCTGCCCCATTGGGGTTGTTATCATAATATGTTATTATAACAAATTTTTTTTGACAAGATGTAACATTTAAAAAGTAATTTTCAAGCTAAAATATCAAATATAAGAAGAGAATATCTGAAAATAACATAAAATCTTAACTAAATATTTAAGAATAAGTATCAAAGATTAAAAAAAATCAAGCTAAAATATAGGGATGTAAACGAATTGAGCCGAGCTTTAAGCTAATCGAGCCAGACTCATTTAAGATTATAGAAGCTCGAGCTCAAGCTCATTCGAGCTTGTGCTTTGAGGCTCGAGCTCGGCTCGTGAACCATTTACAAGGCTCGAGCCAGGCTTGCTTAAAATTATAGAAGCTTGAGCTCGAGCTCATTCGAGCTTATGCTTTGAGGCTCGAGTTCGGCTAGCTAATGCTCGGTTACTTCATGAGCCTAAACGAGCCTAAACTAGCCTAAATGATCCTTGATTCTAAGGATGTGCTTTGAATATCAATTTTATATTTATGTTAAATACAAATAATAATAATAATAATAATAAAATATAGAATACATAATATTATATGTGAAGCTCGTTTAAGCTCGCGATCCTAAACGATCTCTGATTTTGAGGCTTGAGATCGGCTCGTTTAGTGAACGAGCTCTGTTTCAGGCTTGAGTTTGGACTTGAGCTCGTTAAAGCTTGGCTTGTTTCAAGCTTTTAACGATCCGAGCTCGGGTAGCTCTCGAATAGCTCGGCTTATTTACATTCCTACTAAAATATGGGACTGCCACTTGAAGTTACCATAAGTGCTTTAAGATTAGAAAAATAAAAATTCTATCTCACTTATTTATTTTTTCCTAGTGTAGAGATAAGGCCATCTGCGGCTGGGAGTGGTACGTCACCGGTACCAATGCGGTACCCCCGGCAACACCGCCGAGGGTGACCGGCACGGTAGTCGGTATGGCACCCCAATGCCGGTTATGAAGACTACCCACCCCACCCTCTCTCTCCTTTCTCTCTATCTCTCTCTTCTCTTCTTTTTCTTTTATTTTTTAATTAATCAATTGGATTGGTATGGAATTGGTACGGGTGTGGACGAATTGGTATGGTGTTGGTAAGATAGTGGAAAGCTGAGGATGAGGGTGACCAGTGCGGTCCCCCGGCAACACCACCGAGGGTGACCGGCACGATAGCCGGTATGGCACCCCAATGCCGGTTATGAAGACTACCCACCCCACCCCACCCCACCCTCTCTCTCCCTTCTCTCTATCTCTCTCTTCTTTCTCTCTCTTCTTTTCTTTTTCTTTTATTTTTTAATTAGTTAATTAGATTGGTATGGAATTGGTATGGGTGTGAATGAATTTGGTATGGTGTTGGTAAGATAGTGGAAAGTTGATGTGGCGCTAACCATTGGTACCACTAAGGATGACCTAACATGAGTTTGATGCCCTCTAAATTTTGGTTGCCCATGACTACCGCCATCACGACTATGGGGCTAGGGATAGGATAGCTATGAGTCCATTTATAGTTCTCTGTTTATATCATTATTTTGTCACTTTACATCATAATTTTTTTTTAGTGAAAAGGCTAACTAATTGTAAATCATATGTGATTTTGATGAGAATTGTTTAAAAATAAATTATTTATATGTAAATTAAAAACACTTATTTTAAATGCCTAAAATGGAAAATTAAATGTTTTAATAAAAATATGTAAATATGGTAAAAGTAACATCTTAAATAAATGATTCTTATTTAAATAAATTACTTTTGTTCCTTTATTTATTCATTGTGAAATCACTTATTTAAGCTATTATTAAATAAATTGTGTGGTCCATATTCAGTCTCTTATTTTTTTTGGTTATTCTTCTCGTATTAACCTCATCCCTGTGTCTCTACCTATATATATTTGATAACTATAGATTTGCTTTCTACATCTAGTCCCCAAGAGGCAAAAGGACATCTCTACAACTCTTCTCTATAGATTTCCCAATTTTTTTATCGAAAATTGGAAATGGCTACCAAATACAGTATTCCGGTGATCGATTTACAAGATTTCCCTAATCAATCATCGAAATTAATGGCAGCATGTGAAGAATGGGGATGTTTCAGGCTAATCAACCACCACGAAGTCCTACCCTCAACACTGATGTCCGAGATGAAGTCAGTTGTAAGATCACTCTTTGACTTACCAGTAGAGATCAAACGCCAAAACCTCGATGTAATTGTCGGAAGTGGGTATATGGCTCCGACGACAAAAAACCCGTTGCATGAGGGACTAGGATTGTACGACATGGCTTCTCATCAGGACGTCAACACCTTTTGTTCTCAGTTGGATGCCTCATCTCATCAAAGGCACTCTCTCTTTCTCTATGTGTATATATTAGGATCTCTAGTGCTGGACATTGATATCAGTCAAGACTCTCGATTTTTCAATATAAGTATATGAGATGAGGATAAAGAGAATTCTTTTTTGGAGCCATTGGATTGATTTAGGGGTGTTTGGTATTGTTTATCTAAGGTGTTTATTGACTTGTTCCGTTGTGGTAACGGTAATAAACAATTTTTAGTGTTTGGATGGAAGAAAAAAAAACTACTCATTTCTCTTTGGCAAAGGAGATAAGGAGTTTTTGAAATGTTATTTCATTCTAACTAATTAACTTATTTGAAATAACTTATCATTTTTTAGTTATTTTACATGTATAAACAATCACAAACACCCTCTAAAACCCAACGTATTAGCTTATTATGTTTTGGTACAATCATAAGCTAATTTAAATACTTTTTTGAAAACTTCTATATGACACCACCACATACATTGATAAACATTTTCACAAAAAAACAAAACAAAAAAATATATGTTGTTTTAAATAAACAATCCCAAACACCTCCTTAGATGGTTTAAGCCGCATGATATGAAATCGGCCACTTTCTTGCTTGCATGGTATATATAATTTTTTGTTTCTTACAGAGTTGGTCTATAAACTTTATTTAGTTTATAAATTAATCTTTAAGCTTTATATTTTAATTTTAATTTGGTCATTCATCTTAACAACCGTGTACTATCTTTGTTAATTGATAGGGTAAAATCATTGTTTTACCATTTTCTAGAATCATTTAGTAAATTAAATATTGTTTTGAAATAGAGAGATAATTACTAAATATGCAAGAGCAGTACATGAACTTTTTATGAGGATCGGAGAGAAATTAGCCGAAGCCTTGGGGGTTAAAGGTGAAAATATTGGATTTGAGAATTGGAGATGCCAAATCAGGATGAACAAATACCACTTTACTCCTCAAAGTGTTGGGTTGTCTGGTGTCCCAATACACACAGACTCTGGTTTCCTTACCATCCTCCAAGACGATGAAGATGTTGGTGGTTTAGAAGTCATGGACAAGTTTGGCCACTTCTTTCCTGTAGACCCATGGCCTGGTACCCTCATTATTAACGTCGGTGACATGGCAACGGTTCGTTTTTAAACTATCGTTTTTTGAAGCACATAATATTTATATGTTGCAAAACTCATACACGCCTTTTTTACTGTTTTTTCATGGTTTCAAACAACATGAAAATGATTATCCCTAAATTTTTTGACTAATTTTAATCATGATCTTTGACGATATTTGAAGGTGTGGAGCAATGGAAGATTTTGCAATGTGAAACATAGGGTGCAATGCAAAGAAGCAACAATTCGTTTGTCGATTGCATCTTCCCTTTTAGGACCAAGAGAGACAATCGGGCCACTTCCAGAACTTGTGGATGTTGATCATTCTCGTGTCTACGTGCCTACAACTTATGAAGACTATAGGAAGTTGAGGCTCTCCACAAATTTTCATGCAGGCGAAGCTCTTGAACTATTGCAGGCACCGAGTTGTGAAAATTGATGAACCATGGTTTATTCACCCTTGAATGAATGTTTGAAGAATAAGGTTTTCAGTTAGTTTAAAGTGATGAAAAATATGTTTGGCAAATAATACATATTAAAGCTTATACAAGTTAGCCTAATTAAATGGAAATAATTTGCTAATTGATTACACACCTACCAGGTAACACCTTACCTACCACGATGCAATATTATCCACTTTGCCCCACTAGTCCATGGCTTTGTTTATGGCGACCTAACGAGGACATCCCATAAGGTCACCCATCCGCATACCAATCCCACCCAAGTACGTTTAACTATAGAGTTCCATGAATATTCAATGCTTGTGGCCCCAAAACGCATTGTGTTTGGTAAGACCAAGGTTTTACTTATGAACCCAACATCTCTTCTATCTATGGCGATATGGGATTTGCCTAAGGTGTTACAAACACCCCCTTAGGGATTCACTGTCCTTGATGAGGTTTTCCCCATGTCCCGAACGACACATGAGCGGCTCTGATACCACTTGAAACACCTCGCCTACCACGATAGGGGGCGTTTCGGTTACAAACCAAAGGATTCTAACAAACTATGCAAAGCAATATAGACCCTTCATTTTAATTAAAATTTAATTTCTTTTTGTGTGTGTGTGTATATATATATATATAACATTTGGTTAAAATGAGAAATGGTAAAAACATGAAATAGAGAATTGATCTTAGCCATTGACATGACTAAAATCTAGGTTGAAAAGTCAAAGATTGCGGCTTTGACCGATCAAAGCCGCAATCTTTGACTGGTAGATGATCCTCCCATGAACGTCCAAAATCTAGGGCACAACCTTAACATATCTTCTAAGGTTTGAATAGTTCATTCACTTTGTTCGTCGGTTTGTGGATGATATGCAGTACTCAGGTTTTAACAGATTTGCTAAAAGTTTTCTATAATAGAGAAAGAAAGGTAAAAATCTCTAAAAATATTTTCTTCCATCTCCAATGGTTTTTTCTGTTTTTGAGAATTAATTATTACTTATATTATTAAAATATTCAATAAATTTAGTATGTTAATAAATTTTTTAAGCAATCAATTATACTATTGGTGAAAGGTATTAAAATTATTTTCTCTCTTCATTTAGAGATTTTAGAGGATTCTCTATATTTAGGAAAATCTCTAAAATTATATATTTTAGCAAAGCTGTTGGAGCACAGGGGCGGCCCTGGGGGTGTGCCGGTGGTGCCGCCGCACGGGGCCTCCGATTTCGGAGGGCCTCTAGTATTTCTATACATTATATATATAGCATATATATTAATCATTGCAACTGGTAAGCCATAATTCCTTGCAGCCTAATGGTAATGCATCGTCACTCTCCTAAATAGGAGACCTGGGTTCGACTCTCATGGGGTGGATTGATTTTTTTTAATAATTTCCTTAACTTTCTTAATAAGGATGCATTCAAGATTTCAAATTTGATTTTTTTTTAAATAATTTTCTTAACATTCTTAATCCTCAAGATTTCAAATTTAAATTTATTTAATTTCCCTAATTAAAATGAGCAACTTAGGTGCAGCATTCAAAATTCAAAAAACGAGAATGGCAATATATAAAATTATTTAATTTTCTTAAATAAAATGATCAACTTAACATTTTTAATGTTAATTCTATTTGGTTTGTTATCTTTATTATTCTTCTATCAGGCCATCCTTAACCGTACCCCTCATACCTCTCATTTTTGTTGCCGCATCAGCGCCACATCAGCTTTACCAACACCTTACCAACACCATACCAATCCATCCTTAACTATACCAATACCATACCCCTCTAAATTAATTGAAAAAAGAAAATAGAAAAAGAAGAGAGAGAGGGAATGAAGAGAGAGATAGAGAGAGATGGGGGTAGGGGTGGGGTATGCAGATAGAGAGAGACCGGTAAGCCACCACCGACGCCCTCCACTGCCGGTGCTCTACCGGCCATGCATTTTGGTGTTACCGTTCCCATATGGGCGGTACCGACTTGGTACTGTTCCCATTAATGATGGCCTCATTGTCATCTCTATTGCTCTACACACTACATTTTATAGCAATTCAATAAGTTTAATCTTCTTCAAATTTTTAGTTTTTTCATTCGCCTTTCAAGGTATTATATCAAAATCTTATAGTTAATGTTAGTTTTTTTTAATCTTTTTTTTATCCAACTTCATGTCTTGCATATAGAATTTTGTTGACTATTCTCTTTACAGTTGCATCAACCAAAAGAATCTTTTCAAAGCTAAAGCTTTTTAAATTTTATTTGCGATCGACTATGTCTCAAGAGCAATTAAATGCTTTGGATTTGATTTCGATTAAAAATGAGTTTCTCGCAAATCTTGATAATGAAAGTATCATAGATGATTTCGCTTACAAATATGCTAGAAGATTCATGTTTAGAAAATAGTAATAATTAGCTATGTGTTTTCATTTGGAAAATGTGTGTCAATTTGTTTTTGAAGATTGATGCACCAAATTTGTTCATTGTTAAGCTATTTGTGTTATATATTATAATTGCTTTTATTTGGTTATTTTTAATTTATTATTAATTAACTTTTTATTTTTATTAAACAAGTTAGTCTTTATAGATTTTTGAGTAGTGGTTTATTAATTTAAAGGTTAGTTTTATTCTTATTTGGATATATTTTAAGAATTTATTTTTTTGAATTTAGTACTAAAAATTTGAATATACAATACAAAAAAAAAAAGTTATAGGGCCACATTTAAGTTTTGGCACGGGGCCTCCAAAATGTCAGGGCCGGCCCCGTTGGAGCACTTTAGCAAACAAAAACTCTTTTTTTTTTCTTTCTATTATAGCATAGTTGTTAGAGATGCTCTAACATCGCCTCTGAATTTCTCATCGGAAAAGTTACAAACAAGCACCAAAACCTATACCTGACTTTAACTTTTAGACCCAATTCACCGGTGGCATTGTTGAAGAAAGAAAAAACCCAAACTTTTTTTAACGGCATTTTTAACTCATACACACGTTCCGAGGGTATCCGGATCCATACGGGCACCGAGTAATCCCCCGCGTCCATGAGCCTACCCGAAGGCCAACCCATGGACTCACCCCTGAACCGACCCGAAAACCGGTCAAGAGCTGGATACCGTAGAAGAAGTCTATAAAACCCAATTCATGTCACATGTTTGGCAAAAGCAAAACCCAAATTCATGCCACTTTGTTTGGTTGAAGAAAACCCATATTCAAAGCCATACCTGCTTTTCTTTAAGAAAAACCAATCAATCCATCGTCATCTTATGATCAAATTGTAAGTGAAACCCAAACGTGTTAAATTGTTTTCTGTTACACTTACACCCATCCAAAGAATTTACCCACTTACTATAATCATCATCGTAGATCAACAAACATTCCAAGGCTTTGCAATTTTTTTCTTGATGTAGAATTCCGGTTTTTTCCCGATAACTATGCCTAACCTTTCCTTTTGAAGGCGTCTAGCTAGTTGTCGGAATGATTTTCCTTTAGTTAAAATGATTCACAATCATATCTAAAAATACGGGTTTTCTTCGGATATTTACGTGCCCAATGCGTTGATTAATTCTTATTCATGGTGTGGCTTGGTGGGCGTTGGTTCAACAGTTCAACTAAGAAGGTACTCTTCAGTGTGTTGGAGGACAAAGATGTTGTTTCTTGAAACACGATGATTGGTGGGTTGGTGAAGGCTGATTAATTAAGCAAATCACACCAAATGTTCCATTAAATTCCTAAGCATGATATAGTTGAGTTGGGTTGAGCAAATCATAAATCAATCAACCCGCTATCAACTCATTTAGGTAATAAGTTGGGTTGGGTTGGGTTGAAAAATCTTAATAAACACGATTAAACACGTTAAGTTTTGTTTGAGATTTTCAATCCATTTATAAAATGGGTCGAGTCTGATCCCGAACCGAACCCAGCCTTTTGACACCCCTAATTTTAGGTGCCCAAAGGATTAAAAAGGTGATACAACACGTTGGAGAGTGTATAAATTTTTTAATATGTATTCTTATTTTCATTCAATAGAACTATTTTGTAGAAGCTTTGATATGTATGATTTGACAAAAATATTACTCAATACTTTAAACTAACGAAAAACTTTATTATTCAAACATTTGAGGGTGAATAAACTATAGTTTATCAATTTCCAGAAATCGGGGGCTTCAACAGTAGTGCGAGTGCTTCGCCTGCCTGTAAACCTGTAGAGAACCTTAAGTTCCTGTAGTCTTCATAGGTGGTAGGCACGTAGACACGAGGATGATCATCATCCACAAGTTCTGTCGGTGGTTCAATAATTGTCTCTCTTGGTCCTAAAAGGCCAGATGCAATCGACAGACGCATTGTTCCTTCTTTGCATTGCACCCTATGTATCACATTGCAAAATCTACCATTGCTCCATACCTTCAAATATCATTAAAGATCATGATTGAAAAATGGGTACATTTATTCAAAAATTTAAGGGATGATCATTTTCATCTTGTGGTATATATAAACATTATATACTTCAAAAAATGATGGTCTAAAGACGAACCTTTGCCATGTCACCAAGGTTAATAATGATGGTACCGGGCCAAGGGTCCACGGGAACAAAGTGGCCGAACTTGTCCATGACTTCTAGACCGTGAACGCCTTCATCGTCTTGGAGGATTGTTATGAAAGAAGAGTCTGTGTGTGTTCGGACACCGATCGACCCAACACTATGAGGAGTAAAGTGATATTTGTTCATCCTGAATTGGCATATCCAATTCTCAAATCCAATATTTTCACTTTTACCTTTAAACCTTCAGCTAGTTTCTCTGCGATCCTCATAAAAAGTGTGTGTACTGCTCCAACATACTTGGTGATTATCTCTCTGTTCCATAACAATTTTTATTTTATAAAATGATTCTTGAAAATGGTAAAATGATGATTGTACCTTATCAATTAACAAAGATGGTAAATGATCGTTAAGATGAAAGAGCAAATTCAAAATAAAATATAGAGTATATTACATATTCAAAATAAAATATAGAGTATATTACATATTTGGTCCCTGTGGTTTGCACTATATTGCACTATTGGCCCCTATTTTGAAGTAGTTATGAAATAGGTCAATGTGGTTTACATTATATCACACTATTGGTCCCTGATTTACACTATATTGCACAATTGGTCTCTGTGGTTTACACTATATTGCACAATTGGTCTCTGTGGTTTACACTATATTGCACAATTGGTTTCTGTGGTTTACACTATATTGCACTTTTGGTCTATGTGGTTTACACTATATTGCACAATTGGTCTCTGTGGTATACACTATATTGCACTATTGGTCTATGTGGTTTACACTATATTGGACTATTGGTCACACGGAGTTAGGGTTAGGGATCTATAGTGCAATGTAATGTAAACCACATGGACCTTTTCCATAATTATTTCAAAATAGGAACCAGCAGTGCAGTATAATATAAACCACATTAACCAACTATATAATTTACTCTAAAATATAAGTTATAAAATATTATTTTGTAATAAATAAAGTTTAGAGATCGATTTTGTAAGAAACCGATAACTATAGAAGCAAGTCCTAAATGATTAATCATTTATTTGAGAAGTCACCTTGAACAAGATGCTCTACTAACTAAGCTATAGCCCTTAGTGCTTGTAATACATATTTGTCTCAGGCCATCCAAATCAGTCCAATAACTCCATTTTTTTTCTCTTTATCGACATCTCATAGGCTCATGCTGAAAAATGAAGGTTGTGGTCCTGAAACACACACACACACATATACACACATACACACAACACACACACACACACAAGAGAGAGAGAGAGAGATAAAGTAAGAAAGTACCTTTGATAAGGTGAGACATGCAATTGTGAACAAAAGGTTTCAATGGAATGACTAATATCCATGCCGTACAATCCTAGTGCCTCGTAAAATGGTTGTTCTGCTGTCGGAGCCATATATCCACCTCCGGTTGAGTGATCGCGGTTTTGGCACTTGATCTCCACGGGTAAATCAAAGAGTGACTTAACCACAGACTTCATCTCAGACATCAACGTTGAGGGAAGGACTTCGTGGTGGTTAAGCAGCCTGAAACATCCCCATTCTTCACATGCCGCCATCAATTTGGATGATTGATTGGGGAAATCGTGTAGATCGATAACCGGAATACTGCATGTGGTAGCCATCTCCAAGTTTTGCATAAAAAGCTGGCAAATATATAAGGTGGACTTGGAGATATGTCCTTTTGCTTGTAGTGGAGGTGGGTGTTAACAAATTTGTAGTTATCGAATATATATATTGGGAAAAAGAGTCATATTCATACGAGAAAAATAACCAAATAAAGTAATAATAGAATAAATATTATAATCAAACTACTTATTAGATAATACCATAAATAAATAATTCCAAAAATGAATAAATAAAGGCACACAAGTCATTTATTTATATAAAGAATGATTAAATAAAACATACATTTATTGTAGTAAAGTAACAACTAATTTTTAGTAATTTTTTTAATGAACAGTAACTTTATATTATTTTAATCAATTTAGTTTTGAAATTTATATTTCACATTATATCTTTTATTTTTCTATATTTCATTTCACGTTTTAGTCATATATCGTATACCGGCTAAAATATGTTAAAAAAATGCGTTTCAATTTAAACAAATTACACAATTATAATCGTATCGTCGATACATTCGAAATGAACTCCAATATTGAATATTTTTTGATGTAATTATTATACTATATAACATTTTAAAGAAAAGATGAATAGTAAACTATTATCATAAAGGGTTAATTACATGGGTATGTATCGAACTTGTGACGTTTTATCATTGTATGTACTCAACTTATAAACTTACCATTGTATGTATCGAACTTTCTAAAATTGCCATTGTATGTATCCAACTTTATTAAAACCTCAAGTTCGATACACTTTCGTGACAAGTAGAATACATTCAATGATAGGTTTTGATAAAGTTGTATACATACAACGGCAAGTCTAGCAAGTTCAATACATACAATGATAAGTTTATAAGTTGAGTACATACAATGATAAAACGTGACAAGTTCGATACATACCCATGTAATTAACCCTATCATAAAATACAACTTTAGTCTCTGTGCGATATTTATATTTTAGCCCCCTAAACTTATAATATTTATTCACTTTATACTTTTTAGTTTTTAATATTTCATTTTACATTTTAGTCATATCGTATATTGCCTGAAATATATTAAAAAATATGTTTTAATTATAACAAATTGCGACATTATAATCGTATTGTCGATAACTCGAAATGTGTTTAAAATTGAATCTTTTTTGATGTAATTGTTATACTATATAACATTTCAAAGAAAAGATGAATAGTAAACTGTTATCATAAAGTACAATTTTAGTCCCTATGCAATATTTATATTTTAGCCCCTAAACTTATAATATTTATTTTACTTTATACCTTTTAGTTTTTAATATTACAATTTACGTTTTAATCATATTGTATATTGGCTTAAATATGTTAACAAAATATGTTTTAACTATAACAAATTGTGGCATTATAAACGTATTGTCGATAACTCGAAATGAGTCTAATATTGAATCTTTATTGATGTAATTATTATACTATATAACATTTTAAAGAAAAGATTAATATAAACTATTATCATACAATACAATTTTAGTCCACGTCATTTGATATTTATAACATTTTTCGTCCATGATCTTAAAAACTGCCTTTTCATCCTTATAGTTTTTATTTTCATTCCATTTTCATCCCTCCATCTAACTTTGTTAATTTCATACACGGCATGTACACACATCATAACCCGCAACAAACGGGCATTCTAAAACCTTGTTCAAAACATTTGTTTAAAAATTTACTTTTATCATTTTCTGATTTCATTGTTATTTACTGTTAATATAAAAGGTTATTTACTATTTTAGGCATTTAAAATAAGCTTATTTAATTTTTTTTAAACGATCTATTTTTCATTTAAAGCAATATGTATAAAAAATCACTACTTTCATCAAAAAAAATAAAAAATTCTTAATCAGAAGCGATTTAAAATGTGAAAACATTGATTCAAATTTAACAATAAAAAAATAATGAATTATACTATAGTGATTTAAAAAATAACAAAAATATCACACACTATAGTGTAATTTATTAATTTTTTATTGTTAAATTTGAATCAATGCTTTCACATTTTAAATCACTTTTAATTTAGAATTTTTTATTTTAAAAGTTCAAATTTAGATTTTGATGAAAGTTATGATTTTTTATACATATTGCTTTAAATAAAAAATAGATTATTTAAAAGAAAATTAAATAAACTATTTTATACCCCGTTGTTTCTAGACTTTCATATATAGCAGTCAAAATTCTTGAATTTAACATTATCAGTTCTTTAGAAATCAATTTAAGGACAAACGATATGGACCAAAAGTGTAATTCACTTAAAAATAAATTCTATTTTTAAATTATTAAAAACATTTAAGTATGATTAACGTGGAATAATTAAATAGTGAAATTTGGTCATTAGAATAGAATATTTTTTTAATGAAATAAACTATTTTTTTAAAGTTATACACTTTAAGACGCTGATAAATAAAATATGAAATAACTATGAATAACTTAATCAAAATATCTTTTATAACGGTATTTCAAATATTTTTTGTAAAGATTTTTTTTTTAAAAAAGTATCTGAATTAAAAATAGTTTTGTAATAATTTTAGAGCATGTTACACTTTTAGTCCTATGGTTGTCTAAAGACTGGTTTATTTTTCTTGACGGTTGCTAACGGACAAAGTTAACTTCAAGAGCTTTAGGTGTTAAGAAATTGAAAAGTTAGGGATCATCAATGTAGATAATTTGTTTTAGAGACCGAATCCAATAATTTAAAAGGTAATATTGTAGTTAACTTAAAAATTTTTTTTGCTTAAATATCGCATTATGATATTTTAAGTTGATACTTGGGATTTACGTGGATAATGATATTGTGTTTCACATGTAAGGGTTTGCGATGGATTCCATTTAAGTTTGAAATTTTGTGGTTTAGAATTCTTGTGTTGATTAAAGGAGAAATTATATATTATATTGACCTAGGTCGTTTGGTAAGACGCTCAATCAATCTTAGCCGTTTAAATTAATTGAATTTCCGCTTCCTTCGCCTGAAACTACACACGACCTCCTGAAATCCAACCCCTTCTCCACCCCCTTCCTCCCTCCCAAACTTGTTCATCTCCCTCCCTCTGCTGCTGCTAATAAAAGCAAAGCAAACCGAATTTTCAACCGGATAATGAAATCTCAAAATCAGCAGGAGGTCTCTACAAGCACATCATGGATTACTTGGAGTTAGGTATGCTTCTTTTTAATGTTCTTCTTAAAAATAAACCTATTTTTACCTCTGTAGAAGGCAATGTGGACAGATTAGAGGGAAAGTCATTAGTATTGATGGTATATTGTTCTGTGTTTTATGAGGGGAAGTACCTTCACCCCAACAACCAACAACATCACTTTTAACACCATTGCTGAACAGATGAATGCAAAGCAGATACAACAACATGAAATCAAAGGAGAGAACTACGAGGCAACATGGTTCAGTTGGCCGGGTAATACATTGACCAGAAATAGGCGTTTTGTTTTTATAGTTTTTCACAATGATATATTCAGTCGGACATGATTCATCGCTTCCCGCTCCTGGATTTGAGACCTCACCAACAAGTTGCCACTCTATTTCTGCAAAACCCTAAGTTTTGTACGTGAAATTGCCTGAAGAGGTAAGTTTAACTGATGTATTTATTTTCTTTTCAAACTTCTCTAAACCAAATGGATGTTATTTTTATGATGGATGTTAATTTTCTTATGGTCGGATTCAATTTAAAACAGTGCAATCGGAGTGTTGTTATTTTTGTTGGCCTGTATTATGAAATGCAACTGGCCAGTCGCCAAATTGCCTATGGACTGCATTTCGGTTCCATGTTTCTCATCTGCTTGCATTTATAAATTTGTATAGTCTCAATCTTGCAGCTTCTGTTTTGGCTCCTTTGGGACGGATCAAAATTATTTATGACTACTGGAAAAATTTCTTGGTTGGATTGATTATATCAGACTTATGCTTAATTTAATTGTTAATTTGTTTTATATTTAATTTGATTTTTTTTGGCTTTATATTACTAATCTTTAGCCATATGGTTATAAGTTGTTATTACTAATCTTGAGCCCTAATTGGTAACAAACCACAATGCAAAGAAATGGCAGGATGCCCTTGGTGATGATCCATCTTCATATTACAAGGTTGATATCTCTTTCTACTCATGTGTTTGTCACCAATTTTATGTTAAATTTGTGTTCTCTCTATGATTTTAACTTTGGAATTTTTGGAGCCATAAGGGGATTCAGAATACAGATGGATAGGAATGAAGAGGAGACCAGTTTAATAGCGTATCCAAATCGTCCAAAAGAACCCAATTGCATATATTATTTGAGGACCGGAGTTTGTGGCAATGGTGATAAGTATAGGTTTAATCATCCAACATACAATGGACAAATAAACTATAAAATTAGTAATTTCCAACTATTTATTTCTTTGTTGATGTGTTCTCTATCTCTAGAACAAATAATACCTAAATCTACAAGAAGTAGGTGGTGGTAACTCAATCAAACAACGATGTGGGTAATCGAGGAGATGTTTTAAGCTTTGTGGACGATGATTAATCCAATATTGTGGTTACAAGTCAGAGATGCATATGATTCTTTTGGTGTATGTGAATTCGTTACTTTTGTAGAAGGAAAAAAATGGTAAACTAAATAAAGTAATGATGTGCTAAGAGTCAATCGGTGAATGTTGAAAGACAGTCACCCACACTATACATTTCCATGTTGTTTTATATGATGCAAGAAAAATAGATGATTGTGGATCTCATTGGATGTAATTCATTTATGATGCTTATTTGTCATTCTATTTGGTTTATCACAGTGGTTATATTTCACCCAAGAATGCGATTCAAGGGCGTTTCTATATAAAATCTGATGTATTTCAGTTTTGGTGTTTTGATAATGGAGATGTGAGTGGGAAGAAAAACAGAGAATTCTCTCATGAAGATGGCAGTAATAACCTTCTTGGATGTGTAAGTAAATTTGATGGCTTAGTTATATGTTTATATATGTCAAATAAATGATTTGTGTTGTATTAATTGTGAAATATTGTAGTATAATGACAAAAACTTGTATCAGATGAAAGTTTACCTTAAAAGAAAACATCATATTTATCTCGAGACCGTAGAAAACCATCTCATCTTGTCATTTTTATCATGTATTTTGGTTTAATTCAGGCAAGAAGACTTTATATAGAAGATAGGGAGGGGCCTCGAGATCATGTGTCCATCTTTATGTGACAAGTGTATATCATCTCAGAGGTAACTAGCAGTACATGTTGGCTTATTATGCGTGCAGAACTTTGCAGAAGTTAGGCCAACAATTCGTATGTGGTTAGGATGTTGAGTGGTAACCTGATTTATATATTGGAGAAAACTTGCCTAATCCCAACCCGTTTTCAGCTGGATTCGATGAAGCCACTACGGCGTTAGAGCCTCGATAGAGAGTGTGTATTCGACCATAGCAATCATGGTACGGTCAGATCATGAGTCTCCGCGAGTGTACGATAGCCTGAAGGAAAAATTGCTCTTGCACCACTCACGCAAGTTTAGACATCAGAAATGGGGGGAGTGGATGCTTACTATGGTTTGGTTAACTGATGGATCTTATGGTTTCTTTAGAGAGTCAAGATATTTTCATAAGAGTGCATGCCTCTCTACTAAAAGGTAAACACATTTCTTCACAAAAAGTTCATTTGCAAGTTTGTTGACGAACTTGAGTCCATCAGAATCACCTTTTTTCTCTTTGGTTGTTTTGTATGTTTATTTCAATGTACTCTACAAATAGCAATTTTCTTTATGGACCTTTTGAGCATACAAAGGATCAAGATTGATACGTTGGCTTTATAGACCATAACTTATTAACATTGTGTTATATATCTGAAATGCTTCAACCAGAATATGATGTGCTTATAAAGAAAGTGATTTGTATGGTAACTAGAATAAATAAATATAAGAAGGTAACCTAAATTTTTTGTTCAAATTGAGGTTGATTTGTTTGAATAGTTTTTATTTCAGTGAGTGTTTCTGTATCTCTGGTATCGGAGTGGGTTATTGGTTTCTCATATTTCCTACCTGCATAATGGGTTATCTTCTGTTTGTTAACCAGGGGTTCGGGATCCTCCAATTCAAGGCTTCAACACAGACTCAATCAAAATAAAAGCTTTCAACTTCTCGACCGTGTTAAAATTCCCGTTCCTGGCTCTTGACCCTGTTGCTGCCTTTGCCTCACAACCTCAGTCATCCACCGAACACGGACCTATTATTGACATGCTTCTACACACATGCTTCTTGCACTTTCACTCGTCTCCTCTTAGTAAGTTGATATCTTTAAGATTTATGTTTGGTAAATTGTTTCTTTGACTTGAGTAATTGACATTTCTATAGATCTTAGTGTGGTTAGCAATTACTGTTGTAAGAAGAATTCATATCGATTGAAATTAAAAATGTAGCTCATTTGACCTTAAAAGTGAAGGTGGTTTTAACAGCCCCTCTTTTCTTTTGGAACAAAGGGAACTAAAGAAATTAGTATTAATTTTGCGGGCTTACCATACATATATGTGGTGCAAATCTTTTTAGGAACTTTATGTTTCATTAGATAATTTAGGTATATAGTCTTTTAGGACATGATATATCCATCACCGAATATAAATTGACCATCAATAGAACGTCCAAATTCAGTCAGGATCTAATTAAGTAAATTAATATATGCTAATTGCGAGAGTGAATTTATGTTCCAACAACTTATACCTTACTATGTGAACATGATAAAGATAGAGAATCTTATCCGCTAAGAGGCATAACAAGGACTTGAAATTTTACCCGGTAAGTGAGGGAGAAGACTATTACCCGATTATTAAGAAGTTATTAGTCGTTGAGTGCAACTATGCTCATGAACTTGGCTCTTAGATTATTACTTTTGACATGTGAAGACCATGTTCAGCTTTCAGTGCTAGGATGCAGGTGCTAACAGTAAGTTTAAAATATTACCCCATTAAAAACAGCAAAAGATAGTCTGTTGATTGGCAGACCATATATATACTTGCAAAGTATTTGAATAAGGTATGTTGTCACACCCTGGGGGCTTCTGTAACACTGTAACTTATTCTCATTAAAAGTGTGGTAATATATTTAGATTATGCTAGATGGGATCTGTTGAACATGACATCTGACCAGCTAGCTCTTAGAGCTCCTCTTGGACAGAACACTGTACGTTCCGTGTTCATAGTGGTCTCAACAAATATTGATGACATATCACGTAAAAATCCATTTTCACCTGCATATATTCTTCCACAGAATGGGGTTATTGAGTGAAAGAATAGGAACTGTAGGGAATACATGGTGCCATGGTGGTTTGTATAGATTTTATTCAATGCTGATTTCATGTGGATGACTTCTTTCTTTGGTTGCAGGAATGGGGTGATCCTCGAAAGTACGAGTTCTACTTCTACATAAATCATATTCACCGGTACCGGTTGACAATGTGAGCACCAATGTCCCTTCTTTAGTTGCTATTTAAGTGACCTGAAAATTTTGGAGATGTTAGATTATCAAATGTTTAACATTAATTACCGGTTACTCTTTTTTGAACAGGTAAAGGCTCAGAATTGATAGTAGAAATGTAGGTTCTTTTAAAATAAGCTTGAGGAGACCAGCAAGTGTTGTTGTTTCTGTTGCTATAAATGATTGTGGTGATACTAAAAAAAGGAAAGGTGCAATGGACAAATGTCTATGGGTGAGCTATTTGAATTTTGAAGTTCATGAATTTGAGCCAAGGTACCAATGATTCATGTTTACATTGAGATGTTAATTTTACATATATTTTGTTTTAAACAAGTGCAACCAGGTGTAAAATTTATTAATGATGCATATGTTGTTTCGATTGATATTGATCCATATGTATGGTTGTGTATAATATTGTAGTGAAGACAATGAGTCAGATGGTGAATTTGATAAGGAAAACATATGTGGCTCCTGTAGGATAATGTAGTATTTCTTACCGGAATGATATTTCTAGCAGTTGCTTGGTGCAAAGTGTCTAAATTTCTTTCTATTGGCAGGCGTCTAGCAAGGAGCTGTTCATTTGGTTTTTACTTTGTGGTCAGTCTATGTCGATTAGGATGGAAAGCAGAAGTCTGACGTTCGATGAGTCGCCATTGAAAATGTTGAAACTAAAATTCATCGGCAAGAATCTTACAAAGGAAGAACGAGTTGTGTGCCTTCTGTTATCAAAATTTGAGTGATAAAGTTGATTTCAAGCTCTTTCTTCGGGTGAATAAATGTACAAACCTTGCATACATTATTATGGGTGATTTTATTCAAATCTATGCACATAGATTTTGAACCTTTTTTGATCTATGTAAATGATTAAAACATATCGTATGAATAAAATCACCTCATTATGAACGTGAGTTCATTTGAAATAAAAATTGTTTTTAGTTTACATCAAAGCATGTGTGGTGTGTATTAGTAGAAAGAATTGATTGATGTAATTAATTTTTTTTAAATCATAATTTCACTACATATCATGATTTTAAGCCGTGTTGTATTATTATTTTTGAAAATTAAATGAAACTCAAGTAGAAGTATAGAGCTTTATACACTTTCACTCTCTACTTGACGTAAAAAATTAAATGACAATTATGTCTCATGACGTGAAGTTTACGGTTAAATAAAACCAATGGTTACATTTATTTAATTTTTCATTTAAGACCCGTTCTTGCATTTAAATGCAAGAAACATTAGTTCTATGCTTTTGGTTTGTTCTAAGGGGCCGTTTTCTCCATTCTTACCGGGTAAACACTTACCGATATTCATGTATATGTATCTTATCATATAACATCTTTGGCCATCAAAGAAAATTGATTGCTGGTAAACATTTTAAACTCGGTATGTGATTACCAGGTAAGAGTCGTTTTCGAACCTACCGGCTAAGACTATTACCGGATAGATATTAAATCTATAGTTACCTTGACAAATATAATGCAAGGATATGTTTGTTGTTTACCATAAGTAGGTTAATTTATATGAACACGCGTTTACTTGAATCTTCAAGCCCATGCAAGGATGGGAAAAGATGAATATATGGAATATTTGTGTTAAATAAGGATGGGAAAAGATGAATATTCGAACTCATACAAAGTCAATAATTACTTTTGAGTTTAACAGGTAACTAGAAATTGTTACTCTAAAGTTGGTGGATGTATGGGATTGTTGAAGCTATATCCCATACTTGATGGACCTATAACATTTTGACATTTTTATAGACCATTGAACTTCTGGAGGATGGTAACATGCAAACTCTTTGGCTTGATGGATTATGATAAGAGGCTTTCTCACAATTTTGTTCAGACATATATCAAAAGTGTGAACAAAGTCACTGGTTGTATTAATATTTTTTGTTCAAAAGTCTTAAGTTTAGATTTATTTTATATTTGGTTGTCTCATGAGTCATAATTGACTTTTTTCTTTTGTGAAGTAAAAAATGTTTGAAATCTAACGACATAAATTGTTGTTTTAGTTTAAACTCACCACTTGAATAAACTGAATGTAGATTAAAGTGATGTTGTTTACCTGACCAACTGACAGGTATAACACTAAGATACAGAGCCGTGGTTTGTAGAATGAATCCAATTTGCTTGGAAAGATCATGGATGGAAAGTGCGGTCCCGATTAAATTGTATTTCGTTGACTCCTAAAACTTACCAAAAACTAAATTTCATTTAGATACAAAGTGTACAAAAGGTTAAAATGGGAATATCAAATAGTTGAGTTTGGATTAAAACATGTCGTATACCCGGCCTACGGACGGGTACGATACTAGTTGGTATATTGAGTTTTGGTGAAGAACTTTTCTATATCAAAATTGTTTAATTTGGTTCTTATGTTCTCATAATATGCGATTTTTACAATGTGTGTTTTGGAAGGAAAAAATTCATAGATGTTAAGATTTGAGTTTATGGGTTTTATAAGGTTTTGCATTTTTCGTATTTTTAGTCTTGAGTTGTTTTTTTTTTTTTTTGGGCAAGTTAACAAACACATGCTCCAGCGGTACCGGGCTTCCAATTGGGCAATCCCACTAATCCGCTGCGATCCGACCCAACCTATGGTTGAACCCGACCGGCAGGGAAGTGGATCCCATAGACTAAATCCTCCCATACCGCCCCGAACCCGGCCCAAAGGACCTGATCCAAAGTCTGGATATCTCAGAAATGTCATCCGTGGGATTCGAACCCTGGTAGTGTGGCTTTCAACCCACACCCCAGGGATATTACCTATCCAACTGAGCTAACACCCTTTGATTAGTCTTGAGTTGTTTTAGGGTATCGGTTAGGTATTTTAGATTTTGTTAAGAGTTTTCGTAAAGTTTATATGCTTAGTTTGTGATCCGTATGAATTTGATTCAAATTCTAGTTCGGTTTATCGATTAACTTCGTGTTATCGTATATCATATCGAAGTGAGTTTTTCTGCAAAACTTTAAACAGAAATGCATTAATCATCAAACGTTGTGTATGATATGTTATCAATATGTGGTACTTGGTTAGAATGAAAGGTTTATGAATGTATTAGATGTAGTTGTGCTTGAACGCCAACATACTAACAACATCATTGTGCTTGAATGCCAACTTTACAATAAACCTTGTATTGTGCTAAAATGCCAATTAACCAAGTACTCGTATTGTGCTTGAATGGTCAAATTTTGTGTTGTGCTTAAATGCCAACAATAAAATTGCTTGATTTGTACCTGGATGCAAACAGGTACATTATTATATAATTAAAGTTTTATAAATAGGCTTAGTTTTCTTAAAACGATAAAGATTATCTTACTAGACCATTCGGTCTAACCCTTATTTTCGTTTTCAAATATGCATCTTAGAACATGTATGGATTACTGATAAAGGGAAAGGGAAGATGTGATCTTTTATGTTTATATGCGTATGTGGGAAGTTGATTGTGACGTAGTTATCAGTGTTTTTGAATATCTATGCTATACTAACATACATGAAGATGGGTGAAACTATGGTATTTGTTTTGGGTTATTGTAAATTGATCTCATGTATGTGAAATACTTTGGCGAAAAGTTGGTAGTATTTTTGGGATGTTGTATAGTTTTAAATTAAGTATGGGAGTCAATGTGTAACCACAATTGTTGTGTTTTTTTTAAAGAAATATGTGTTCCATGTTAGTTTGAACGTGGGGTTGTTACATATGATCCCAAAATAAAATAAAATTAAACCTTCTAAAAATAGATGATTTATAGGATGTTTTTTTTTGGAAGAGGTATCCCAGACCACATTGGGCCCAGACTAATCCTCGACAATTTTGGGCCGAAGCCCAACTGCTAAAGCATGCAGCCCGGGGTCGAAGCTCCCGTTCCTCCAGAATGTGTCCCCCAGGGCTTGAACTCAGGTTCACCACTATGTAGTGCCCAAGCCTTACAACTAGGCTAACACTCCTTTGGTTATAAGATATTTGTTTTTATAGGAAACTTTTTTAAATAGTGTCATAACATATAGATCTTTGGAAGCTAGCTCGACAGCAAAGACAGGCGAATGTTGTTGGGAGAGTGTAGAATAGATCAACTAAAAACGATAGAGGGACATAATTTTTTAAGATTAAAATAAAAAAATTAATATGACACTTTGTATTATAAGTGTCCTAAAAACTTGTTACGGTGTCTAAAAATATCATATAAACTTATTACAACACCTTTAAATAATACGATTTATCTTTTTAGTTGTATAAATTAAGTCTTATGAAGTAGTTTATTATGAATTTTTCATAATTGTCTGAATAATCGGTGTTTTTTTAATTATGTGTAATTTCACCATTATTAATGTTTTCACTTTAACTTAACTTACTTTTAATTTCTAACTCAAAAGAAATGTAAATTTATCTTGATATCCTTTGTTTTTTCTAATTTTTTTATAATAAATTTAGTAGTTTTTAAATAAATGTAAAAATATTTATTTAATATTTAATTTATTGTAATAGATTTTAATAGATTTGAGAAAACTTTTAACTACATATATAAAACATTTTTTAACAAAAAGTTTAAAAACCATTAATCCATTAAATTTTAGAGAAGATTAGATTTTTGATCATCTAAAGGCTAAAGTTTGTTTAAAAACAAGTTAGTCTTTCATAGTGATTGTTAAATAACATTGTTAAGTAAATGGATTGTAAGTATAAAAATGAAAAGTTATGTATCACTAACGTTAATAGTTTGTTTTAAAAAGTAAATTTAAAATTTTAACAAATCTAAGATATTTATTTAAGATTTTACTTTTTCCATATATGTGGTTTTAAAATAATTTATTGTTTATTTAGAAATCTAATTTTCTATTTAAGGCATTTACAATAAGTGTGTTAAATTTTCATTTAAATAGGAGTAAACTACAAATTTGGTCCCTGAAGTTTACATAAATCTGCACGTTTCGTCCTTGAACTTCAAAAACTACAAAAAGCGTACCTGAACTTCCATTTTTGCAACGCATTTCGTCCCTACGGCTAACGACGTTAGAACTCAGTTAATTTGTGGGGTAATTTTTCCAAAATCAAAGATGAAGGTTTAAATTGCAACTATCTCTATCTCTCTCTCTCTCTCTATCATCTTCATCATCTACCCAACACCACTACAACCACCAACACCCACCAACATCATCACCAACACCCAACACCCACCACTCACCTCCTGCCACCACCACCGCCCGCCTACGACCCCCTGCCACCACCGTTGCCCGCCTACGACCCCCTGCCACTCCGATCATACCTCCTACCACCACTGCCGGCAGCCTACGACCCCCAAACGGCCGCCGCCGCCTGCAAGCGACCTCCAAACCACCCCCGTCGCCTGCAAGAGACCTCCAAACCACCGATGTCGCCAAACCTGCAAGTGACCTCCATACCTCCAAACCACTCCAATCATACCTCCTGCCACCACCGCCGCCCGCCTACGACCCCCAAACGGCTGCCGCCGCCTACAAGCGACCTCCAAACCACCCCCGTCGCCTGCAAGTGACCTCCAAACCACCGCTGTCACCCGCCTACGACCTCCAAACCACCCACCACCGCCTGCGACCACCCTCCCTTCCTCCCCCTTTCCCCCTCTTCTTCTCTGGGGTTTTTGATTAAACAGGTTAGGGTTAGAGTTTTATTGATTAATAGGTTAGGGTTAGGGTGTTTTTCAATTTACAGCAGGTTAGGGTTAGGGTTTGTTGATTTCTCCGGCGATAGTGGGTTTCAATCTCGGTGGTGGTGGTTATTTTCAGATCTGCGTTTGGTTTCGTGGTGGTGGTGGTTTCGTGGTGGTGATGGCGGTGGGGGTTTTGTGGTGGTGATTTCGTGGTGTTGGTGGCAGTGATATGGTGGTGGTTGTGGTGGTGGTGGTGGTGGTGGTTGTAGTGTTGGTGGTGGTTGTGGTGTTGGTGGTGATTGTGGTGTTGGTGTCTAGATCATCTATGGAGATGGTGGTGATAGGTGTGGTGGCTGTGGTGGTTTTGGTGGCGGTTGTGGGTGTTTGGTGGTGGTGGTGGGTGTTCTTGGTGGTGGTGGTGGTAGGGGTTAAAGATGAAGTTGATGAAGAATAAAGAGAGAGTTACAATTTGGCCCTTTGTCTTTCATTTAGGCAAAATTACCCCACAAATTAACTGAGTTCTATCGTCGTTAGCCGTAGGGACGAAACGCGTTGCGAAAATGGAACTTTGGGGACGCTTTTTGTAGTTTTTGAAGTTCAAGGACGAAACGTGCAGATTTATGTAAACTTCAGGGGCCAAATTTGTAGTTTACTCTTTAAATAATTTAATTTTTTATTTAAGACAATATAAAAAAAAAATTACAATTTCCGATAAATATCACAGTGTTATTTTGCAATTGATTGACTTTTGTTTTATACTTTTTTTTCTAATCAAACGTGATTTTAAGTGTGTACACATAATGATTCGAATTAAAAAACTTAAATAATAAAAAAACAAAATCACATGTAATATGTAACGTAACATATTTAATCTATACTATATATATAAGAGAATAACTCAATTTGACAGTTTTTTTTTTCAACAATTACTTTACACATTTACACTTTATACCCCCATAGTTAGTTATTAAATCTTATTTTAGTCCTTTACTTTTTCATTTTCTATTTTAAACCCTTATCATATAATCTAACTAATCATATATTATGAACTAAAATTTATATTAAAATTACGTTTTTTTTAACAAATTATACCATCATAATCGTCTCGTCAATACCTTCGAAATAAGCCCAATATTGAATATTTTTTATTCAATTATATTATATATTTTATTATATAAAGATAATACTTTTATTTCAATTTTCGAAATTGACTATTTAATAAACCATTAGGAGGTTAATTGATTGAACACATATGATTAAATTGATGTATATAAAAATCGGGCAATTGATACATACTTCGCGCTGCAACGCGCGCGGGTATATTTCTAGTATTTATATAATCAAACGTACTTCAAACATATGTGGTAGTTTATAAAATTATATGTAATGTTATAAATAACGTACTTCTTTTCACTTAAATTTATTAGCATTAATATTACATTTGAAATTTTAATGAAAATTAACGATTTTTTAATGGAAAAAAAATCAGTTAACTGTGAATATCACATATGTTTTATACATGACGAAAAATGCAAAAGAAATCATAAAGAGATTACTTTGATAAACAAAAGTAACGAAGCTATCACAAATTTTTTATATACCATAAAAATTAAAAATACAAAAAAATTATTAAACAATAAATAAGTAAATATCTTAGTTTTACAAAAGTAAAAAAATTTCCATATATATAGTCTGTATAGAGGAAAAGACAAATATGCCCTTTATGTTATCTTTAAAAAAGTTTTATTTAAAACATGATTCAAATTAATGATTTGTCAATGTAAAATCTTATTTTCTTCTTGAGTGAATTACATATTTGGTCCCTGTGGTTTGGACGTTTTAACAGTTTGGGTCCCTAAAACAAAATATCTATGGATTAGGTCCTCGTGGTATACATTTTATAACGTTTTGGGTCCCTATAGTTAACTTCGTCCACTTTTTCTCCGTTAGGCCCATCATGTGCACGGCACATGATGGGCATTTTTGTCATTTAATAATTATATTTATTCTTAATTAAATTTATAGGGACCAAATATGTGGTTTTCTTTATTATAGTTAAAAACCTCAAGGACCAAAGCTATAACTTCTACTAACCACAATCACCATCATCATCATCAACTTTTGAAACACTACCATCATCCCTCTTTTAAAACACCCACCTCCAGCAAAAACCATTAAAGGTCATCACCATAACCAAGAAATAATCTCCACAAATCCATCACCAAGAAATAATCTCCACAAATCCATCACCACCATAGGTCATCACCGTCGCCGGCGTCCACCTTTCATCTTCCCCATTTTCATCACCACCATTCTCCACCACCTCCACCACCACCACCACCACCACCTTTGTCATCCACCACCACCCATCTTCCTCACCACCCTCCTCCATCACCACCGCCGCCGCCTTTGTCCGCCACCACCGTCGCCGCTCCTCCTCCACCTCTTCTTCTTCATAATCATCCAAATGACCAGATCCATCTGCAATCGACCACGATTTCGTCGCCGGCCAGATTCAAATAACCAGATCTACCCCGGATCTCGAAGAACCAACAACTTCTTTTTGCTTCTTCTCTCTTGACGAAAGTTCTGGAGATCTCTTTCCACCACCGACGAGTCACCACCGGCGATTTCAGATCACCACCGGAGACCACCTTCACGTCTACCTGCTCCGTTACTCCGTCTGCTTGGACTCCATTGATGGTCCGATTGTCACGTCTCCTCCGTCACCGACCGCCACGTCTCCAGCGAGCTCCGATGAAACCCCTTCCTTGCTCCGGCAAATAAAGGACACGAGGACCATGAAACCTCCAATTTTAACACCCCGTCACTGTTCCGATTTTAACACCCCCATCACTATTCCGACTTAAGATCCGTCGACCATTATATAAACCACAACGAACGCCCCTGAGTTTTTTGAAGATCGATGGGTTTGATTTCGAAAACGATTTCAAAGGATGGTTGGTTTTACAAAGAGAAATTTAGGGTTTTTCTTGTTTTTTATTTGGAACGACTTTTAGAGTAAGGTTTTCGGTTCATCTTCATCTTCATCTTCAAACGATTTGGGTTAATAAATCGGATTCTGATGAATTTATAGTTGGTTTTTTGGTTTTGTTCATGGTTTCAAATTTGGGGTTTTTGGAATTGGTTCAATTTGGTCTAAGCTTTGGGATATCTCTTTCACAAAAGTGTTCTAAACCTTCTTGCCATTATTTTTGGGTAAAATTCAGAACAAAAAGTTAATTTTTTTGTTGTGGTGGAAGTGGTGCCATGGTGGTAGTGGTATTTACGAAAGATGAAGTCACGCACAGGAAGATGAAGTCCTTGGTTTTTTAATAGAAAAAAAGAGATCTTAAATGACTAAAATACCGTTGCCTTTAATCTATCTAACAGAGAATTTTGACGGAGTTAGAAGGCAGGGACCGAAAGCGTTATAAAATACATACCACGAGGACCTAATCCATAGATATTTTGTTTTAGGGACCCAAACTGTTAAAACGCCCAAACCACAGGGACCAAATATGTAATTCACTCTTTCTTCTTGATTAAACTACAATTTTGGTCCCTAAGGATTACATAAACCAACAATATTGGTCCCTAAACTTTAAAAAGTACACTGAACGTCTCTGAGGTTTATGTTTGCTTTGGATCTAGTCCCTGCTAACTAACCCCGTTAAAAACTTAGTTAACTAAGGGTACTTTTGTCTAAAATGAAAGAAGAAGAGTCAAAATGAAAATTAATCTCTCTCACCTAAACCCCTTCCCTCACCACCACCCTCCACCATCTCTAAACCACCACCACAACCGCCATCAAACCACTACCACCACCGTGCTCCTGCCACTGTCCGAGACCTCCGATAACACACACAAACATGAAATTAGAAATTGAGATTCAATAAACTAGATTATAAACCCGAAAACACCAAAATTGGATCCAAATTAGCTAATTAAACAACATTCAAGATTCAAGAAAATAAGCAATTGGGTGTTTGAATCAAGATTTGTGTCTAAATTTGCATCCAGATACACATCCTAAAATGAATTCAGAATTAGAATCAGATTCAGATCCGAACTTCATTCTAAAATCGGATCCAAACCTGAATCCATAATTAAATTCAGACTTTGAGTCTCTAATGGCTATGGATTAGCAAGCTTTAGAAGGAGAGCATTCTGAAGATGAAAGTGGTGATGAGAGGCGAGATAAGAAGAAGAAAAAAGTAGATAGAGAAAGAAAGGAGAAAAGATAAAGAAAGGGAAGTAGGAAGAAGATCGAGGTAGGGAAGGGTGGAGATCGCAGGCAGCGGTGGTGGGAGGGGTTGTTTGTGTAAAAATTTACTCAAGTTATTATCGTAAGATGTCGTGAGGCGAAATCGTCAAAAGAAAGAACCTTTGTTCGATAAAACGTACGATAAATGAAAGTAAATGGACAAAAAGGTTGATGACGCAGGAAAAACCTCAGAATCGAGGAAAAAACCTGCGGCCGACTAAATAGGATAGTCGACGTTGCACTATTGATCACCAATAAGGGGTGATATCCTCGATGTTACAGTTGTATCGTACGATTACAATAAAGAAAAGAAATGCTATCGAATATGAATACAGAGAATAATGTTGATATTGCTATTTTTCTCTTAGAATCAGTTGTTTTGAGTGTAGGATCTCGAATCTCTTTTATAGCTGCTTGGATCGTAACCGTCATCTCATAATTGAGCTATAAATGCAACGGTCATAACTGAAGCTGAATTCTCGATCATAACGTCTGAGTCTTTAATGAGGGCATATCTCTGTTCAAACGGTCACATAACGGTTGACGCTTGATCGATGAGACCAATCGTATGTTTATATATATATATATATATATATATATCGTACGATATGTTTCAATGCTCATTGTAATGATGAACTCCTCATAGCATAGTACTCAATTTCAGACTTTCTCGAAGGTGGACAATTGTTGGATATGATGATCGATTTTGTCCTGCAATAAGAATGAACTTTACAAGTATATCGCTCGTTAGTAACATCGCATGATTTGTCATATAATATTTCGGATATCGTTCAATAATAATTTATCTACGTTCGAGGGTATTCATATCTTCATTCCAGGACCTTATCTTAATACAGGATTATTATCCTGGAAGATATCTTACGATTCTAATCGTTCGTTCGTACGATGATGAAATTGCTCCTAAACAGTTTGCCCCCAAGATTTAGAAAATAATATATTAGATATTTTCTGAATCTTACATCTGCAAAATCAATTCGTTAGTATCTTAATTTCATCAAGTGCCAATTATCGAATATGAATCGGTTTTCACGTTAACGGCGTCGTAATTTTGGTTAAGTGATAGCTGTCATTACAACGGTTATCTGGGACAGGTGTCGATGCTTGATTGGACCTTCATTGCTTGGAGAGGAGGTTTGATTTGTATAAAAGACCGAATTTCATCCATAATTATCTCAAAATCTTTGTTTAATTTGAATTTCGAGATCTCGACAGAATCCTCTAGTTTTTTGAGAAGATTTAATTCTATCCGCCTATAAGGTATTTTCTCTTCCCCACTCTCGATTCAGTTCATGCGTTTAAAAACTAAGGCCGATAAGAACCCTAGAAACTTCGATTTGCTGCGTTTCGATCGGTTGTATAGAAGTCTAGATCGTTTAAGCTTTAGAGAAATAATGGAAGTTAGGAGTACAATTAAGGATTTATCTGAGGTTTCGACCCTTAGGAAGTAAGCAGGGATGCCCGATGGCGCTATCGTTAAGTTAGCCGGCGAGGTTAGACCTGCCGAAGCCCCTGCGGGGTTCTTTGTGTTGTTCGAGTACCCCTTCAAGATTGGGTTCAGTTGGCCTTACAGCCCGTTGTCTCGAGCTTTTATGACTCGATTCAACTTGTCTCCTGGCCAACTTATGCCTCAGTTCTGGAGGGTGATACAGGTCATCGAACGAGTGACCGAAGATTGGGGTCGCCCAGCGTTCACTGTGAATGACCTTCTCTCGGCGTATAGCGTGAAGGTTTATGAGTATAACCGTTATGGGATCTATCCCAGGGATAGAGGGGATAATGTGTTAGTACATGGAACCCAGGTGTATGATCGTGGGTGGAAGTCCCGGTATGTATTCGTACGATCCTCATCGGTATTGGAGGATGACGGATGGGTTGCCCCTGAGTGGAACTCTTTAGGTATAGGATTTTTAATAATTTGTTCTTTCTTGAATTTTTCTGCTTTTATCGTGCTTGTTCTAACGTTTGTTGCTTGTCATCGCGCAGATATTGATTTCACCATCGAAGATATCGAAGAGTCCAAGCCTGCTATCGAGCGTTTTTTGGAATACGGCGTCAAGGAGCGTTCGTACTCTACTCAAAGATCGAAAGGTTCTTTGGAGGAAGACGACGAGGAGGTTCTGGGGTTAAGCGAAGAGGAAGAAGGAGAGATGGAAGGTAAGATCGTACGATGTATCTTTCACATTATGTTGTTTAACTTATCGAACGATAGCTAACATATGTTTCTTCTTTTTCAGGTCAAAAGAAAACATCTAAGAGGATGTCCAACCTCGAGGTGGCTAAAAGGGCGGCTGAGAAGAAGAAAGGAGTGGCCACTAGTGAGCCACCGGCTAAGAGGACGAGATCATCGTCCGATGCTCTGAATCCATCGAAGGATGCCGTACGACAGGCTGACGATGCGATAGATGCGACTCGATCCACACGGCCCCTCCTTCTAAGATGCCGAAGAAGATTCCGCAGAAGCCTTTGAAAGAGAAGGTTGGGGAGACTTCAATCAACATATCCCTTCCAACGGGCTTTCTGGAAGGCGATGTCGTCAACCATGAGGATCTCTTCCCGGCCATCGAGCAGTATCTGCTTCCATCGCAGAAGGCTTTCTTTGACACATGCCGGATCAACGAGCTTGATGCAGCTGCATTGGCTATTCTTTCATGGTAAGTATCGCATGTTTGTCAATTTTTTAATCTTGAGAGATTTTCCTAACCATCGTTCGTTTTTGGTTTGTAGGCCTTCCAAGCTTGCCTTGGTCTTCACTCCAGAATGGAGATTATTCAGAGTGACATGAAGAAAAAGATGTCTTCTGAGAGGGCTGCCGTAAAGAAGGCTGAGAAGGCTAAGGAGAAGGCATCGAAGATGGCTGCTGATCTGGAGGCCAAACAGGTTGAGGCGGATGATCTGATGGCTAAGTTGGATGCGGCTGAGCACGTTCGATCGGACCAATGTGCAAGGCTGACAGCGGCCAACAATCGTATAGTCAAGCTGGAGGAGGATCTTGCCGCATTGCGCATGGAGATGGCAGATCGCGAGAAGGCCTCATCATCTGAGATCCAGGATCTCAAAGATGAGATGGTGTTGTCTAGGATGGTGGCCCGTGCAGCCCTAATACGCCAATTTATTGGTGGTACATACACCATCGAGGCTGCCAAGGGTGAGCTGGGGGCCTTCCGTGATGCGATGGGATCTGACGATTATCTGGACGCAGATGATCTGAAGGATGTGGAGGAGGAGGAGGAGGATGCTGCGAAGACCAAGGAAGCTGATGTCACGATGATCGAGGAGGGAGATAAGAATGAAAAGGCTCCTGGATCCGACATCGTGGATAAAGCTACTGTTGACACTCCTCCTGCCATCGTAGATGATAGCGTAGTTGGGGAGGTTGGCTTAAAAGCCACTCCCAATGTTTAGTTTTTTCTTTGCAATCGTATGATGTAACCGCAGTACTTTTAAGTATTTTTTTTAATGGAATTATCTATTTTTGCAATCGTGCGATGTCTCAGTACTTTTATTTTTGTCCTAAGTACTTTTAATAAATAGATAATCGTGCGTTTTAGCTGATTCTGTGTTTAAGGCCTTAATTAATCGTGCGTTTTGACTTGCGATGTTTATCATGAGTCTAAGGCACTTGAAAAATTTTTAGAAACGTTTCTGTTAATCGTGCGTCTGGCGTTTTGACTTGCGCTCTTGCGATTTAAAATTGATGCATCTTTTAAGTTCTATGCGTTTTGAGCATGTTGTTTTATCGGGCGACGTTTGCCATAGATCGTGCGATGTCTGCGATAATCGTGCGATGTCTTGCGAGAATCGTGCGTTACCTGCGAAGAAAATTGGCTAAGGGGTGGCCGTTGGTTTGACCAACGGCGCTCCGACGCCTAAGTTAGTAATCGTTCGATGAAATAATATTTAAAAAATAAAAATGGGTTTTAGAAGTAATACCTCTTTAGATGAGTTGCATTCCAACTACGTGGGATTTCATTACCTTCGATGGTTGAAATCTTATAAGCACCTTTCCCAACGATCTTGGTAATGATGTAAGGTCCTTCCCATTTGATGGAAAGTTTTCCAGCGTTTGATTCTTGTGTATTTGGAAAGACACGTCACAAGACATGATCTCCAACTTGAAATACCTTGATCTTTACCTTTTTATTGAAGTAACGTTCGACCATGGCTTTCTGCGATGCCATTTTTTGAAAGGCTTTCTCTCTTAGTTCTTCCAAAGCATCGATATCGTAACACAAGTCTATCGAGTTTCGTTCAATCGTACGATGTCGAGCAACGGGAACTTGTGATTCGATCGGAAGGACTGCTTCACATCCGTATACCAGGGAAAAGGGGGTTTGTCCAGTTGAGGTTCTAGGTGTCGTGCGATTTGCCCACAAAACAGATGGTAATTCCTCGACCCATCGACCCTTCGCAGCTTTCAACCTCTTTCGAATGGAATTAATAATGGTCTTGTTGCTAGATTCAGCCAAACCGTTGGATTGTGGATATCTTGGGGTCGATGTGATGAGCTTTATCCCACGTTCGTCGCAGAACTTTCGAGTTCTCTCACTTATAAATTGGGACCCATTATCGCACGTTATTTCTGATGGCACTCCAAACCTGTAAATAATGTTAGTTTGGATAAAGGAGATAACCTCTTTATCCCTAACTTGTGAGAAAGCTGCGGCTTCGATCCATTTAGAGAAATAATCGGTAAGAACAAGTAAAAACACTTTTTGACCTAGAGCAGGTGGCAATTTTCCTACGATATCCATCCCCCATCGCATGAATGGCCATGGAATTAAGACAGAGTGTAGGGGTTCAGAAGGTAGATGTGACGTACCTGAGTGTCTTTGACAAGCATCGCACCTTTGAACATACCTTATCGAGTCCTCTCGAAGAGTAGGCCAATAATACCCTTGCCTCGAGATTCTGTTAGCAAGGCTTCTGCCCCCAGAATGGTTTCCACATTCTCCATCGTGCATCTCTTGAAGGATTTGATCGACTTGTTGCTTATTTACCACGCATCGTAAGATTAGACCCGTTGTGGATCTTCGATACAGTTGATCATTGAAAATCGTGTATCGAGAGCTTTTAAGTCTGACTTTCCGGGCTTCTAACTTGTCTTCAGGGAGTTGGTCATTTTTGAGGTAATTCCAAATATCAAGCGACCAATCGTGGTTTTCTTCGATCATTTGAACTTCTTCGATTGTTGGTGACATGAGATGTATTATTGGAATGCTTTCCAATGTTGGTTCGTTGAATGCGGATCCCAGGTTAGCCAAAGCATCGGCTTGTGCGTTCAGGTCTCTTGGGATTTGTTCTATCGAGAACTTGTCGAATCGTGCGATCTTGTCTTTGGCAATCTTGAGGTATGATATCATTTTCGAATCCTTTGCTTGAAATTCGCCATTGATCTGGTTCACAACCAGTAGTGAGTCACTTCGTACATGCAACCATCTTGCTCCCAGATTATATGCCATATCCAATCCAGCGATCAAAGCTTCATATTCCGCTTCATTGTTGGTAGTTTTGAACTCGCATCGTATCGAATATACCATATTGCCCCCATGTGATGATTTCAGGACAACTCCCAATCCTGATCCTCGTGCGTTAGAAGCACCATCAACATGCATGGTCCATGGTTCGTTGTCGTGAATCATCACATTACTGATTTCATCGTACGATGGCTCCTCGATCCCAGGGCTGAATTCAGCTACGAAATCTGCTAACGCCTGAGATTTTATTGCCGTTCTGGGTTGATACGTTAGATCAAAGCCGCTGAGATATATACTCCACTTTGCCAATCGTCCTGTAAGTTCAGGCTTACGAAGCACAATCTTGAGAGGATAGTTAGTAACGACAATTATATGATGGGATTCGAAATAATGTCTCAGTTTTTTAGCAGCAGTTACGAGGCCAAGTAGGAGTTTTTCCATAGACGTGTACCTGGTTTCGGCATCGAGGAAAGACTTACTTATATAGTAAATAGGTTGTTGCTGTTGTTCACCTTCTCGTACGAGCACTGCACTAACAGCGTTGTTGCTCACAGCAAGATATAATTGTAGACTTTCTCCTTCGATTGGTTTTGTCAACAGGGGAGGATTGGACATGTACTTCTTCAAGTTTTGTAAGGCGTCTTCATGTGCTTCTGTCCAATCGAACCCTTTGTTCTTGCGTAGCACGTTATAGAACAAGTGGCATTTATCGGATGATCGTGAGATGAACCTGTTCAGGGCCGCTACTCGCCCAGTCAGCTTTTGTACCTCTTTTACATTCCTTGGTGATTGGATTTCCAGGATTGCTTTGATCCGCTCTGGGCTCGCTTCGATCCCTCGTCGCGTAACCATGTATCCAAGGAACTTGCCCGCACGCACTCCGAAAGAGCACTTGGTTGGGTTGAGCTTCATCTTATATTCTCGTAATATATCGAACGATTGCTTTAGATGCTGGATGTGATCTTGCGATCGCTCTGATTTCACGAGCATATCGTCGATATATACTTCCATCGTATGTCCGAGGTGATCTTTGAACATCCTGTTTACGAGCCTTTGGTACGTTGATCCAGCATTCTTGAGACCAAATGGCATTACTTTGTAACAGTAGATGCCCTTATCGGTCATAAATGCAGTCTTCTCTTGATCGTCTTTATGCATTAGAATCTGGTTATATCCGGAATAAGCGTCCATGAACGTTAGTAACTCGTGCCCCGCTGTTGCATCGACCATCGCATCGATGTGTGGCAAAGGAAAGGGATCTTTCGGACAAGCTTTGTTTAGGTCTGTGAAGTCGATGCATACTCGCCACTTTCCATTCTTCTTTTTTACTACCACCACGTTGGCGAGCCAATCTGGATACTTTACTTCTCGAATTTTTCCCGTTTTGAGTAGGTTTTCCACTTCCTCGTTGATCACCTTGTTGCGTTCTGGTGCAAACTTGCGTCTTTTTTGCTTAACGGGTTTAAACGTAGGATCCACGTTCAACTTGTGCGATATGATGTTAGGATCTATCCCCACCATATCTTCGTGTGACCACGCAAAACAATCCGAGTGTTCCTGCAAAAAAGAAATTATACTATTCTTTATATCGGGGGTTAGAGTTGCACCTACGAAGACCTTACGATCAGGATGTTTGTGATCCAATACGACTTATTCCAATTGAAGATCATCGTACGATCGTACTCCATCCTGGCTCTGTAATTGCTAGATATCGTGCGGTTTGGCCTTCATCGTGATCTTGTAACATTCCCGTGCGATTTTCTTTTCGCTGACTATCTCTTGCACGCCCCATGGAGATGGGAATTTGATCTTCTGATGATACGTTGATGGTACGGCCTTCATATCGTGGATCCAAGGTCTTCCAAGTATGGCATTATAAGCGGAAGGACAATCGATGACGTTGAACTTTGTTTGCTTGTTTATGCCTTTAGCGAAGACTGGTAGTGTGATCTCTCCAAGAGTACTAGTTGCATCTCCGTTGAATCCAATTAGTGTTGTTGTTCGTCGTACGATGTTGGATCGGTCGATACCCATAATCTTCAACGTTTCTACAAATACCACGTTTGCTGAACTGCCTCCGTCGATTAGTACTCTCTTGGTTAGACAGTTACCAATTGTCAACTGAATAACCAATGCATCATGGTGTTTCTGATAAGTGTCAGTCATGTCTTCTATATCGAACGTTATCTTTGTCGCATCGAGCTCTTTTTTTTCCGTAGATCTGGATTCATTTGGGATGGGATGTCCTTCAGGCCCTTCTCGTGCGTGCCTTTTTGCTGCAGAATAAGTGAGGCCACACACTTCTGATCCACCTGTAATGCAGTTTACAACCTTCGTTGGAACGGGTGACGTTGGTCTTTTCGAATCATCGCCTAGAAGGTTCTTGAGATGTCCGTTCGACTTAAGGTATGCGATTTCCTTCTTCAAGCTGATGCAAGCGTCCGTATTGTGTCCATGATCGTTGTGGAAATCGCACCATTTTGTCTGATCTTTGTCCTTGCTGGGATTCTCAGGTTTCTTTGGCCATCGTACGTTGACTTCCAAATTTCGTAGAGAATCCACTAAATCTTTCGCTGTACCTGCAAAATGGTAAGTTGATAACTCGGGATATCTTACTTTACCTGCACCTTGGTTCGAACGTTTGTTGTGATCTCGTCGTGAGTTATCGATCTTGTTTACTCGTTTGGGTTTGAAATCGTGCTTCTGTGCTCCAAGATTCTTCTTATCATTCGAGTGTTTACGCCAGAAGATTGCGTCATCTTCGATCCTCATGTGGGCCAACGTACGAGCTCGTACATCATCGAAGTTTTCTGGTGGATACTTCGTTAGATCTGTGTATAACTTCGAGGATGTATCTAACCCACGTTTGTATGCTTCGATCGCCGTCCGCACATCGCAGTTCTTAACTTCGATCATCTCTGCATTGAACCTGTTAAAATATTCACGAATGGTTTCACCTGTTTTTTGCACGACATAGTAGAGATCGCTTGTTTGTTTCTCCATCTTGCGACTGCTTGCAAACTGTCGAGTAAACTGGTTTACTAATTCAGACCACGATGCGATGCTCTTAGGTTTCAAATTGATTAACCATTGCAACGCAGCTCCGGTAAGCGTTGATCCAAAGCCTTTGCACATACAAATTTCTTGAAACTGGGTTGGAATAGGAATTGTCCACACTAGTTGCTTATATTGTGCGATGTGTTCCACAGGATCAGAGATTCCAGAGTATTTTGGTGTAAAGGCTGGGATATTATATTTTTTGGGAATATCAACGAGAGCAATCTCATCGATATAGGGCGAGGCTTGGAATCCGGTTTTAGGTACAACTTCGATGGGTACGGCAGCTCCAGGAAGTTTGGATAACAATGCGAGCATTGCTTTGTTTTGTTCTTCTAGCATTTTCAGTCGAACATCCACGATGTCAGTGATAGGCGGATTACTGGAGGTTCCTGGAACGTTCGATAAGTTTGGAATATGAGTTATGGGGGTGGCTGCGGTGGGAACGTGCGATATAGGTTCTGGAATAGGTACAAAGGGACGAGGCCCTGCTTGAGGTTGGTTGTAAGTGAACGTGGTTGTTCCTGGGTAAGGACCTGATGGTAATGGAGGGAAGATAGGACGCAGGTTGTTGACTGGAGGTGGCGGTGGTAAGCTAACTTGTGACACTTGCGGTTGGATAAAAGGTTGTGATATTTGTGGCTGGACAAATGGTTGTTGGGGAACATAGGGTTGATTTTGAGGGAAGAATGGCCTCGGTTGATGAGTGGAAACTGGAATGTGAGAAGTTTGTGGATTCGATGCTCTCAATCTATTCAGTTCGCCATTCATTTGTAAATTCTGATTATTCAACCATTGGATTTGTTCTTGTGCTGCTGCCAATTGTTGTTGCAAGGTTGGTTGAGAACCGTTCGACATTTTCCTGCACTCAGTTCACAAAGAAGCTCGAAGAAATAGGTTAGTAAGCTGACGCCTTATCGAACAAGATTTTCTCAAAACGGGCCCCACGGTGGGCGCCAAACTGTTTGTGTAAAAATTTACTCAAGTTATTATCGTAAGATGTCGTGAGGCGAAATCGTCAAAAGAAAGAACCTTTGTTCGATAAAACGTACGATAAATGAAAGTAAATGGACAAAAAGGTTGATGACGCAGGAAAAACCTCAGAATCGAGGAAAAAACCTGCGGCCGACTAAATAGGATAGTCGACGTTGCACTATTGATCACCAATAAGGGGTGATATCCTCGATGTTACAGTTGTATCGTACGATTACAATAAAGAAAAGAAATGCTATCGAATATGAATACAGAGAATAATGTTGATATTGCTATTTTTCTCTTAGAATCAGTTGTTTTGAGTGTAGGATCTCGAATCTCTTTTATAGCTGCTTGGATCGTAACCGTCATCTCATAATTGAGCTATAAATGCAACGGTCATAACTGAAGCTGAATTCTCGATCATAACGTCTGAGTCTTTAATGAAGGCATATCTCTGTTCAAACGGTCACATAACGGTTGACGCTTGATCGATGAGACCAATCGTATGTTTATATATATATATATATATATCGTACGATATGTTTCAATGCTCATTGTAATGATGAACTCCTCATAGCATAGTACTCAATTTCAGACTTTCTCGAAGGTGGACAATTGTTGGATATGATGATCGATTTTGTCCTGCAATAAGAATGAACTTTACAAGTATATCGCTCGTTAGTAACATCGCATGATTTGTCATATAATATTTCGGATATCGTTCAATAATAATTTATCTACGTTCGAGGGTATTCATATCTTCATTCCAGGACCTTATCTTAATACAGGATTATTATCCTGGAAGATATCTTACGATTCTAATCGTTCGTTCGTGCGATGATGAAATTTCTCCTAAACAAGGGTCATCGGCAAGGGGATCGGAGGTCTGTGGCTGGCAATAATTTTGGTCCCTGAGTTGCCGATTTATAACAAAGAGAGAGAAGATATATATATATATGTATATATATACATAGAGGGAGGTTCATATGAAAAATATAACTTTTTAAGAAAAAACGAGGAGCAATCTCAGCCATTCGATTAAGTACTGATGAAAAAAAGGGAAGCGGGCGGGTCAAAATGCAGGTCGTGAGTCGCATGTGACCCGCGCAGTTGTTAATCATGTATGATTAACAACATGAATCATGGAAAAAAGGGAAGCGGGCGGGTCAAAATGCGGGTCGTGAGTCGCATGTGACCCGCGCAGTTGTTAATCATATATGATTAACAACATGAATCATATGTGATTTCCTATATGAATCATATATGATTTTGTACATGTTTTTTGTACCTGGATTTTTCCTTTGTTAATCATATATGATTTTGTACACAAAAGTCATTCTCATATATGATTGGCTTGAGATGAGTGGCTGAGATTGCTTCTCGCTTTAAATTGATATGCTTCTCATTTGAACCTTCCCCTATATACATATAGAAGTAGGTTCAAACAAGAACCAATTCAATTTGTAGGAACAAAGGAATAACTTATAGCCACACATCTCTATTTAAAAACCCCAAAAATAATTCAATATATAATTACTTGAAGGGTATTTTGGGAAACAATTACTTTTTGAAAAGACACTATTCATAGATGATTATATATGTTAATTACTTTTAACCATAAAATATCTTTACAATTTGATTTTTCCCCTCTTTTTTTAATATAAAATATCTTACCATATATTTGAATTTTCCCTTTTTAAACATAAAATATATTAGCTTCATCATTTCATCATATTCATATGATTTTGTATCATATGTGATTTTCAATATCATATATTATTTTGTACAAGGTTATTGTAATATCATGTGATTTTGTACAACTTTTTTATGTGAAAGCATATGTGATTTTAGTATCATATGTGATTTTATGCAAGGTTATTGTAAAATCATATGTGATTTTGTACAATGTTATTGTAAAATAATATCTAATTTTAGTATCGTATATGATTTTCCCACAAGGTTCTAGTGAAATAATATGTGATCATATGTGATTTCATTATCATATGTGATTTCAGTATCATATGTGATCATATGTGATCTTATAACGTATAATGCAATCACGTCTAATTTACAACATCACATGTGATCATACGTGATTTTGTATGTTAACAAAATCACATATGATTTCAGTATCATATATGAATTTGTACAAATGTTAATGTAAAATCATATGTGATTTTCTACAAATGTAAATGTAGAATCATATATGATTTTATACAAACGATAATCACACATGATTACAATGCTAAATATGCAAACATAATCACGTATGATTTCAATATTTTGTACATGTTAATGCAAACATTATCACACGATTTTGTATTAATTATTATTGTCAATGAATAGTCCATTTTTCAAACTAATATTACATATGTCAATGAATAGTGGAACCATCATATATCAGTGAATAGTGAATTTTTCAAACCAATATTTTACAATATATTGTATACCTATTTTACCCCTAAAGTAAATGCCCCTAGGTGGAAAGTGGGTATAAAGTACCTATAATTACCAATATGCCATTCAATATAATATGTATTATTTAGTTCAAACTAGTGGTGGAAATGTAGTTCCTTTATTCCTACAAATGAAGTTGTTCTTGTATGAACCTCCCTATATATATATAGATATATATATATATAGAGGAAAGTTTAAATGTGAACCACTCTTTGGTTGTGATTTGTGAACGTGAGGACAGCCGAGAGCGCGACACGTGGCGGCTTTGAGTGTGGTCCTCCTCTTTAATTCAATGCCCTCCCATGAATCGCGCCTAGTCATTTGCCGTGGACCTGACGTGACACCTAGTCATCCGTCACGTGTCGTGCTCTCGGTTGTCCTCACGTTCACAACCAAAAAGTGGTTCACATTTGAACCCACCCCTACACACACACACACACACACATATATATATATATATATATATATATATATATAGAGGGACTTTCATTTGTGAACCAATATTTTGATGTGAACTTGTGAACCATATCTTAACCATACAAATTCAAAATCAATGGTCAAGATTAAGCATGAAAAATTCCTAAAATTATGGATGGTTAATAAAGATAAATCATGGAATTAATCTTAACCATCAAAAAATGATTTGGATGGCTAAGATTAAGTTCACAAGTTCACACCAAAATATTGGTTCACAAATGAAAATCCCTCTATATATATATATATATATATATATATAGAGAGAGAGAGAGAGAGAGAGAGAGAGAGAGAGAGGCAACATCTAGAAAGAACCAAATTAGTAGTGAAAACTTGAGGACTAATCTGAGCCTTTGATCTGAAAATGACATGATCGCCATTTGGTAAAAAAATGGTTTGCAATTCATTCACCATGTATATTCATATTCACCATATGAATATTCATATATATATATATATACACACATATATATATTCATATTCACCATATGAATCCTTATATTCATATTCACCTTATGAATCTTCAGATTCACCAAATGAAACATATAAATTATTCACCAGATGAAACTTCATATTCACCTTATAAATATTCATATTAATCATATGAATATGAATATTCACCTTATGAACGTTCAGATTCACTATAAAGTCAACTAATGAATACAAATATAAATTCATCTTATCAATATAAAACAAAATGTTCATTTACATTTAACTTCACCTAATGAATACAAACAAAATAAGCATTCACATTTAAATTCATCTAATGAATTCAAATATATATATATATATATATATATATATAGGAAGGTTCATACAAGAACAAGGGTATTTGCAAGAACAAATGAACCCATTTTGAGCCACACATTGATGTGGGAACCACGTCACATGTGATCCAGAATTGTTCCTTTGTTCTTGCAAATTGATTTTGTTCTTTTTTGAATCTTTCTCTCTCTCTCTCTCTCTCTCTCTATATATATAATATATATATATCTAAATTCACATAATAAATCTTCGTATCATCGTCTATTTCAGTCTTAAAAACACATGATGAAGTTAATTTAAATGATTAACTTTCTTCGCTAGGCACTTTTAGCCCTTCCACAATAATTATTTGCAATTTAAAGTTGAAATTAATTATATACAAATTAGTTAAATAATTTAACTAATAATCCATCTCCAATAATTAAATTAAATTGAGCCTCAAGTGATTAAAATTAATTTAGTCCAATTCTACTCCCAAAGCTTTTTAATTAAGATGAACTCTTCTAACACATCCATAAGCTTTTTAAGGCCTAACTCTTCCTTTCGGCCCAAAAGACCAAAATATGGCCCAACGGTTTCGGGTTTAACCCAAGATGTCTAGACCAAGCCTGGTATGGTCCAAACTGTCTTGGGTCGTCGGCTAGGACGCCCCAGGTTGCCCCTGCCATGGCTAAAACCACCATGCGCCACTTGCGTCCCCCGCTAAAATATTTTATGTCGTGGTTGGGTCCTTCTCACGCTGCGACTACGCGACGGCTCCGTGCCAGGTGCGGTTGTGTCTCCCGACTCCTTCTGGACCTGCGGCATACGTTACTCACCCTTGCTCACCGAACAGTGGTTTGCGCTGGTTGCTCCTCTCGGATCGCGACCTTGCCGCTTGAAACCGTTGGCCTCCCCTCGCACCGCGACAAGGCCGCTCGATGCCGTCTCACCTTGTGGCTCGTGCCGCTTGGCCGACCGCCGACCATGGCCATGCCACATTCGAACCGTGAGTACCACGGTCGGCCGGTGGCTATGACATCCGTCCACCATCGCTCGACCATCTTGGTGGTGGCGGTTTAGTCCTCTCCGTTCTCTTCTCAACTTACCACTACTAGTCGTGACGTCCTCTCGATCAAACGGTCGGACACCTGACAACCATACACTCGGTACCATGATTCATCAAAATATGTCGATAACTACGACGTTAACAGTTTTTAGAAATAAATATCACTGTATGTAATGTTATAGTGACTTTTTTGAAAAATAAATATCACAACATGTCATGTTATAGTGACAATTTTGTATAATAGACATCATATTTGTGTCATGCTATGGTAACGATTTTGTAACCCCAATGGGGCAGCCTACCGGTTAAGGCTTGGTGTTGGGGAAAAACCTATCCAAGTTCGAATCCGGGGGTGAGCAACCAGGGGCCACTGAGTATTAATCCCAGGGGAGCATGCTTTAGCTCTCGGTAAAAATTACCAAGGATGTAGTCTGGGCAAACCCAGGTGAACCTTATCTAAAAAAAAACGATTTTGAAAATTAATATCATCATACGTCATTCTACAGTGACAAGGCTTTTATAGTGAAGTGAAACATGATGAGTGACTACTTTTGAATTATATTTTGCAGTTTTGTTTTTATTTCACATTAACGACTATGATTCATATTCAACAATTGTTGTTTTCTTATAGCTAAGTTTGAGTTTTATAATTTTGTTTTTATTTCACATTAACGATTATGATTTATATTCAACAACTGATTTCATTATAATAGTAGCTATTCGTTTTGTCAAATGGAGCATCCACAATATATGGTTCCAATACAGGGTTTGATTTAACTATCCGTAGTAGTTCTATTCTTTGACTCATATTATTAATTCTAAATTCCACTTTATTATAAAAAAACATTATAAAGCTACTGTTAATAAAACTTTTCTTTCTGGGACATTTTAAATATGTTAGTTTCTTCCTATATTTTCTATAGAACTAGCTGATAAGTCCGGGCTTCGCTCCGGGTTGTTCATGAACAGTGTTTTGGGACTAAAATGTAATTTCTTCAAATGTCGGTAGCTGCTGTTTATGAACAGTGTTTTGGCTTCATATAAACATACTATATATAGTATATAATCAATTACGTCAGAAAATATTCAATATTAGGCTCATTTTGAACGTACCAACGGTACGATTATAATGACGTAATTTGTTAAATTAAAACATGTTTTTTTAACATGTCCAGACCAATATACGAAATATGACTAAAACATAAAATAAAATATAGAAAACTAAAAATATAAAATGAATAAATATTATAAGTTTAGCGGTTAAAATATAGTCTCTACAAATCGATCGTATCGACGATACGATTATAATGCGTAATTTGTTAAAATTAAAACATATTTTATAAAACTAAAAAGTATAAAGTGAATAAATAATATAAGTTTAAGGGGCTAAAATGTAATTTCTCCAAATATCGGTAGTTGTTGTTCATGAACAGTGTTTGGCTTCATATAATCGTATTATATATACTATATGATTAAATAATTACATCAAAAAATATTCAATATTAGGCTCATTTCGAACGTAACGATGGTACAATGATAATGGCGTAATTTGTTAAAATTAAAACGTATTCTTTTAACATGTTCCAACCGATATACGATATATGACTAAAACATAAAATAAAATATAGAAAACTAAAAGTATAAAATGAATAAATATTATAAGTTTAGGGGATAAAATGTAGTTTCTACAAATGTCATGGTTTACTATATATAGTATATAATAAAATAATTACATCAAAAAATATTCAATATTAGGCTCATTTCGATCGTATCGACGATACGAATATAATGGCGTAATTTGTTAAAATTAAAACGTATTTTTTTAACATATTTAACCAATACACGATATATAACTAAAACATAAAATGGAATATTGAAAAGTAAAAAGTATAAAATGAATAAATGTTATAAGTTCAGGGGGCTAATATGTACATTTTCAAGGGGCTAATGTGAAAATATGGAAATGGGTATTGTGGTGATCTGGTTGGAGCATGGGTCCGGGTCAGCAAGTCGGATGGGTCAAAAGTGAGAGACAGAAAAGATGGGTTTGGGTCATGGGTTGGAGCATGGGTCGGGTCGAGTGTTTTGGGTCGGGTATCCTGGTAATTGTATAGTATAGATAATTAATAAGTTGACCAAAATAGCATATCTCACTTTTTAGCCATTTTTTGACCGAATTCCTATTTTACCCCAAGTTTGGAAAAAAGTAAAAGAGAAAATTATTCACACAAATTCTTTACAAGAATTATGCAAAAATATTAACCGGAAATCAGAGTACCCAAAAGCAAGATATTTGTTGGCTAAAACAGGAATTAGTTTGATAAAATGTGCTAAAAAGTGAATTTAGTTGAATAGATTTGATTATTTGGGTCAACATGGATATATAATTGATGACTTTTCTTTTATACCGTTGATTATTAGGGTCAACATGGATATATAATTGCTGACTTTTCTTTTATACCGTCTACTCCAAAAGGGAGAGAATCGAATGTCTTATAAACTCTATTAATTTGTCTTAAAATCGAATTGCTATTGCTAGAGGTGTTGGTATTTTCAGTTAAGTACGCTAATTAATTTGTATTCTTTGCGAAAAATATCATTCATCACCCAATTAAAGTAACCGAAAACTTTATTACTCATATATTCAAGGGTGAATAAACAACCATGGTTCATTGGTTTTTAGAGCTCGATGTCTGGAGTAACTCGAGAGCTTCGCCGGCGTGCAAATTTGTGGACAATCGCAACTTCCTGTACTCTTCATATGTGGTGGGTACGTAGACCCTTGGATGACCAGCGTCCATGTAACACCCGGAATTTTGTAGACTCGACCTTATCTGATAAAAGTAAATAATAGAAATCCGATTGTATGTATATATATATATATATAAATGGTGTCTTTTCCCCAAAGTTAATTATTAACTTGTATCTAAGTTATAAGTCGGGTCGAGTGCTTAACTTAACAGTTTCGGGGCGAGAAAGTAAATACCCGAAATAAGGAGGGGGTTTAGTGTAACAAACCCACTAGCTAGTTGTGAGCCTTATACCCTCACTCCCTTTCATTTTGTATGTGTGTTTGTGTTTTGAAGAGAGAAAAGAAGGGAAAGGGGAGAAAAAGGGTGTAGAAGGGAATTCAAGAATCGAAGGAAGATCGAGCTTAGGGAGTGAAATCAAACCGTGAAACGTTGTTAGATTCGAGTTCCTAACGAAAGGTATGGTTCATCTCGTGTTAATTTCGTGTTGTAGTCAAGTTTTAAAGTCTTGGAAACTAGGGCTCGTATTTGGGGGAAAACCATGGATCTTGATGACCCATTGGTGTTTTTCAAGTTTGGTTGTTAGTTTATCGTGTTATATTATCATAGGATCGTTCGTAGACATTCGTAGAGCATTTCGGGAGTCAAAATCGTGTTTTGGATGAGTTTTGGTGAGTTTTGGAAAAATAGCTCGCGGGATAGTGCAGGTCAGGAAAACCCCGCGACCTAGGCCCGCGACCTGAAGTCGCGCGGCTAGGTCGCGCAACTCTCTATTCGCGCGACGAACATTTTCGTTTTCGATTCTTTTTGGGTTTTGGCTTTGGGCTTTCCTTAAGGGTTATATTAGATAATGTTTGGTGGATTTTGAGAGCCATTGAGATAGTCTAGCCTAGCTCTAGACTAGTGTTTCGGTTGTGAATCGTAAGAGACGTTTTTGAGAGTTTAACTTATGTATACCATGATATGATTGTGTAGGTGCTATCTTGTGACGTATCTAGCTATCTAATCCACATTTGATTGTGAATTAGACCAAGGTGAGTTGCTAAACCCTTTTTGTTAAAACTGAGAGCGCATCACCTTAACTGATCTATATACCTTACTTGAACGACTGTGTACATGAATTGTTTGTTGTATGTTACCTCGCACGAGTTATATTCTTATGGTCATATGATGAACGTATGCATGATAATTGTATGTATTGAACTATGCCATGGAATGATGTGAAGGGCTTGAGACCCTCGGTTAACGCCTACGATAGGTTGAGATTAACGTATGAGTCTTTCTAGACAGTACACACGTGCCTCCGAAGGTGTCATGATTGAAATGGCATTGAGGTTGATTAAATGTAAATAACATGGACGATCCAACGCAATGTGTCCACACCCAATAGTCTTGGGAGGTCCTGAAATAGGGACGCACCTATGTCGCCGGCTCTCGGGTGGCTCCGAGATGCGCGGGCCTCGGAAGGTGTCATAGTTGAAATGACATCGAGGTATTGGGAAGCAACGAATGTAGGGGCATTGGTTGGTGGAAATGGGTCGCTCCCATTGTTTCCGAAGATAATAATAAACCGGTTTAACATGCTACTTCCATTGTTTGTATGATATTGTATATTTGCATGCCTTAACGTATTTTATTTGCATAGTGTCATTTATACAACTCACTAGGCTCCTTTAGCCTAACACTTGTTTGGTGTCGATGTGTCTCTCAGGTACTAGGGACGCGGTTCCCAAGTAGGAGCCAGAATTAAAGAGTGAGCTTTGGGGGATGGGTGAAGAGTCCGGTCCTTCAGACCGCGCGCGCATTGATAGATCTGACAACCCTTTTTGTAGTCTTTTTCCTAGAATTGGATTTAGACTAGACGGTTGTCGTATTCTTTGTTTAGAATTACAAACATTGTAATTATACACTACTTATACCGCTGTTTTTGGGAAGAGCTCGCGCCTTGGCGTACATTACCTTACCACCTTTCTATTTAAATGAAAGTTTTTGTTGACTCCAATTTTTGGGGTGTTACAAGTTGGTATCAGAGCTTTAGTTTAAGCGAACTGGGTGTCGACTATAGAGTACCTAGACTTAAACTTAGTGCACTACTAGACATGTCACCTACCTTGGGTAAAGTCTTAGGTGGGGAGAGTGATAGGGTTACGAATTCACGTTTATTCAAAGTTGTGATGATGGTAACGAGAATGCTTAGGTATGATTAGTTCATAAATCACTTAGCTACTGATCTATGGATGCGTTATACGCGAGTGTTTGAGTAACTGTTATTATGAGGATGGTAAATGTTGAAATGCGTAAAATAGTCTATTCTTATCCCATTCTCGTGCAATTGTGTGTGACAGATTGGCATGGCGAACACCCGTAGTCAGACGGGCGCCGCAAGAGGACCACCCGACCAAACCGCTTCAACCGCCGACCAACATGTCCGAGTCGAGACGGTTGAGAGTCCACCGAGGCTCCAAGTCCTAGGTGGGGGACCGGAGCACGTACCAAGGGTCAACCTCGAGGATCCGAATCCGGTGTTAACTGAAGTGACCCCAGAGATGCGGATGCTAGATAATGTGATGAAGGCCGTGAACGAGGCCATGAGCAAACAACAAGAATCCTTTATGAAGATGTTAGAGGATCGTGACGCAAGCCACCGTCGCAACGAGACGGTGGGAGAGAACGCCGGCACGGCCTCGGGGGATGCCGAGGTAGTGGTGGTCACTGAGGAAACTCGGATCACCGGGGACAAAGAGAAAGAGAAAGCTAAGGCAAAGGGGTGCTCGTACAAAAACTTCTTGGGTTGTAAGCCGCCGGAGTTTCGTGGGTGTAGCGACCCGGTCGTTTGTATGTACTGGCTCCGCGAGATGGAGATGGCCTTTGAGGCTAGCGAGTGCGACGACTCCCAAAGAGTCAAGTTCGCATCACACCTTCTTAAGGGCGAGGCCCTAACGTGGTGGAACTTGACCCGGTCTTCTCTCACACCGGAAATCTATGCTAGGCTCACGTGGCCTGAGTTCAAGAAGAAGATGCTCGAGAAATACTGTAGCGAGCGGGCCCTTAACAAGATCGAAGACGAATTCCGAGCGTTGAAGAAAGGAAACAATCCCATTTCGTTCTACGCGAAAGACTTCTTGGAGAAGTTAGGCATGGTGGAGCACTTGGCTCCCGATGAAAAGTCGAAAATAAAAGCTTATTCTCGTGGGTTGCCGGCCCAGATGAGATCGGTGGTGAGGATCGCAAGGGTCACCACCTTGCATGAGGCGATCGAAGAATCCTTGAGGATGGAAGATGACATCACCCAAGCCCGGGTAGAAGGCTACCAAGCCGGGCAAAAGAGGAGGTTTGAGGAGGCCGCCGCGTCGGCCCGACCGAACAAGACATTCCATGACGGGAAACGAGGCGGAAGTCGGGAGGAGGTGAAGTGGTGCAATAAATGTAGAAGCAAGCACGTTGGGCCATGTCGCCGTGATTTCTCGACGACCATCCCCAGTTGTGGAAAGTGCGGGAAGCGTGGCCATATGACCCGAGACTGTATGCCCCGGGTGGCGGTTTGCTATGAGTGTAAGGAGTCGGGACACTATCGGGATGCTTGCCCGAAATTCAAGAAGGCGTCGACCGGGGGTTCGAGCGGAACCGTTGCAAAAGGAGAAGTCCCGCCGAGGGTGACTAGTCGAGCTTTCCAGATGACGGCCACGGAGGCGAGGGAGACATCCGATCTTGTATCGGGTACGTTTCTCGTTAACTCCATACCCGCACTTGTACTATTTGATACGGGCGCCGAACGCTCCTTTGTGCATGATACTTTAGCTAAGGAATTCACTATACCTACCACCCCTTTATCTGATGCGTTAGTAGTAGAAGTAGCGGGTGGGTTTCTTGTGACTGTTCGAGATTGCTTTGAGGGGTGCACTATAGAATTAGATGGAGAACCATTCTCCGCGACCCTCATACCCATGGACGTTGGTAGTTTCGACGTGGTACTAGGAATCGATTGGTTGCGCGCACACGACGCCAACATAGGTTGCGGCAAGAAGATGGTCATGTTACCGACATCTCGAGGGGAAATGATCACCGTGTACGGGGATAAGAAGAAAGGCACTAACACGACCATCTCCATGATAAAGGCAAGAAAGTGTCTAGCTAAGGGATGCACCTCCTATCTAGCTTACGTCATCGACACGAAATTGGAGAAGAAAGAGGTTGCCGATGTCGACGTGGTACGGGAGTTTCCGGACGTCTTTCCGGAAGACTTGCCCGGGTTGCCACCGGAACGACAAGTGAAGTTTCACATTGACCTTACGCCGGGAGCGGCTCCGATAGCACGCGCTCCGTACCGTTTGGCTCCGACCGAGATGAAAGAAATGATGACGCAATTACAAGAACTCTCCGAGAAGGGTTCATCCGACCGAGTTCGTCACCATGGGGAGCGTCGGTCCTTTTCGTCAAAAAGAAGGACGGCACCATGCGGATGTGCATTGACTACCGCGAACTAAACAAAGTGACGGTGAAGAATAGGTACCCCTTACCGCAGATCGACGACCTTTTCGACCAACTACAAGGTGCCCGGTGCTTCTCAAAGATCGACCTACGATCCGGGTACCATCAAGTGAGAGTGAGAGAGGACGACATACCAAAGACCGCTTTCCGGACGAGATACGGACACTACGAGTTCTTAGTGATGCCGTTCGGTTTAACCAACGCACCGGCGGTATTCATGGACTTGATGAACCGAGTGTGTAGACCGTTCTTGCATAAATCGGTGATCGTCTTCATCGACGACATCTTGGTCTACTCCAAAGATGAGGCCGAACATGAACGACACTTGCGGGAGGTTTTGAACGTGCTTAGAGACGAGAAGTTGTACGCCAAGTTTTCAAAGTGCGAGTTTTGGCTCCACGAGGTGCAGTTTTTAGGTCATGTAGTATCGCGAGACGGGATCAAAGTGGATCCGGCGAAGATCGAGGCCATGATGAGTTGGAAGTCGCCAACGAATCCGTCCGAAATAAGAAGTTTTCTAGGCTTGGCGGGTTACTACCGTAGATTCATACAAGATTTCTCCAAAATCGCTTCGGCACTTACGGTTTTGACAAAGAAGAACGCCAAGTTCCTATGGACCGAAAAGCAAGAAGAAGCATTTCAGACCCTCAAGAAGAAGCTTTGCAAGCGCCGATTTTATCATTACCAGATGGGTCGGAGGACTTTGTGGTTTATAGCGACGCGTCAAAGATGGGACTTGGTTGCGTACTCATGCAAAGAGGCAAGGTGATTTCCTACGCCTCTCGACAGTTGAAAGATCACGAGAAGAACTATCCGGTTCACGATTTGGAGTTAGCGGCGGTGGTATTTGCCTTGAAGTTGTGGCGACACTACCTTTTATGGGACCAAGTGTACGTTATTCACCGACCACAAAAGTCTCCAACACATTTTCAACCAAAAGGAGCTCAACATGCGACAAAGGAGATGGCTCGAGCTACTAAAAGATTACGATTGCGACTTATTGTACCATCCCGGTAAGGCGAACGTGGTTGCCGATGCCTTGAGCCGTAAGAACCACGGTGACGGGATCGGTGTAACCCTCAACCGGATTAGCGTGGTGTCAAGCTTGTTGGAGTGGATAAAGACCAGTCAAACGGAAGGTCTACGAGAAGAAAACCTCAAAGATGAGGTGATGGCGAAGCAAAAGGAGTTGTTGACCGAAGATAGCCGCGGACTCAAATTGTTTCAAGGTCGGATTTGGGTGCCAAAGGTTGGTGGTAATCGGGAGTTACTTTTGAACGAGGCCCACAAATCCAAATATTCCATTCATCCCGGGAGCACCAAAATGTACCGGGATTTGAAGATGAACTATTGGTGGCCGGTCATGAAGCTTGACGTGGCTAGTTATGTCGAGAAGTGCGTCACATGCCTCCAAGTCAAGGCGGAACACCAAAAGCCCTATGGAAGTTTGCAACCTTTGGAGATTCCGGAGTGGAAATGGAAGCATATCACCATGGACTTCGTGACCAAACTACCGAGAACCCTAAGGGGTCACGACACCATTTGGGTGATTGTGGACCGACTCACGAAAAGTGCACACTTCTTAGAGATGCGCGAGACCTTGCCCATGGACAAGTTGGCCAAGCTCTACATAAACGAAGTGGTAAGGAGGCATGGAGTGCCCTTATCGATCGTTTCGGATAGAGATAGTCGATTTACTTCCCGGTTTTGGGACAGATTACAAGAAGGCTTGGGAACGAAACACAAGTTGAGCACCGCGTATCACCCACAAACCGACGGGCAAAGAGAAAGGACGATCCAAACACTAGAAGATATGTTGCGGTCATGCGTCATCGACTTCGGTGGAAATTGGGACACACACCTACCATTGGTGGAATTTGCCTACAACAACAGTTACCACTCTAGCATCGGAATGGCACCGTTCGAGGCATTATACGGACGGAAGTGTAGAACGCCGACGTATTGGTTGGAGGCGGGTGAAAAGCAATTTACGGGACCCGAAATCATACAAGAGACGGCGGATAAAGTGAAGGGTATTCGCGAACGCTTGAAGGCCGCCCAAGACCGTCAAAAGAGTTACGCCGACAAGAAGCATCGTCCCATAGATTTCCAAGTGGGAGACCGAGTGATGTTGAAGGTGTCCCCATGGAAGGGTATCATACGGTTTGGGAAGCGGGGTAAGCTTAGCCCACGTTTCCTAGGACCGTTTACCATCTTGGAAAAGGTCGGACTACAAGCATACCGGTTAGAGCTACCACCCGAAATGGATGGGATACATCCCACCTTTCACGTGTGTTACTTGCGGAAATGTCTAGCCGAGGAGGAAAGCGTCATTCCCTTGTCGGAGATTCAAGTGGACTCCGGTAATCGTTGCGTGGAGGAACCGGAAGCTATCTTAGAAAGAAAGACGAAGAAGCTACGCCACAAAGAGGTCACGATGGTCAAAGTCCAATGGAAGCACCACCGTGGTGCTAATGTTACGTGGGAGGCCGAAGAGGATATGAAACGTAGATACCCACGGTTGTTCCCTTAGGAGTAACGAATTTCGGGGACGAAATTTTATCTAGGTGGGGAGGATTGTAACACCCGGAATTTTGTAGACTCGACCTTATCTGATAAAAGTAAATAATAGAAATCCGGTTGTATGTATATATATATATATATAAATGGTGTCTTTTCCCCAAAGTTAATTATTAACTTGTATCTAAGTTATAAGTCGGGTCGAGTGCTTAACTTAACAGTTTCGGGGCGAGAAAGTAAATACCCGAAATAAGGAGGGGGTTTAGTGTAACAAACCCACTAGCTAGTTGTGAGCCTTATACCCTCACTCCCTTTCATTTTGTATGTGTGTTTGTGTTTTGAAGAGAGAAAAGAAGGGAAAGGGGAGAAAAAGGGTGTAGAAGGGAATTCAAGAATCGAAGGAAGATCGAGCTTAGGGAGTGAAATCAAACCGTGAAACGTTGTTAGATTCGAGTTCCTAACGAAAGGTATGGTTCATCTTTTGTTAATTTCGTGTTGTAGTCAAGTTTTAAAGTCTTGGAAACTAGGGCTCGTATTTGGGGGAAAACCATGGATCTTGATGACCCATTGGTGTTTTTCAAGTTTGGTTGTTAGTTTATCGTGTTATATTATCATAGGATCGTTCGTAGACATTCGTAGAGCATTTCGGGAGTCAAAATCGTGTTTTGGATGAGTTTTGGTGAGTTTTGGAAAAATAGCTCGCGGGATAGTGCAGGTCAGGAAAACCCCGCGACCTAGGCCCGCGACCTGAAGTCGCGCGGCTAGGTCGCGCAACTCTCTATTCGCGCGACGAACATTTTCGTTTTCGATTCTTTTTGGGTTTTGGCTTTGGGCTTTCCTTAAGGGTTATATTAGATAATGTTTGGTGGATTTTGAGAGCCATTGAGATAGTCTAGCCTAGCTCTAGACTAGTGTTTCGGTTGTGAATCGTAAGAGTCGTTTTTGAGAGTTTAACTTATGTATACCATGATATGATTGTGTAGGTGCTATCTTGTGACGTATCTAGCTATCTAATCCACATTTGATTGTGAATTAGACCAAGGTGAGTTGCTAAACCCTTTTTGTTAAAACTGAGAGCGCATCACCTTAACTGATCTATATACCTTACTTGAACGACTGTGTACATGAATTGTTTGTTGTATGTTACCTCGCACGAGTTATATTCTTATGGTCATATGATGAACGTATGCATGATAATTGTATGTATTGAACTATGCCATGGAATGATGTGAAGGGCTTGAGACCCTCGGTTAACGCCTACGATAGGTTGAGATTAACGTATGAGTCTTTCTAGACAGTACACACGTGCCTCCGAAGGTGTCATGATTGAAATGGCATTGAGGTTGATTAAATGTAAATAACATGGACGATCCAACGCAATGTGTCCACACCCAATAGTCTTGGGAGGTCCTGAAATAGGGACGCACCTATGTCGCCGGCTCTCGGGTGGCTCCGAGATGCGCGGGCCTCGGAAGGTGTCATAGTTGAAATGGCATCGAGGTATTGGGAAGCAACGAATGTAGGGGCATTGGTTGGTGGAAATGGGTCGCTCCCATTGTTTCCGAAGATAATAATAAACCGGTTTAACATGCTACTTCCATTGTTTGTATGATATTGTATATTTGCATGCCTTAACGTATTTTATTTGCATAGTGTCATTTATACAACTCACTAGGCTCCTTTAGCCTAACACTTGTTTGGTGTCGATGTGTCTCTCAGGTACTAGGGACGCGGTTCCCAAGTAGGAGCCGGAATTAAAGAGTGAGCTTTGGGGGATGGGTGAAGAGTCCGGTCCTTTAGACCGCGCGCGCATTGATAGATCTGACAACCCTTTTTGTAGTCTTTTTCCTAGAATTGGATTTAGACTAGACGGTTGTCGTATTCTTTGTTTAGAATTACAAACATTGTAATTATACACTACTTATACCCCTGTTTTTGGGAAGAGCTCGCGCCTTGGCGTACATTACCTTACCACCTTTCTATTTAAATGAAAGTTTTTGATGACTCCAATTTTTGGGGTGTTACAGTCCACAAGTGGTGCCAGTGGCTCGATTGCCTCTCTTGGTCCTAGAAGGAACGAGGCAATTGACACGCGTATTGTTGCCTCTTTACATTGCACCCTGTGTTTCACGTTGCAAAATCGTCCATTGCTCCACACCTTCAAACATCGTCAAAGATCATGATTCAAAAACGGGTGCATTTAGTCAAAATTTTAAGGGGTGACCATTTTCATGAGAACAAATGTGAGTTTTGCGGTATGTAAATATTATATACTTTAAAAAATGTGGGTACAAGGACAAACCTTTGCCATATCACCGAGATTAATAATGAGGGTATTGGGCCATGGGTCTACGGGAATGAAGTGGCCAGACTGGTCCATGACCTCTAGACCACCAACTCCATCATCGTCTTGGAGGACGGTTAGGAAACCCCCGTCAGTGTGTATTTGAACACCAGAAGACCCAACACTTTCACGAGTAAAATGGTATTTGTTTATCCGGAATTGGCAGCTCCAATTCTCAAATGCAATGTCTTCACCTTTTACCCCCAAACCTTTGGCTAATTTCTGCCCGATCCTTATAAAAAGTTCATTTACAGCTCCAGCATATTTGGTAATCACCTTTCTGTTACAAAACCATTTTTAATTTACAGTATGATTCTAGAAACTATACCTCATAAATTAACAAAGATATGTAGACCACTGTTAAGAAGAACAACCAAATTCAAAATAAAATATAAAAAGAGTGAAAGAGATTACCTCTGATGAGGTGTTGCATCCAATTGGGAACAAAAGGTCTCCACGTCACTGCGAGAGGCCATGTCGTACAATCCAAGTGCCTCATACAGAGGGTTAGTTGCCGTCGGAGCCACGTATCCGCTTCCGGCAATCACGTCGAGGTTCCAGCGCTTGATCTCCACCGGCAAATCGAAGAGTGATCGGACCACCAATTTCATCTCGGTCATCAGTGTTGTGGGAAGGACTTCGTGGTGGTTAATCAACCTGAAACATCCCCATTCCTCACACGCCGCCATCAATTTGGGTAATTGGTTCGGAAAGTCGTGCAAATCGATCACCGGAATACTGCATTTAGTGGCCATGATATCTTCAAAAAGTTTCGTAGAAATTTGAGAAATTTATAGCACTGCTTTGCTTCTTCTACTTTTTTCTCTAAGAGATATAGAAAAAACTTAGTGAAAGTGGGTGTTAACAAATTTGAAGTTATCAAATATATATACACATACATAATTAAATTACGAATAAAAGTACGACACGTAAAAGAAATGGTCAAAGATGACATTGAGAGATCAAAGCCAACAACCTTTGTTTTTATCTATGTCATTCATGTCGGGTTGTCGTTACATTTCGTCTAAAATTGTCTTTCCACTTTTTTTGCTTTAGAAGATGACTATAAAATGTAAATTCCATTTATACCCCTTCCTATATAAATGAAAAATGTTCATATGAACTTATGAAGTGTGAAATGTGTGAATGACTGTAAATTTCTCATCATCATACATTTCCCTTAAACTTGGGCTTATCTTTCCTTTTTTTTGTTTTGTTTTAGAATACGACTGTAAATTCCATTTATACCCCCTTCCTATATAAACGAAATGTTGTGAAATGTGAATGATCTCTATTTGATCCAATAAACGGTTCGTTCATAAGAGTTCGTTCATTTAGTAACGCTCTATCATAAATTGTTACGAAATATATAATATTTATTACAAAATATTATGAAGAAAAATGAAGTTAGGTAATATATATGTACCAAAAACCAAATGTAAAATCTGAAAATTACTTAAGAAAAAAGAATTCTGAAGGAAGGGGAGTTGTTTAATATAGTAAAATCCACCAGCCAAAATGATAAGACAGTTAGGTATAACTACAAAGTGTTATGAAGTTAAAGCTCTTGATTGTGGATGAAGTTTTGATAAATATGATACATGTCTTACTTACAATCAGGTATCCTTTTTATAACGTAACTCCTTGTTTGTATATAGTTACCTTTTTTTATTTTGTGGCACGTGGATCGCATTATTTTTCTTTTGTCGTTATGGATTTGATATTTCTAATAATTGCTATTGTTGCTATTGGTAATTGAAATTAACACGAATACTAATGGGGTTCCAAATCGTGATTCAATACAGGTTAGGGGTGAACATTTGACCTGTAAGAACCGGAACCGTACCTGCATCGGAACCGGTATTACCTATACGGTCCAGTTCTTGGTCCTAAGAATTGGCCATTTCTGGTTCCAGTTTCAAACCGGATTCGGTGCCAAATATACGGGTAAAAAACCAGGACCTGCCCAAAAGTTTAAGATACAATCTAATATACGTACTATAATTAAAAAAACATAATTCTAACTATATTATTCAATAACCTCGACAATAAACACTTAAAAGAGCATCCGCCATTAAAAAAATTCATCAAAAATCCATCGACCATCACCATACTAAGTATATAAATAGTTATCGTTCTCATATAAATCTCTATCTCACACACACACACACACACACACACACATATTTATATTATAGACAGTGGCGAAGCCAGGATTTCGGTTTAGGAGGGGGATTAGAAAATGACAAAAGATTATACTTATCGATTTAAAACATTGAAGCAAAATGTTAATGTAATATATGTGATTAATGTTGTTGTTACAAATCTCATTAGATTAGAGAAACTTTTACAACAAAGAATTCTTTATTAGTGTCAATTTTTTAATTATTTATAACTTTAACCGAAACTAAAAGTTTGTTTTTATCAACAAACAAATCTTTTTTTTCGCTAATATAAAACTATAACGTAAATATAAATCAATATTTTTTTATAATATATGAGAGAAAAATAGATTTCGTTACTACTTGATGAAAATTGACATCATCAAAATCTACAAATACAATCCAAAAATATCATCATAAGATTTTGTAATAATATAATTGGAACTTTGTATATTGAATTAGTTTATTTTGATTTTTATGTACAAATGTTTTTCTAAAACATTTGTAAAGGTAATCAAAAAAATTTCTACTAATAAAAACATGAAGGTAATAATGTTTTCTAAAAACGGTTGTTAGTATAGATACAATAAAATGTTTTTGAGATAAAAATATAAAGATTAAAACTTCTGTGTGAATATAATAAAAATGTTTTCATCATAAAAATATTAAGATTAGAATTTTATGTAAATAAAAAAATGAAGATTACACCTTTTATATAAAAAGACTATTAATACAAAAAAATGAAGGGCGGCCCTGGAGTTTTGATTTCATGACCTACGGTATGGAAGGAGTTGCCTTTACCAATGCACTAACGTTTGTCATACATTTCTATTGAATATGATATAAGGTTTGGCCATTGAGAGGGTGTGTGTGGGGGAGTGCTAGCATCGGCCAGCTCCACTACTAGTTATGCCATTGATTATAGATGTTTTATATTTCATAGAATCATGGTTATTGATTTGTTGTACATTTAAATAAGTAAAAATAATAATATGAGATAATAAAATATGTTTATGACTTAGACCAATGTGGTCCAATTCTCGGTCCTAATAATCGGCTATTTTCTGTCCCGGTCCCAAACCGGGTTCGGTCCGGTTTACGCCCAATGCTCACCCGCTCACCCATAAATTACAAGTTAGGCGGTGCCATAGTTGTCAATAGCGAATAGCGGTAAATTGCGAAACCTTACCCATATGGTGCGTAGCAGATAGCGATAAATAGCGCCCGCTATTTCATATTTAGCTATCGCCTTCTAAAAGATAAATTATATATTGATATATTACCTTAAAAGTCTTATAATTTGATATTCCAATCTGCAAAGCAGCCCAAGAGAGTTCTTCCATCTGCATCACTGATGCCACATGGTTCTTCAAACCAAATCATAAGAAAATAGTATGAGATCAAAAACAAAACACAAGTTGCTATGATTCAGTAGTTATATGTTGCTGATATACATAACTTTAAATGCCATGCAAGTATCAAGCATGGAGAAACAATAAGCAAAATAGAACTTACTAGGCACCAAAAATCGAAGGTGTCTTTTGGATTTATGGCCACAACTGATGGCGATGTTGAGCCATAACGATTAGAAAGCATCAGCTTGTTTGATTGGAGAAAGCTTGGATTGATTAGAAAGTATTTGGATTGAGGTCGATTGAGCGAATAAATTAAAGGGGTTAGGATTTTAGAAAACAAAATCAAAAAAGAAGGTACAAACAAAAAACAAGAAGTCGTTGTTAATCAGGGGTTGTTGGTTTACCTTTTAACTTATCCGTTTTGCCCTACTAGCTCACGGCTTTTTTTCTAGCGACCTAACAAGGACTTCCCAGAAGGTCACAAATCCTTGTACTGTTCCAACCCAAGCACACTTGACTGTAGTGTTCCATGAACATGCAATGTTTGGGGCCCAAATTAAACACGTTGTGTCTAGTAATAATCTATTATAGGGTAGGAGTCTCTTACCCGATAAAATATGATCTTGTTTACCTACACGGCTACACTTCTAAGTGATGAATGAGGTACGACGTCCGATCAATATCCTTAGCGCTGAACCAAGTGAGGTTCAAGACGACAATATATGTAAATGTCAGTGCAATTTTTTTAAAATTGTTCATTAGTTTGAATCTCATATATGTGACTATACCTACAAAATATGACCAAGCAACGCCTAATTTTTCTTGCATCATGATAAGTATAGCACCCCAAACATGCAACAGAAACACGATGTTCAAGCAACATAATATAAATTCTTATAAGAATAAATTAATCTAGTTCGGAACTAAATAAAACTTCAATTGAATGAATAAATGCCATCAAAAATGGGTGGTCCTATAATCCCGCCTTTTAAGGTTAAAAACAATATTTATTTTTAAAATTTCTATGATAGTTCCCTTCTTTGATTTTTTTTGTATGGGACCCCGTTAACCAAAAGAAGTACCTCAATTTCAACCAAAAACCAAATTTGCTCTCGGAATCAATAAAAAATCGAAAGTCCTTCGAAATTGCCAAAAAGAAACTTAGAAATCATTTGAATTCAACAAAGAAAAAATTAAAATATCTCAAAACAGTGGAATTAGGCTAAAAATATATGGACCACTTTGCGGACCTTAAGCTGTCTTCAAGGTTCCCCCTACTAAAAAAAATTATGGATTCGCCACTACCAAATGTTCTGATAAGAATTAAGAATACAAAATAGGAAAAACTTAACGTAATTAAAAAGAAAAATAGTATCTAGATATGGAAGCGAAAGTTTCAACGTTTCTCTAATAAAAAAATCACCACCAAAAAGGTGGAGTAGCCAAGAACTTCAAGGTGAAATAACACAAGGGGTTACTTTATAGATAACGAAATTCCTACACGAAGCAAATCGATCCAACAAATCATAATGCCAGGATTTACAACTACAAGTGCATCCAAAATCACATTATACGATCCACCAGATTATAATGATTGGATTTACAACTACAAGTGTATCCAAAATCAGTGGCATGTATGGCACAACAATACACACTCACAAAAAATCTTCAAAATCCTAGGGTCAACCCCATATAAAATCACCGATCACACGATGCCCAACTCTTAACATAACACACAAAAATCAGAAGAAGACGCTGTGGACTAATCACACTGCCTCAACTAGTATCACACCATTAGCACCAGAATAACATGCTTGTAGTACCCATGCATGTAGTTAACTTAGTTGTTAGCCCTAAGTATTCACTATGTAAAAGTATTGAAAATTTTATAGGTCCAGAGGACCAAAGCTCGTTTCTGAATAAAACTTCGTTATACTAAAAATAGCTCTGAAGCTAGTAAGCCAACCAGAGAATGTCCAACCATAACCAAAATATCATCAAGCAAGGCAGAGCCCCCCAGCCCACCTCTATACCAACCTTTGGTTCCAACCAATTCTCAAGAATGAACCTACTACATAAACACACATGTCCTATGGTTTGTAATTCACAACCAATACACAAGATGACAATGATAATTCAAAGAACAATATGGAGATTTATATTATGTTCCTTCATTATTGTATTTCTATCTTTTAGATCCTTTACTTTCTCTACTATACTTTGATATGGGAACCTGTATCGGTATTCCTATTTTCTTCAACTATTTTACAAGGGTTATATATGAGCACGGATGAATATAAAACCAACCTCAACTACGTGTATGTTCACCATGAATAAGATCTTATAAAGTCGGAATCAAGACTTCCAAATATCAAGGGTTTCAAACATCAACAGATATTACTATGAGAATATCTTAATGATCGAAATTGCATACGTCAAACCAAATAGAACAATTGACAAGCCATGTAACTCTTAATAAACATCACTAAATTTATTCAATGAGATAAAATAGAATGTCGGTGAAAGAAGTACATGAATCCGTACATGACACAATATCCGAAAATTATAAAAAACCGCTATAACACCGACCTTCTACATGTACGTAGAGATGGGCAAAAATCGGGCCGGGCCGGGCTTTGATCGGGCCTTAAAAAGCCCGGGATTTTCGGGCCTTGGTTTGACCGGGCTTTGACAGGGCTCGGGCTCGGGCCAGGCCTTGAGTTTCATACCCGGGCCCGTTATAGGTAAAAAAAAAGCCTAGGCTTTGAAGCCCGGGCCTAGGCCCGGGCCTTGAAAAAACATTTTTTTTTTCTTTTTTTCTAACTTACAAAACTAAGTTTATTTTATAATTTCAATAATAATGATAATATACATGAACGGTGAACGGTGAACGGTGAACGTTTTTTGCATTTTGTAACGAGAATAACTTCTACGTAAGAATAACTAAACAAGAACAACTTCCAAATTGCATGAGCGAAATGAGATTGCAAGAATGCAAGATACGAGAATTATGAATGTTTTTTGCGTTTTTTGAGTTTAAGAAGTTTTTTTTTTTTTTGGAAGAGGTATCCCAGACCACATTGGGCCCAGACTAATCCTCGGCAATTTTGGGCCGAAGCCCGACTGCTAAAGCATGCAGCCCGGGGTCGAAGCCCCCGTACCTCCAGAATGCGTCCCCCAGGGCTCGAACTCAGGTTCACCACTATGTAGTGCCCAAGCCTTACCACTAGGCTAACACTCCTTTGGTTGAGTTTAAGAAGTTGGTATATTACAAACTAACTCATACTAACTATATATAATAGAGGTAAGGCATCCAAAGACAAAAAATGGGCTAGGAATATGCAAAAAAAAGGTGTTACAGCAACTAGTTCTCGAATTACTATGCAACCACAAAATATTTACCTTTCTAGTATATATAGTTTTGGATGCCTTAACTAAAGATTCATGGTGTTACAGTGGTAAAGTGCCCCCCTCAATACTTATAGGTCTTGCGTTCGTTTCTATGCAACCACAATAAATTTTTACATTTTCAATTCTGTCATGATATTAACAAAAATGCCACTGAACTGGGCCGGGCTCGGGCCGGCTTGCAAATCTCCCAAAACTACGCCCGGGCTAGGCATTTCGGGATAGGGCCGGGCTTTTCGTCGGGCCCGGGCCGGATGCCCATTGCCAACAAAAACTAATAACCCAAGATTATACAAACATTTCTATTACAACCAAAGAAATGGTCTGAAGGAAGGGGAGTTGTTTAATATAGTAAAATCCACCAGCCAAAATGATAAGACAGTTAGGTATAAGTACAAAGTGTTATGAAGTTAAAGCTCTTGATTGTGGATGAAGTTTTGATAAATATGATACATGTCTTACTTAGCATCAGGTATCCTTTTTATAACGTAACTCCTTGTTTGTATATAGTTACCTTTTTTTATTTTGTGGCACGTGGATCGCATTATTTTTCTTTTGTCGTTATGGATTTGATATTTCTAATAATTGCTATAGTTGCTATTGGTAATTGAAATTAACACGAATACTAATGGGGTTCCAAATCGTGATTCAATACAGGTTAGGGGTGAACATTTGACCTCTAAGAACCGGAACCGTACCTGCACCGGAACCGGTATTACCTAACGAGTCGATCCCGAGTAGCTCACGAACAGCTCGGCTCACTTACACCCCTACCTATAAAATACCTTTTATTTATAAAGTACACATGGTTCACTTATCTCGTTTACAAAATCTTTACGACAAATAACATAAATATTGATTTGAAATTAATTAAATTAAAATACAATATCTTTTGGATGGTTATTGTAAAATATTTCTGGAACAAACCTGTAAAAAACAGAAACTCATCCGTAGTAGTACGTAGTGCTATTCTTTGACTCATTATTATCCATTCTCGGTTCCACTTTATTAATAAAACCATTATTCTTATTCATATTCGAGTTTACACAAAAGCAAGATATTTGTTGGCTAAAACTGGAATAAATTTTATAAAACGGCTAAAAAGTGAATTTAGTTGAACAAATTAATTATTTTGGTCAACATGGCTATAGAATTGCTGAATTTTCTTTTAGACCTTTTATTCCAAATGGTGAGAAAACGCTAATTAATATGTGTTCTTTGCCAAAAACATCATTCATCGCCAAATTAAGTAACCAAAAACTTTATTACTCAAATATTTAAGGCTGAATAAACAACCATACACTAGTTTTCAGATCTTGATGTCTGTAGTAATTCGAGAGCTTCGCCGGCGTGCAAATTTGTGGACAATCGCAACTTCCTGTACTCTTCATAAGTGGTGGGTGCGTAGACACTTTGATGGTCAGCGTCCACAAGCTCTTCCAGTGGCTTGATTGCCTCTCTTGGTCCTAAAAGGAAAGAGGCAATTGACACACGTATTGTTGCTTCTTTACATTGCACCCTGTGTTTCACATTGCAAAATCGTCCATTGCTCCACACCTTCAAAGACCATGATAAAAAATGGGTGCATTTAGTCAAAAAAATGAAGGGATGACCATTTTCTTAAGAACAATGTGAGTTTTGCCGTATATAAATATTAAATATGTTACACAACAAGGGTACAAGGACAAACCGTCGCCATATCACCGAGGTTAACAATGAGGGTATTGGGCCATGGATCTACGGGAATGAAGTGGCCGGACTTGTCCATAACTTCTAGGCCACCAACTCCATCGTCGTCTTGAAGGACGGTTAGGAAACCCCCGTCAGTGTGTATTTGGACACCAGAAGACCCAATACTTTCAGGAGTAAAATGGTATTTGTTTATCCGGAATTGGCAGCTCCAATTCCCAAATGGAATATCTTCACCTTTTACCCCTAGACCTTCGGTTAATTTCTTCCCGATCCTTATAAAGAGTTCATGTACAGCTCCAGCGTATTTAGTTACGATCTCTCTGTTACAAAACCATTTTTAATATACAAAATGATTCTAGAAACCCGTAAAATGACAACTTTACCCCATAAATTAACAAAGATATGTAGACCACTAACCAAATTCAAAATATAAAATACAAGAAGAGTGAAAGAGAGTACCTTTGATGATGTGAGACATCCAATTGAGAACAAAAGGTCTCGACGTCACGGCGAGAAGCCATGTCGTACAATCCCAGTGCCTCGTACAGAGGGTTTGTTGCCGTCGGAGCCACATATCCGCTTCCGGCAATCACGTCAAGGTTCCGGCGCTTGATCTCCACCGGCAAATCAAAGAGCGATCGGACCACCGATTTCATATCGGTCATCAGTGATGTGGGAAGGACTTCGTGGTGGTTAATCAACCTGAAACATCCCCATTCCTCACACGCCGCCATCAATTTGGGTAATTGATTCGGAAAATCGTTCAAATCGATCACCGGAATACTGCATTTAGTGGCCATGATATCTTCAAAAAATTTCGTAGAAATTTGGGAAATTTATAGCGGCTGCTTTGCTTCTTCTGCTTTTTTCTCTAGAGATATAGAAAAAGTTAGTGAAAGTGGGTGGCTAACAAGTTTGCAGTAATCAAATATATATACACATACATAATTTAAATTTACAAGTAAACGTAAAAGAAATGGTGAAAGATGACAATGAAAGATCAAAGCCAACAACCTTTGTCTTTATGTATGTAATTGATGTTGGGTTGTCGGTACATTTCGTCTAAAATTGTCTTTCCATTTTTTGTTTTAGGAGATGACTGTAAATTCCATTTATACCCCTTCCTGTATAATAAAATGTTCAGATGAGGTGTGAAAAGATCATGATTTCGATTTGATCCAATAAATGGTTCATTTAAGGGAAAATTGTCGAAAAATGTAACATAAATGTCAAAAAAATCCAATCAAGGAAACGTACATTTTTTTTTGCCGAGAAAGGACTATGCATTTGATTTTGTCAAAAAAAAGGGAATATGACCTGATTAACTTGATGATTGTTTAGTCAGCAGGTAACCTGCTGACGTGTCTGTCCAAGTGGCAGTCCAGTCAGCACCATCAAATTGCCGAAAAAGGTAACTTAAATGTCAAAAAAATCCAATTAGGGAAACGTACATTTTTTTTTGCCGAGAAATGACTATGCATTTGATTTTGTCAAAAAAAGCAATGTGACATGATTTAACTTGATGGTTGCTTAGTCAGCAGGTAACCAGGTGACGTGTTTAATTTGTCCAAGTGATAGTCCAGTTAGCACCATCACACCTTTGATCAGCGTTGATCGGAGTTGACCGCCACCACCACCCACTGCCACCACCACTCATCGTCACCCACCGCCATCGACTGCCATAGCCACGCACCGCCATCGATTGCCATCGCCACGCACCACCACCGACTGCCACCCACCACCCATCCCCCCTCTTTCTTAGAATTCAACATCTAATTGTGTATAGATGAGGTAAGCGAGTCAAGCAGACAAGCACCACCACCACCCACGTCCGCCGCCACCCCCCACCACCCACGTCCCCTGCCACCCACCGCCACCCGCTGCAACCCACGACTCCTCACCACCCACCGCCCCCACCACTCCCTGCCACCCACTCCCACCACCACTTACTGATTTTGCTGGAAAAGATATGAATGTATAAAAAATCCAATCAGGGGAACGTATATTTTTTTGCCGAGAAAGGACTATATATTTGATTTTGTCAAAAAAATGGGGAAGAGTAACCGTTGTACAAGTTACCGGTTACTCTTTCCCTTTTTTTAACAAAATTAAATGTATAGTCCTTTCTCGGCAAAAAAAATGTACGTTCCCCTGATTGGATTTTTTGGACATTTATGTTACCTTTTGCGGCAATTTTCCCTTCATTTAACAACGCTCATCTGTTTTCCTTTTAGTTTGCCAGGAGTACCATCTCCTTTCCAAAAAAAAAAACAACGCTCATCTGATATATAGTTATTACGAAATATATAATTATTATGTAAATATTGTGAAGAGTAATGTAGGTAATATATGAACCAAATGTAGATTTGCTAATTACCTAAGAAAAAGGAATTCTGATGGAAGAGGAGTTGTTTTAATACAGTAACATCCACCAGCTAAGAAGATAGACAATTAACTGCAAAGTGGTATGAAGTTAAAGTTGTTGATTGTGGATGAAGTTTTGATAAATATAATACATGTTTTATTTAGCATCAGTTACTTTTATAACGTAACTCCTTGTTTGTATATGGGTACCTTTTTTTATTTTGTGGCACGTGGATGGCATTATTTTTCTTTTGTCGTTATGGATTTGATATTTCTAATAATTGGCTATTGTTGCTATTGTTAATCGGAATTAACACGAATATCAATGGGGTTCTAAATCGTGATTCAATACAAGTTAGGGGTGAGCATTTGACCTATAAGAAGCGGTCTGAACTGGAACCGTATCTGCATCGGAACCATACCTGCATCGGAACCATACCTGCATCAGAACCGGTATTACCTATACGGTCCGGTTCTCAGTCCTAAGAATCGGCAATTTCTGGTTCCAGTTTCAAACCGGGTTCGATGCCAAATATGCGGGTAAAATACCAGGACCTGCCCAAAAGTTACAATCTAATATACGTATCATAATTATAAAAAAAATCTAATTATAACTATATTATTCAATAAGTTCGACAATAAACACTTAAGAAAACATCCGCCTTAAAAAAATCCATCAAAAATCCATCGACCATCCCCATACTAACTATATAAATAGCTATCATTCTCGTATAAATTTCTATCTCATATATATATAAATATATTATAGACAGTGGTGAAGCCAGGATTTTGGTTTAAGGGGGTTAGAAAATGACAAAAGAAATTAATTTAAGTTATCGATTTAAAACATTGAAGCAAAATATTAATATAATATATATGATTAATGTTGTTGTAACAAATCTCATTAGATTCCTAAAGAAACTTTTACAACAAAGAAACTTTATTAGTGTAAATTATTTATTTATTTATAATTTTAATTGAAACTAAAAGTTTGTTTTTATCAACGAACATATTTTTACTAATATAAAACTATTGTGTGAATATAAATCAATATTGTATTATAATACATGAGACAAAAATAGATTTCGCTATTAATTAACGAAAATTGACATCATCAAAATCTACACATACAATCTAAAAATATCATTAAAAAATTTGTAATAATATGATTCGAACTTTGTATATTGATATTATTATAAAATTAGTTTATTTTGATTTTTATGTACAAATGTTTTTTCTAAAACATACATATACATTTGTAAAGGTAATCAAAAATTTTTGTACTAATAAAAACACGACAATAATAATGTTTCTGAAAAACCGTTGTTAATATAGATACAATAAAACATTTTTGAGATAAAAATATAAAGATTAGAACTTCTAGGTGAATACAATTTTTGCGTAAATACAATAAAAATGTTTTCATCATAAAAATATTAAGATTAGGATTTTATGTAAATAAAAAAAAATATGAAGATTACACCTTTTATATAAAAAGACTATTAATTAAAACAAGAACATAAAAATGAAGAGTGGCCCTGGAGATTTGATTTCATGACCTACAGACTACAGTACGGAAAGAGTCATCTTTACCAATGCACCAGCTCTAACGTTTGTTATGTATTTTTTTTAATAAGGGGGGGGGGGGGGGGGGGGGGTGGGATTTGCTCAGCATGACCCCTCCTATTAGCTATGCCACTGATTATAGATGTTTTATATTTCATAGAATCATAGTTGTTGACTTGTTGTATATTTAAATAAGTAAAAATAATAATAATATGAGAAAATAAAATATGTTATTAACTGGGACCGTCACCAACACCGGCATCGGTATTACCAATATGGTCCAGTTCTAGGTTCTAATAATCGGCTATTTCCAATTTCGGTCCCATACCGGGTTCGGTCCGGTTTACGCCCCAGTCTGCCAGTCACCCCTAAATTACAAGTTAGGCGGTGCCATATTTGTCAATAGCGAATAAGGTAAATTGCGATACCTTACCCACATCGATAAATAGCGGCCGCGATTTCATATTTAGCTATAGCCTTCTAAAATTTGATGTTCAAACAAAAAATTACAAGAGATTCACTCACCAGTCACCATAGCAATATGCAAAGCAGCCCAAGAGAGTTCTTCCATCCGTATCACTAATGCCACATAGTTCTTCAAACCTGATCATAAGAAAATCGTATAAGATCAAAAACAAAACACAAGCTGCTATGATTCAGTAGTTATTGTTGATAATAACTTTAAATGCTATGTAAATATCAAGCATGGAGAAATAATAAGCAAAATGGAACTTACTAGGCACCAAAAATCGAAGGTGTCTTTGGATTTATGGCCACAATTGATGGCGATGTTGAGCCATAACGATTAGAAAGCATCAACTTGTTTGATCGGAGAAAGCTTGGATCGATTAGAAAGTGTTTTGATTGAGGTCAATTGAGCGAATAAATTAAAGGGGTTAAGATTTTAGAAAACATAATCAAAAAAGAAGGTACAAACAAAAAAACAAGAAGTCCATTGTTAATCAGGGGGCTGTTGGTTTACCTTTTAACTTATGATGTAGTCTTTGAATCGGTAAATGGTTTTGTTTGCCAAAAAAAAAAAAACAGTTGTCTCTTAATGGTTTCAAAACCCTCTTAGTGATTTTGTATCAAGTATAATCCTTAACCATTCAGAGTCCCGATTTCATTTTCGAACAATTATCAAACAAACATATTGCATTTTGCATTATATCACAAGAGTCTTTTAATCGTTCTAACTACTAAATCATCCAGTACCAAACCATTCAACAACTGCCAAACAGCACCTTAGACACTTTTTGGTAAGCATTTACTGTTATCACTTATTTTACCAACGAAAATCTTACCCGGTAAGAGCCATAACGATGACCGAAAGTCTTATCCGGTAAGTGATAGAAATGAATCTTACCTGGTAAACGCTTATCGGGTTAAAAACGCTTACCAAAAATCAATTTTGATGATTGAAAATGCTACACGATAAGATAACCGCTTACCTAGTAGTCTAAGTAAATGGCATGTAACAAACTAGAGTAAATTTATTCTATTATTTTTTTCAATCTAAATATTTTGGTATTTAGATATGCGGCCATGGGTCAATATGTGTTTGACCCTATTCTCAAACTCTAAGGTATGTTAGTGCTATATTAGTTCATCCAAAGTCCGTGGTCGTCTTCAAACATGTAATAATGTTTCATACAAGAGGTTTGAGATATTATTGGATATCAATGAAGTCTAATTGCAATTTAATGTTTTTAAATTTAACTGATTAATTTACAAATTACTTAACAAGGTTTAGTTACAAGGCTCGATCTAAAAACTGATGACCGTATTTTAGTGATTAGAAAATAATTTTCTTTATATTAGAGTAAATGAGTGATTTAAAATAAATTGCACAAAATAAAGCATAATTGTTTATTAAAAGTTACAGTAACGTTTATATTTGGTCTCTAATGTCTGTCACTTTAACGGACATCATCCCTCAGCTTTGTAAATTACAGTAACGATTTTGGTCCCACATAATGTTCGTTAACTTTTTCAGTTAAGTCCAATTAAAGGAGGATAGTTTGGTCATTTTATATATCTTCTAATACAATTGACAACACCCACTCACCATCAAATTCAAATTCAAAATCAACATCAAATCTTTTAAAATCAACCTAATAGGATGATAAACTAAAAAAAAATCAACCAAACTCAATAAAACTAAAAGAACATTTAAAAACATTCAGAAATCAAATTCATATGACTAACTACAAATCCCTAATTCCATCCTCAAAATAACAGTATTAAAACCCTAAATAAATAGTTAACCGAAAAGATTATCGTTTTTCCAGCAAAAACTTCATAGAAATCACAACTCCTTTATGGGTTTGATTCATAGAGACAACTATTGATTTTTCACACTAGAATACTTACATAAGAGAGTTGTAAGTTTCCTCCTAGTTTGACTTGGTCGGAGACATGTTCATAAACATTAATGTCTTGGCATTTCCCCGAGTCTGACTTTTCCATTCTTTTAGAACCAACAAGATCAACAAAACTTAGTTGCATAAAGAAAAGATTTAATCCATTAGAAAAATATCATATCGTATCAATATAATTACTTGGTTGCCTTTCACTAAAAAATAATGAATCATATTTCTCCCCTGGCAAGGCTCGCAATTGGTTTGTACTCTCAATGATGATGGATAGGATCAAATGAGACCTTGAACTTGCTTCATTCATTAGAGTCTCCGTTGTGTGCCGCAGATCTATGCCTATTTGAATAATGTTTTAAAGATCGTCCAATGTGGAAACGGGTACAACTGTGGCATTTTTAGGCAAACCAATTTTTCAGCCGATTGTTACAATAAAAGTTCACGTATACAAAATGTTTATGCATTAAACTGCAATTAATTACATAAATATGGGTTTTCCTATTTCGTTTTTACCAACATATTTACAACGGATAGTGTGAGATTCGAACCCTGCAATCTATAGGTACAAGAATTAGTTGAGTATCTAACATACCCTTCAACAAACACAAATAAGTTGAACCTCATATCCGAGTTGAGAACCGAATTGTTCACCAAATCCGTATAACATTCTTTGAGCCCGATCCGAATCACAAAGCTTTGGGCTTGATCCGAATCACAAAGCCTTTGGGCCAAATCTATATACCTTACACACACACACCATTTGACGAACACAAATATATATATATATATATATATATATCCCTTCAACTGTTTTGGTAGACACCATTTGGCAGATTTTTAGAATAGAGAAACTTTTGGGCTGCTTTGGTCATTGATATGGCTTATTTTTGGTGGACACATTGATTGGTTTGATAAAATTAGAAAGAATTTGGTTAGGAGATGAAAGTCTGAAACTAATATTTAAGAATAATTAATTTTCTAGTTTATTATCATTGCGTTAAAGAAATCATTTTCTTAAGGTAATTATTTATTTACCACAATATTTTTCGGTTACTGAATTATTTTATTAAACGAATAGAAACAATTTTAAGTACATTCTTGTTCAAAATTAAGATGTGTGTGGATTTTGAAAGTATTTTTAACGAATTTCTTTTATTAAAACATTGAACAAAATGTTAAAGTGTATAAACACCTTGAAAATGATTTATTTATTTAACAAAATGAAGCAGTAAATTTCTTTTGGCTTGCTTTTTGGAAGATTGATCTTGAAATATTTTTTCTATAAGTGTTTCCCTCCATGTGCTCAAGTGGTTACGCGGTCATGATCATCATGATTTCATTCTAGAGAGGTAAGTATTTCGTAAATATTCCTCTTGATTCATATTTCAGTCTTAAATTAGGGTTCTTTTTTCAATCGAATCAATATAAACAAATCGTGCTCAAATTCACAGAACATAGCGGATAAAATAGTTGTTCCTTAAAAATTAAAGAAAATACACACATTTAGCAAACTAGGGGAAGGATGATTAAATATTCATCATTGAGGAGTGTTTGATGGTGAGTGCAAAAAAAAAAAAAAATGACTCAGATAATAGTTGTTGGAAAAACCCAAAAATGGTTTTTGAAACTCAAACATTGAGATTACCACATATTTCATATCCAGACATTAGCGTCGAGGCAATATGATGCATATTCCCTTGACACTAATGTCATATATGAAGTATGTGATAAACTCACTGTTTGAGTTACCACTCGAGATCAAACACCGGAATGTGGACGTCAACACTATATCTAGATACATGGTGCCATCAGCCACAAACCCTCTGTACAAGTCACTAGGCTTGTATGACATCACTTCTCCACAAGGCATCTAAAACTTTTGTTCTCAATTGGATGCCTCCCGACATCAAATGTAGTTTCTCTCTCTTTATAAATCAATCAAAACATTAGTAGCCCAGTGATCGTAACGTCATTGGGAGGGACAGTGGATGGCATCCCTGTCTGTCTACCCAGGTTCGATTCATTGGGTGAGCATACGGCGATACCCTGACCATGGTCGTCGAGGATTAGTCGGGTGCCCGTATGGATCCCGGATACCTTGTCATATATATATATATATATATATATATAGAGAGAGAGAGAGAGAGACAGAGAGGGAGGTTCATTTGTAAACCACAAAAAATGTGTAAACCGTTATATATATATAGGGGTGGGTTCAAATGTGAACCACTTTTTGGTTGTGAACGTGAGGACAACCGAGAGCGCGACACGTGGCGCATGACTAGGCGCCACGTCAGATCCACGGCGACTGACTAGGCGCGATTCATGGGAGGGCATTGAATTAAAGAGGGGGACCACACTCAAAGCCACCACGTGTCGCACTCTCGGTTGTCCTCATGTTCACAACCAAAAAGTGGTTCACATTTGAACTTTCCTCTATATATATATATATATAGGGGTAGGTTCAAATGTGAACCACTTTTTGGTTGTGAACGTGAGGACAACCGAGAGCGCGACATGTGGCGGATGACTAGACGCCACGTCAAGTCCACGGCGGATGACTAGGCGCGATTCATGGGAGGGCATTGAATTAAAGAGGGGGACCACACTCAAAGCCGCCACGTGTCGCGCTCTCGGTTGTCCTCACGTTCACAACTAAAAAGTGGTTCACATTTGAACTTTCCTATATATATATATATATATATCAATCAAAAACCTCCTTTTTTCTAGTTGGAGAGTCATTGTCCTAAAAAACCTTATAATATGTCGCTAAATATGAAATATATTATAAGGTTTTTAAAGTGTTCAATGCATTTATATGAAATTATGTATATATCAACCGAAAGTTTCTCTTGCAATCAACGAAAATTGTCCAAGGTCCGTCCCTGGATTGGCTTACTGCTTGTAAGTTGTCCTTCGATTAGTTGTCTTGGTGTACAATTTTGTTATGAATGTATTTTGTTCTATTGATTAATTATAAACTATTGTAACTTTAATAAAAAAAAAATAATCATGCGTCCGCCTTCATCTCCATTCATTCACCACATTTAATTCTTGTCTATTATGATTTTTATTAATTAAAGTTAATAAATAACCAAATATTGATGACCAAAGAGACAACTAATAACGTAAAAATAACTAAAATAATAAATTTATAAGTTAATTTTTCAAAGGTTTAGGTTAAAATTTCTTACAATTAATATTTTTATTTACTCTATCTCACTACTTATGATAAAATCTATCACAGTTTATAACCCAGTGCCCCGAGCTCTTAATACCTAATTGGTTCTTTAATTAAAAGGGATGAATATAGGTTGCGGTGACACATGAATGTAGGCACGTGTGGATATCGTCATATCGACGGGTGAAGTCCAACGGTGTTTCTTGTGAATTAATGAAAGTTGAGAGGTGATTTAAGTGGAGTGGTTGGATTATGACATTTTTGGCTAAACATAATCAGATTTTGCATGATTACGTAATTATCATTTTTCTGCAAAATCTTGAGCATCACACTTTGTCTACCCCATTCTCGTTCCTTATTATCATGATACTTGTGTGCTAATTGACCATTTTACCATCCACAGTCCACAATACACACACCAAAAGTTTTTTATATTATAAATATGATATTTGGTTTTTATATAGTTTAATAAATATGTGCATACAATAGGGACCAAATCCAACAGAATATGTATGCCACAATGACCAAATTCAACAAAAATCGCATACCATAGGGATCAAATCCAACAGAAAGTGCATATTACTCGGACCAAATCCGTTATTAATGAAGCCTAGGGACGAAATCCATAAAAACCACCAAACCACCTAATTGCATACATTGTTTACTTAAAGTGACATTTGATTCACAAAATGTTTTGGATGGAATGAAAAAAAGTCAAATGAATTTGACTTTGAAGGATTGAATTAAAATGGTATCATGTTTGATCACCTGTTTGGTTTACAGAATTGAAATAGAAAGTTTAAATGTATTGAAAATTTTCAGTTTGGTTCATACTTCATAGGATATAATTTTGAAATTAGAATGAAAGTTTAGTAAATGACCAAAATACCTTTTTTGATAATTTTAATTCTTTAAACACAATATGCTTCAATAAAATAGTCATTAAATAATTTATTATGTTTAATTAAAATAAATAATTATCAAATTTATCACTATACTTTAATAAAATTCTTAGTAGTTGCTAAGAATGTCTAATTCCTTCATTTGTGAAATTTGATAGAATTCAAATATTGCTTATGTGAAAAAATATGAACTAAACGAAGAAAATGAAATTTGACCATATAGAATTTTAACATTCCAATTTCTTCATATTTCTTTAAAATCTAGGAACCAAAAGGCAAACGCCATGTCGCCACCTAAGAGTGAAGAGTCTCTCTAGCACCTTTACTATAATAATTTTTTTTTTTTTTTTGAGATTTCTCTAAACATTAAAAATTCTTAAAAATCTTTAAATGAAGAAATATTCTTTTTTACTACTTTCCACAATAGTATTGAAAAATGGTTAAGTTTATTAAAATATAATTTATTAAATATTTTAATAATATAAATAATGATGATTTTTCTAAAATAGAAAAAATGTTGAGGATAAAATTAAACGTTTTAAAATTTTTTACATTTTTTATTTTTTATTTTTTATTTTAGAAAAAAAAAATCAACAAAGCTGTTGAAAATGCTTTAAACGACCCATTTGTATTAAGGATGTTAATTTTGTACCAAAGCAAACTAACCAATTTATGTAATTGGTTGGTACTTGCCTACTTGGTACCATATCAACTATGTAAAATTGGTTGATACATATACTTGAATTCGTATATGTTGTTAATATTGTATTGTATCTGACTTGTTTTTTTAATTTATTATTATAATTAAAGTTCAATAAATAATATGACATATTTATGTTAAGAAAATTTCGTCGTCATTTTTTTTAAATTATGTTTTCCATTAATCAAGAGTTACATAAAGAATGCATATTTTTCTATTAATCAAAGGTTATTTTTGTTAGTGAGTTTTCTATCATCCATATGAGGGTAATTGATATTTGTAGGTAGGTATAAAAACAAATGGTTATTTTTGTAAGTCCAGGGGTGTTTCTTGTCATTTAATGAAAGTTGAGAGGTGATTTAAGTGGAGTGGTTGAATTATGACATTTTTGGTTAAACAGAATTAAATTTTGCTTGATTACGTAATTATCATTTTTCTGCAAAATAGAGAAAAAGCATCACACTTTGTCTATTATATCATACTTGTGTGTCAATTGATCATTTTACCCTCCACTCCACAATACACACACCTAAAGTTCTTTTTTTATATTATACATATGATATTTGGTTTGAAATCCAAATGCATCAAATCTCAATCCATCGTTCCCACAATACACACACCTAAAGTTTTTATTTTATATTAAACTCTCCCTCTCCCTCTCTCTCTCTCTCTCTATATATATATATATATATGATAACTACAATTTTTTTTATAATCACCTCCACTAAATGCTATAGACCAATACATTTTATTTTTCCCCTTCTCTCACACCAATCTACTTTTAAGAAATTGTCTGTCTTTATTACCAATCAACAATCAGAGATATAAGTGAAAGCCGTCTTCCTCATGCATATTTTGTTAACCCATCGCCATCTTACTTTATTACCAAGAATCTCTCTATATAAGCGGAGAAAACCCATATTCCTCATCACATTATCCTTCTATTCTCATCGCACCATATTTGTAATCGAAATGGCCACAAACTATAAAATCCCGGTAATTGATCAACAAGACTTCCCGAATGGACTTTCTAACTTGATGGAAGCGTCCTAAACATGGGGATGCTTTAGATTGTCCAACTTCGAACAAATCCTTCCCTTACCGTTGATGAGTGAGATGAAATCGGTCACGAGACCTCTTTTTGACCTGCCAGTCGAAATCAAGCGACGAAATGTTGACGTCTTCATCAGTAGTGGATACATGGCTCCGAGTGCCATAAACCCATTGTACGAGTCACTAGGAGTCTACAACATGGCCTCTCCCACGGACATTGAGGAATTTTGTTCTCAAATGGAAGTCTTCCCTTATCAAAGGTAGTGTTTAATCTCGCAAAACAATGCACATGGTATTAATTATAACTTAATATTCAAGAAGAAAATATAATAAAGTAAGTTATGGATTAAATCCAATAGTTTGGATATATAATCGAATCGATTTCTAAACTTCATATTAATTTTGAAATTGTTTTCAAACAGGTAGACAATCACTAGATATGTCCAAGCTATTCATCAACTGTTGCTAACAATCGCACATAAATTACTTGAAGGTTTAGGGGTGGTAAAAAGTGAACCTCAATTTCAAGACTGGCCATGCCACTTTAGGTTTAATAAATACCATTTCTCTTCTTCAAGTATTGGTTCAGGTGGTGTACAAGTCCACACAGACTCTAGTTTATGACCATTCTCCACGACGACGACCTCGTTGATGGTCTAGAAGTGATGGACAACTCCGGTAATTTCGTTTCGGTAGACCCATGGCCGGGCACCCTGGTTGTCAACCTCAGTGACATGGCAAGGGTACATCATCAAACCATTTATTTTAAAACCTCATTTACATTAAATTTGTTAAATATTGAAATAGTTGTATACAATTTTTGAATGTTTGATCATATTTGAAGGTATGGAGCAATGGGAGGTTTTGCAATGTTAGACATAGGGTCCAATGCTCGGAAGCGACCATTCGTATGTCGATTGCATCTTTTATGCTAGGTCCAGGTAGGGGAAGCCTTGAAACTGCTCTCTGTCTTTCAAGGCTTCCCAAGGCAATATTTAACAAATTTAATGTAAATGAGGTTTTAAAATAAATGGTTTGATGATGTACCCTTGCCATGTCACCGAGGTTGACAACGAGGGTGCCCGGCCATGGATCTACCGAAACAAAATTACCGGAGTTGTCCATCACTTCTAGACCACCAACGAGGTCGTCGTCGTGGAGAATAGTCATGAAACCAGAATTTGTGTGGACTTGTACACCACTTGAACCAATACTTGAAGGAGAGAAATGGTATTTATTAAACCTAAAGTGGCATGGCCACTCTTGAAATTGAGGTTCACTTTTTACCACCCCTAAACCTTCAAGTAATTTATGTGCGATCGTTAGGAACAGTTGATGAATAGCTTAGGCATATCTAGTGATTGTCTTCCTGTTTGAAAAGAATTTCAAAATTAATATGAAGTTTAGAAATCGATTCAAAAATATATCCAAAACTATAGGACTTAATCCATAACTTACTTTATTATATTTTCTTCTTGAATATTAAGTTATAATTAGTACCATTGGGCATTGTTTTGTGAGATTAAACACCACCTTTGATGAGGGGAGGCTTCCATTTGAGAACAAAAGTCTTCAATGTCCGTGGGAGAGGCCATATTGTAGACTCCTAGTGACTCGTACAATGGGTTTATGGCACCGGAGCCATGTATCCACTACCAATGAAGACGTCAACATTTCGTTTGCTTGATTTCGACCGACAGCTCAAAAAGAGGTCACGTGACTGATTTCATCTCACTCATCAACGGTAAGGGAAGGATTTGCTCGAAGCTGGATAATCTAAAGCATCCCCATGTTTGGGACGCTTCCATCAAGTTAGAAAGTCCATCCGGGAAGTCTTGCAGATCAATTACCGGGATTTTACAGTTTGTGCCATTTCGATTATAGATATGGTGCGATGTGGATAGGAAGATAATGCGATGAGGATAGAAGAATAATGGGATGTGGAATACGGGTTTTCTCCGCTTATATAGAGAGATTCTTGGTAAGATGACGATGGGTTAACAAAATATGCATGAGGAAGACGGCTTTCACTTATATCTCTGATTCTTCGGTAATAAAGACGGACAGTTTCTTAAAAGTAGATTGGTGTGAGAGAAGGGGAAAAATAAAATATATGGGTCTATAAATTAATAAAATAAAGGCTTCGGGGTAAAAAGTGAAAGTGTTGCATTTGAGAATTGGCCATGCCACTTTAGGATGAACAAATATCATTTCACCCCTAGAAGTGTTGGGTCCTGTGGTGTTCAAATACACACAGACTCTGGTTTCATGACCATTCTCCACGACGATGACAACGTAGATGGTCTAGAAGTCATGGACGAGTCCGATCATTTCATTTTGGTAGACCCATGGCCGGGCACCCTTGTTAAGCTCGGTGACATAGCAAGGGTACGTCATCAATCCATCTATCCATCTATTTTAAGCATAATATTTGTATACGACAATAATCACACACAATTCTCAACATATTTTTTTCCTTGGTTAAAAACCTCATTTACATGAAATTTGTAAATATTGAAATAGTTGTACCAATTTTTGAATCATGGTGTTTGATCATATTTGAAGGTATGGAGCAATGGAAGGTTTTGCAATGTGAAACATAGGGTACAATGCATGGAAGCAACAATCCGTATATCGATTGCATCTTTTCTTTTAGGTCCACGAGGGGTTATCAAACCACTACCAGAACTTGTGGACGATGACCATCCATGTGTCTACGTGCCAACCACTTATGAAGAGTCCAGAAAGTTATAGGCAGGGGAAGCTCTAAAACTATCAGTGTGAAATTGGTGAAGAATCATCGTCGAAGAATGCGGTTTTAGTTTGTTTTAAGTAATAAAATAATAGTTTGATCAAATAAAACATATTTATATGTAATAATAGTTGGTGAAGAATCATCGTCGAAGAATGCGGTTTTAGCTCTCAAACTTATATAAATTGGTGTAGAAGTATTGGAATAATAGTTTGGTCAAATCCAAGACGATGAAAACGTTGGTGGTCTAGAAGTCACGTCCGGCCACATCATTCTTGTAGACCCATGGCCCGACAACCTTATTGTTAACGTCAGTAACAAGGCAACGGTATGTCGGGGCAACTCCGTTGTACGAATCCTTCAAACTGTACGACATGGCTTCCCCTGGTGACAACTAAGCATTTTGTTCTAACTACAGGCCTCACCTTTAAAGGTATTCTTTCTCTGTATATTTCGAGATCACTTTATCATTTTCTAGAATTACTTTTAAACTAGAAATTGTTTTCAAACAAGGAGATACCAACTAAATACGCCGGAGCAACACATCAACTGTTTGTGAGGATTGGAGAGAAACTGGCTGAAGGTAATAAATGAAACCATTGGGTTTGAGAACTGGCGTTGCTAGTTTAGAATCAACAAGTATCACTTCACCCGTGGAAGTGTTTGCTTGGGAGGTGTGCAACTTCATACAGACACGAGATTCCTCACCGTTCTCCAAGATGACGAAAGCGTTGGTGGTCTCCAAGTCATCGACAAGTCCGATGACACCATTCTGGTAGACCCATGGCCTGACACTCTTGTCGTTAACCTTGGAGATATGGCAACGGTACGTCATCAGACCATATTTTTTTAAGCATAATATTTGTATACTACAAAACTCACACACAATTATCACCATAATTTCTTGGCTTAAAACCCTATTTACATGAAATTCGTTAAATATTCAAATAAGTGTACCAATTTTGAGTCAGGTGTTTGATAATATTTGAAGGTATGGAGCAACGTAAGGTTCTGCGATGGAAACATAAGGGTACAATGCATAGAAGCAACAATTCATGTATCTATTGCATTTTTCCTTTTAGCTCCACGATGGGTAATCGAACCATTACGAGAACTTGTGGATGTTATCCATGTGCCTACATGCGAACCACCCTTAATAGTCCATAAGGTTGAGGATGTACACAAAGTTGCAGGCGGGTGAAGCTCTCAAGCTTTTAGAGAGATCGCGGTTTGAAACTGATGCATCATCACCATCGAGCCGCGATCTCTCTAAAAGTTTGAGAGCTTCACCTACCTGCATTTGTGGACATCCTCAACCTTCTGAACTATTCAAGGGCGGTTCGCATGTAGGCACGGGGATAGTCCGCATCCACAAGTTCTGGTAGTGGTTCGATTACCACTCGTAGAGCTAAAAGGAAAGATGCAATAGATACATGAAATGTTGCTTCTATGCATTGTACCCTTATGTTTCACATCACCGAACCTTTCATTGCTCCATACTTTCAAAATGGTCAAACACCATGATTCAAAAATTGGTACACCTATTTGAATATTTAACAAATTTCATGTAAATAAGGTTTTAAACAAAGAAAAAAAATGGTGAGAATTGTGTGAGTTTTGTAGTATACAAATATTATGCTTAAAAAAGATGGTCTGATGACGTACCATTCCCATATCCCCAAGGTTAACGCCAAGGGTGCCGGGCCATGGGTCTACAGGAATGTTGTCACCGGACTTGTCAATGACTTGGACACCACCAACGCTTTCGTCATCTTGGAGAACGGTGAGGAATCACGTGTCTGTATGAATTTGCACACCTCCCATGCCAACACTTGCAAGGGTGAAGTGATACTTGTTGATTCTAAACTAGGAAGGCAGGTTCTTAGACCCAATGGTTTTACTCCTTACACAACCCTTCAGCGAGTTTCTCTCCGATCCTCGCAAGCAGTTCATGTGTTGCTCCGGCGTATTTAATCAATATCTTCCCGTTTTAAAACAATTTCTAGTTTAGAAAAGTAAATTCTAGAAAATGATAAAGTGATTGAAATATACTGAGAAAGAATACCTTTGAAGGTGAGGCCTCTAGTTGAGAACAAAATGCTTCGATGTCACGAGGGGAAGCCATGTCGTACAGTCCGAAGGATTCATACAACGGAGTTGTTGGGCCATTGCCATGGTCAGATGACGTACCGTTGGCAATTTGGCATGTCACCAAGGTTAACAAGGTTATCAGGCCATGGGTCTACGGGAATGAAGTGGCTGGACATGACTTCTAGACCACCAACGCTTTCATCTTAGAGAATGATGAGGAACCATGTGTCTGTATGTAGTTGGACACCACGAGGACCCAAGTCTGTAATATATGGCCTCGTTCGTAATATACGATTCAGTTCCGTATACCCACCCTCGTCATTCAAAATTTCCAAGTATCTTCATGGTTTCTGCGTTGATCTTTTTTTCCTTCCTATCGTAAGTGCTCTGTTGCAATTTGATCGTGAAATGATATCATGAACTGATTTATTCAATCAATTGAATGAACCGGCCCAATGGATTGAATGAATCAGTGATTCAATTGAATGAATCGGAAGTTGATTGAACGCCCCATCCACACAAACAAAGTGGCCAGACCTATCCATCATATCCAGACCACCAACCTCTTCATTCTCTTGTAGGATAGTGAGGAAACCAGAGTCTGTGTGCGGCACACTTGAGGACCCAACGCTTTGAGGATTAAAGTGGTATTTATTGATTCTGAATTGGTATATTTTCGTAAATGGACTAGCCGAGGTATTAGGCAATGGGATACGCCACTGCCATTTTTGCATTGCCACATCTTCATTTTAATTTTCCAGCCATCTTCATTTAATGGAAGAGATTTCATAAGTGGACTAGAAGAGATTTTAGCAATGGGATACACGTGCCACTGCTATTTTACATTTAGATCTCATAAGTGGAGTAGCATGGATTTCATAAGTAACACCCATTCATGAATATATATTTGGAGAAAAAAACAAACTCAACCAAATTAAGAAATCTCCACCAAAAACTTTGTATATAATTGAAGAAATGCAAAAGAAGCAACCCACATTATCTTCAACATCTTGTCTCGTCTCTACAGCTTTAGTCTGTAAATTTTTCAATTTTCTCCCCGAAGATTGAAGTTACACGAAATGGCCACCAGCTACAAGATTCCGATGATTGATTTAAACGATTTCCCCAATCAACTATCTAAATTAATTGCGACATGTGAAGAATGACAATGTTTTAGGTTACTCAACCACTATGAAGTCCTTCCCTTAATACTGATGTCAGATATGAAGCGGTGGTGAGATCACTCTTTGACTTTCTAACATAGATAAAGTGTCGGAACCTTGATTTCATTGTGAGAAGTGGATATATCACTCCAATGGCCATAAACCCGTTGTACATGTCATTCGGATTGTACAGCATGGCTTCTCATAGTGACATTGAAACGTTTGTTCTCAACTGGAGGCCTCACCTCATCAAAGGTATTCTTTCTCTAAATATTTCAGGATCACTAATAAATATGTAAATATACCAATTCAAAATCAACAAATACCACTTTAATCCTCAAAGTGTTGAGTCCTCCAGTGTCCAAACGCACACACTCTTGTTTCCTCACTATCCTACAAGACAATGAAGAGGTCGGTGATCTGGAAGTGATGGATAGGTCCGACCACTTTGTTCTTGTGGATGGGGCGTTCAATCAACTTCCAATTCATTTAATTAAATCACCGATTTATTCAATCCGTTGGCCGGGTCATTCAATTGATTGAATAAATCAGTTCACGATATCATTTCATGATCGAATTGCATCCGAGCACACTTACAATTAGGAAGGAAACAAGATGAAGGTAGAAACCATGATGATACATGGAAATTTTGAATCCTTGAAGATGACCACGATGGAGATCATGAAGAAGCAATTAGAGAGGTTGATTGAACTCCAAGAGGAGAAGAGTAGGGGATCAGAAAATTAAGGAAAATGGAAAAGGGGAAGATGCATCATCCAGTGGAATAAGAATCAAAGGTAAAACGTTTTCCACTACTAAGGGGAAGATGCATCATATTTATTAGTCTTTTAATATTCGAACGATTATCCACTAACGTTTTGTTCTCAACTGGAGGCCTCACCTCATCAAAATATAATGATACTAAGGGGTTGTTGCCATAGCTAGCTTACAGGCAAGAGTCACCGCCTCATTAACCTTCAAGGACGGACCTATATGTAGACATACGATGTCACGTGCCATCGTATTATCTCTTCGTCGAGGGGGTAAAACTTTACGTTTATGAAAGGTGCAACTGTATCATTTTAGAATGTGCCACCGTATGATATTCAAAAGCTCAAGAAAGTGCAACGTACTGTACCTCGTAATCAACCAAAAAACCAAAAAGAATTCTTGAAATTAACGAAAGAAAATTTTGTAATCAACAAAAAAACCCCGAAAAGTCCCTCGAAATCAAGAAAAAGCTTCAGAAATCATCGAAACCGTGGATTTGGGAGTGTCGGTGAATCCCTTAAAAATCCAAAGTATAGTTGACTGGCTGGTGCCAAAAAATGTTAAGGGGGTACGCGGTTTTTTGGGTTTAACCGGCTACTATCGTAAATTCATCGCTGGTTACGGAAAATTGGCACAACCGTTAACAGAGTTGACAAAGAAGGATGGATTCGTGTGGGGACCCGAAGCGTCAGCAGCGTTTGAGAAATTGAAGCACGTGATGACTAATCCTCCGTTATTATGATTGCCAAATTTTTCACAGCCGTTTGAAGTAGAATGTAATGTATCTGGGAAAGGAATTGGGGCTGTCTTGATGCAAAATAGACACCCAATTGCCTATTTTAGTAAAGCATTATCCAACAACAATCTGAGAAAGTCGACTTATGAGAAAGAACTCATGGCCTTGGTGTTAGCAATTCAGCACTGGCGTCCATACTTGTTGGGCAGGGATTTCACAGTATTTACGGATCAGAAAAGCTTACGCCACTTGCTGCAACAACGTGTTGCGTCGGCTGACCAACATAATTGGATGGCTAAGCTGTTAGGATATCACTTCAAGGTGATGTACAAACCAGGTCGGGAGAACTCAGCCGCACCAGGTCGGGAGAACTCAGCCGCAGATGCATTATCTCGACTACCCGAAGAAGCTAAGTTAATGGTGATGACGTCTTTTCCTGTTTGGTCTCAATTGCAGCAAATCCAAGACGAAATCCGCAAGAGTAAAGAGTTACAAAAGGTGTTGGAGGATCTGCAATGGGATCCAAATTCTCAGCCCGGATTTGCTTAACGGAATGGAGTTTTGTTACATAAGGACAGGTTGGTGCTGGCTTCTAATTCCGCGGTTATACCGGACATCCTGACGGAATTCCACTCTTCCGTGATCGGTGGGCATTCGGGTTTTCTACGCACGTACAAACGAATTGCCATGAACATTTATTGGATTGGAATGAAGGGTGCTATACAAGAGTATGTGAAGGGTTGTGACACTTGTCAACGTCAAAAGTACCTAGCATCATCCCCAATAGGTCTACTACAACCACTTCCCATTCCAGATCAGATTTGGGATGATATATCTATGGATTTTATCACCGGACTTCCAAAATCTGGAGGATTTGAAGCGGTGTTTGTAGTCGTCGACCGGCTGTCAAAGTACGCACACTTTATTCTCCTCAAACATCCTTATACCGCTAGGAAAATCGCTAAAATCTTTGCCAAGGAGGTGGTCCGTTTACATGGTGTACCTCGCTCAATTGTGAGTGATCGTGATCTATTATTTATCAGTTTATTCCGGCAAGAATTGTTTCGTCTACAAGGCACAGCATTGAAAATGAGTTCAGCTTACCATCCGGAAACTGATGGTCAGACGGAAGTTGTTAATCTTTGTCTAGAGACTTATTTACGTTGTTTCGCTGCTGAACAGCCTAAAGGGTGGTCTCAGTGGATTTCGTGGGCTCAGTTGTGGTATAATACCACATTCTACTTCTGGCAAAACCCCATTACAAATTGTGTATGGCCGTGCACCGCCACTATTAGTCCGTTATACTCAAGGTGAAACCAGGGTTCAGCAGGTGGCGGCTGATCTGCTGGATCGGGATGAAGCTTTAGTTCAATTAAAACACCATTTAACTCGCGCACAGCAGCAGATGAAGAAATATGCTGATAAAAGGAGGAAAGAGGAGGAATTTAAGGTGGGTGAATGGGTTTTTCTCAAGCTCCGCCCACATCGTCAACAAAGTGTCGCCGGGAGGATTAATCAAAGTTAGCCCCGAGATATTATGGACCTTTTTCTGTTGGTGCCAAGATTGGGCGTGTCTCTTATAAGTTACAATTACGTGCCTCTCCAATGTTCATCCGGTGTTCCATATCTCTCAATTGAAACGAGCTGTGGGAGACTATCGCATGGAGGTTTCGCTACCGGAAGGCTTAGAGATTATGGAGGATGTTGATGAGCCAGAAGACCTGTTGGCAGTTCGTGAAGTGGTACTCGGAGGCAAGCCAACTCGACAGTATTTGGTGAAATGGAAAGGAAAGACTCAAGACGATGTGACTTGGGTTGATGATGAGATGCTTCGTAGTCAGTTTCCTCAATTCAGCCTTGAGGACAAGGCTGCAGTTAAAGAAGTGGGCAATGTTAGGGAATTGGAGACAGGGGCCATAAACAGCCCATAATCACTCAAGAGAGTAAAAAGCCCGTAGTGTGGAAAGTCTATAGGAGGAGAGAGAAAACGGTTGAGATGAAGGAATAAAGCATGTGCCATATGGGGGTAGAGAGGCATTCTGTTATTTTCTTTTCTTGTGTTCTAAGCTAGGAGAGAACTCTCTGGAAGGAGTGTTAAACTCTGGTTATTTCCATTTTTGCCTTGTAGAGCTTATGCTCAATTTTGCTATTTCTCTTACTGATAATCCATTGATTCTTCCATCTCTTTGAGTTTTCTATCAAAAAACAAATTTTATTTTATTTCCTAGCAAAGGCTTCTATCTTATAGGTTACTTACCAAATAGATTGACCACCTCCTCAACAAGAAGAAGGATTATGTTTTAGCAAAATACCAGAATCCCAAAGATTTACCTTAATCTGCAATCAGCTTGTTCAAATCGAAACCCAACCGTCCAACTTATTTGATCACTCGAGGTAAACCTGCATTTTGAAATAAAGACTTGTTATCAAGTTGCAATTTAAATTTGACAATACTATGCAAAAATCTTCCGATTTGTTCTCATTCATATAGATAAATAGTCACTCAGCATGAGACAATAATACATTTTTTATGGGTTGGTTGGTAGGTCGAAGTATATTAAATTTTAAAATATGCCATAGATACAAACTGTTCACATTTGATTAAATACAGCCTGCCATACGATCATATATTCACTTTCTCATTTGTCGTGGTCAACATGGTATGCAGACACAAACTATTTTAAATTGATCATATATTAGCCTATGCAAATATGGAGAAATGAATATATCTCTTAGATAAGTTAACAACTTGATGTTAGTTTGGAACTGGTACGTGTAGGTATCTCTGTGGTTTATGCAGTTTTTAAGAGTTCATATAAGGTGCTTTGTTTCATCATTTCTATAAGCTAAGCTAAGCTTCAATATGTCTATAATACATGATTAAATATATACCTTAATACATGATTAAATATATACCTATGTAAATGCACATGTTAACTGAATAGTGACTTTTACCTTCTTAACAAAATAACCAGCACTATAATCCATTCAGGCATTCAACCTCCAGTGACGTAGATGGGGTGGCAAGGTTGGCACCGCCGTTCTACGCCAATCTCCATTCAATTACACCTGTCATGGTGGATGATGATTCACCACCTGCCGCCGCTTCTTTCACTTTTTTCCGGCCAAAACTACAACCACCTTCACTATTGCATTTAACATCTTGCTTTCGCTGGTAGCAGCCGTGTAGAGACCATGGCCCCCAGGAGGTCTAGGTGAGAAGTGTGCGGAATATAAATATTATACGCTTAAAAAACAATGCATTGTCAGTTCTGTTATAACAGTTGGAAAGAAATGAGCACAGCTAACATTCTTTCTTCTTCCAGATGCCTTCACTACGATCATCCTCATCAGCTGCAGCGTGAAGAATACATGTGAAAGTGTATTTTGGGTTAGAATTAGAGCACAAAAGTAATATATCTTACATCAACCCAGGTTAACAGCAAAACCATCTTAGATGAATAAACCAATCTTACATATGTCTCGGCAACAAGAGGAGTTGCAATAGCCTCTCATGGGAAGGAAGCAGACTCTACAGAAACACCACCTCCTTCAACAGTGACACCACTGGAACACGCATAATGGTTCAGAATCAGAACTCCTAAACAATAATACTAAAGAATATAGACCAATTCCACATTGATAAACCCAACTTAACCAATAGTGGCAAAAGATTCTCAATGAAATCTATAAAGTATAAACAACTAATGGTCAAATTTAAAAAGTTACGAAATTCTCAGAAGTGTCTCGATATGGCTGAACCAACGAGATACATTCACATATTGGGGTGATGGGGATTTTGTGAAAGCAGCATGACGATGAGATCGTCTTTTGAAGCTTGGTACCGGTGAAAATAAGCCCTATAGGGTCTGTTTGTTAGCAGCTTAATGAGTCTCACAACTTATTCAGTCAGCTATACATAACTGTTTGATAGTGGTTTGATGATGTAGAAGGTGTCTTATTTGGTAAGCTTTTAGAGGGAGATTTATGCAGAAAGCTAAGTTTTTCCATACCTGTCACTCTCAATTAAAAAACAAGTTCCTTTCATTTATGAAAAAGCTCTCCTAAACAAAAAACTTTTCAATCTAAAAAGATAGATTAATCCGCACAGACAACTTTGTCCATACCAAACCTAATGAAAAACCAACCAAACAGCCTCTAAAAACCCCGTGGCATAATAACCACCAAAAATCAAATATACTTAAAGGAGAAAAGTTAACACACCTGGTTATGTAACAGGGAGACAAAAGGTAAAAAATTGTAGAGTTGAAAAGTTAAGCCTTTTGCAGTTATATATAACGGAGCCTGATAGTAGAGAGCAACACAAAATCTCAAATGAGATACAAAAATTTTAAATTATGAATAAATATCATGTGCCATCCATAAATATTTTAACAACTCCTCTGCTAAGCTATATGTTTATAAGAGTATTATAGTGAGTGGAAGAGAACATTTCAGACTGTCATGATGACTGCTAGAAATAGTAATATACAAAATTAAGTTATCTATGCTTTATGGATTTCAGCACACAAATGTGCAATTAGAGGTTTTATTAAGCTAGTGAGCCTCAATTTACATATCCATCATTAACTTGTTATTCCTAGTTCTTGTTGTTCAACTTTATTATGATTCCTGAAAAAGGTGATGGTAGTCAGTCTCTTAGATGTTCAATTTAGATACTCTACTGAAGTTGAAACAAAACAAGTTATATTTCTTAAAGATGATGGTCTTTTACGCATTCTCATGATACCTCAGTAAGTCGGTATGTTCTTGTCATGGATTCGGTAGTCTCAAAAATTCAAATTTGTTATCTTATTTAACGTTGTCATGACGATCTTTTACATGAATCAATACATAAGTTATATCATATTATGAAGCTGAAATCAACTTCTTTTTCCTTAAAAAATTCAGTTAATCATTCTTCTTTTTAGATTAAAGGATGTATATGAGAGTGAGGTTTTTCTTTACTGGTAAGAGCTTATCCGGCCTGCTATGGTATTCAGTATAAGTCTGCTAAGACAAAGAAAGGAATGGTTGTAGGCTTTGTAAGTTTCGAAACAACAGAGCAAGTGAAAACTGCTATTGACGTACTATTTAGTTTTGAAATTGACTATCCAAGACAACACCATGATAAACCTTCAACAAACCACATCTGGTCAGAAAAATGGATGCCATTTCCAAATTCTGTGATTTCTCTCTTTTATCCCTACTTTTTATCTTTTCCAATTTCAAAGTAGTTACAGGGAATAATATCATATCAGGATGAACATAGGTCATCTAATAAATATGATCAGGAAAAGAGTGGAGGTTGTTTTTGATGGGCAGAAAATATCATGTTCTACAATTACAAAAAGTATGGAATTCGATCGATTGTTACCTTACATGTTCTTGTGAGAAAATAGAGTCGATATCGTGTCTCTTCACCGTGTTTTCTTCAGGCCAAATACCCTAAAGTGGGATTTACGTACGGTCAATTTTTACTTTCATCAGGGGATTTCAGATAGGGTTTAGGATGATAAGAGTAGAGATAAGATGGGTAGATCGATGGTTCAGCAGTGATCTACGGTAGATCGATGGTAAGAAGAATATAGAGGATGAGGGTTTGTTTTTTGAAATTTCCCTCTGAAGAACTCTGAAATCTGATTCGCTCAGATTATTTAATCTTCGGAGTGTTTGTTTTTTTTTAAGTGTTCAGTCCTCTTTTATCTGAAAAAAAAAAATCTGAAAAGAAAAGTGACGATTTATCCTCTGAAAACCTCTAAATACCCTACGTCTTCCTCATCTGTTCTGGGTTTACCACCTCCGACCGTCGCCTTGCCGCCGCCATCGACCGTTGTTCTGGGTTTACCACCTCCTCCGACCGTCGCCTTGCCGCCGTCGTCGACCGCTGTTTTGGGTTTACCACCTCCTCCCACCGTCGACTTTGCCACCGCCGTCGGCCGGTGGTCTGGATTTACCACCTCCTCCCATCGTCGCCTTTGCCACCGCCGTCGACCGCTTGTTCTCTTCCCACCGTCGCCTTTTTCCACCGTCGCTGCCACACCAACCTCCGTCAAACCGCTGCATTTTTATCCCAACCAAGATCTATTTTTATCCCTAACCCAAATGATAATATATGAAGTGAGAATATGTGGAACCTCTAAGAACCTCACTTGCCATATTTTTTCATGCCACATCATTGCCACTTCAACAAACTAAAAACCTCCTTAAAATTCTACAATGGAGGTTCTTACAAAAATCTCACTTTCCTTATTCTTATTTATAAATTATTATATAAATAAAATGTATGCATATATATTAAAAGTTCAAATATAATTTATTATTTCTTACTTTTATATTATATTAATTTTCATTTTTTAATCTATATATTTTATTAAAATATATGAAAAACAATTAAAACACACATATAATTTTTATACTACGATTAAAAAAATGTGCAACATTACATAAATATCATTCTTTAAAAAAGTACGAGAAAATAGTTCATAGTAATATAGATCACTCGTAATCTCGATTCGACCAAATATGTTCAACCAAGTCGGCCAATTGGTTTGGTATATCCGACCAATATCGAGGACGGGGATTAAAAATCGAAGATTGACTAGCATTTGGAAAATTTGGAGGATATGGTGGAATGTAGGAAAAATTAGTAAAAGTTGTCGATCGTGGAGAATGTCGGGGATATGGAGAATTTGGGGGCATTTGAGAGCTTTCGTGATTCTTATTATCCTTTTCCATTTTTTTGAGGTGTGAAGAAATGACTCATATAGTATCACCTACATATAACAATTTGATATAGTTTTTAAAATTAGAAAAAATATTATATAATTATTAATATATCAATTCACCATTTAATTTTGATTTATATGCATACAAATATTTAAAAATAATATTTACATAATAAGTTAATTAAATAATTAAAAATCAATTACAATATTTGTCAAAGATTACCAGAAAGAAAAAAACAAAAAAAAAATATTTTATAATTTTTTTTTCATTTTGATATATATGTTTTATTTTACAATATATATATGTTTTATAGATTTATTAAAATAACAAATGATTAGAAATAACAAAAATAATAAATAAAATAATTACAGAAAATGAAAGTATCACATGAACCCGGGTTCCTATACAAGCACCTGGGTTCCAATAAGAACCTGTGACTGGACAAGAACCTATGTCCCACAGTGGAGGTTCTTGTAAAAACCCCAATAAGAACCCCTTGAAGAACCTCCATTGTGGATGCTCTTATAGGGGATGGGTTGTCATCAATAACAGGATAGACCCTAATTTATTAAAATAATAATAAAAAAAGTTATTATTAGTTTAATTTAATAGAAAGTAAATACAATCGTAAAAAAATTTAATTATATTTAGATATTTTTTTTAAAAAAGTAAGTTTTATAAATTCAGATTCAGACTTCATATCTATATCTATACTATTATATAAAAGAAATAACTCAATTTGGTAGTTTTTTTGTTCAACATAACCGTTTTTTCAACATTTACACTTAGTACCCTTGTAATTAATCTTTTATCTTACTTTTAATCCTTCACATTTCCAATTTTCATTTTAAACTTTTATCATATTAACATAAATAATAGTATAAGAAGTAAAATGGATTAAAAAAATACATCTCTTTATTACAAATTATATCATTGTATATGTCTCGTCAATATATTCGAAATGAGCCCAATATTAAATATTTTTTAATTTAATTATAGTGTTAAATATCACAAATATATATGAAGTAATTAGTTTTATGTTCCTCACATACTCATTTTTCATTTTAAACCCATATAAATTAAAATTTTTGATATATTGTTACACTAAAAGTTATATTATTTATAAGTTTTGAAGTTACAATTAATATTCTTATAATTAGTTATTTAGTTACTACTAATTTCTTACTTTTTCATTTAAACATTTATCATATTAAGATAAATAATCACATGTGAACTAAAATATGTTAAAATATACATTTCTTCTTTTACAAGTTAAACCATTGTATTTGTAATCGTCTCGCAATAAATACTCAACTTTAAAGTTCAAAGCTCAACAAAATATTCAACGTTAAAGTTGAACGTGTTCTATTTTGTGTTCGAGATCGACTAGATTTATATACTATCCAATTTGTGTTATAAAATGATACATATCGAAAACTTAACATCGAGAGAAAGAAATAGAACAAAAGGTAAAACATGATTGTCGCCTCAGGTTTCAATGTCAAGATTATTCGCGCCGCATCGCGAGCGGGCACACATCTAGTATTTTAAAAAACAAACAGTCTTATAAACTCATATTTCAGACTTCAGCACCATCTCTAATTTTTCAGACACGAAATCAAACTTCAGATTTCAGACCTCTTAAAAAACAAACAGCACCTAAGTGAGCTCCAGGTGGTTATGACAGGGAAAGAAAGAAAGGCCTATGTGTCTGAAGAAGAGAATGGCTGCGAGTGAGGAACAAAGGTAGAAAACGCGCCTATGCGTGAGTTTTTAGGCGCTCTCGTGAGCCCTTCCATTAACTTATAAGATATAAATAATAAAATAATAAGATATATAGATATAAAAAACAAAGCACTGACCACTTCTCGGCAGCTTCACATACTTTTGATGTGTGTTGAATGGTTCCAATTTTGGTCTTCTTTGTCAAAATTTAGCTGAATTCTCAATTACAATTAAATTAACACGATTAACAATAAAGACTTAAGTAATCCCAAAAAAAAAAAAACAATAAGAGTTGGATGTTGTTTGGTATAGCATTGGAATTAGGGTTTGGAATTGTGAGGCGATGTCATCTTGAGGTGACATTTTACGCCTATGGTTACGTTTGGGTTTTGAATGATGTGTAACCCAAGGGTGGATTTTTTGGGTGTTAGGTTTTATGTTTTCTTTTTCTTCAAGTATATTGAGCTGGAATTTTGGTAAAAATTTTATCATCTTCCTAAATTTCAACTTGTATCATTCACTTGGTAAGGATTTTATCACTTGTTTTTGGTTGAGATTTTTTGAAGCAAACCTATTTTGGCATGTTAGTGCTTAGCTATAAATGTTATTTGTAACTTATAGTTAAAGCTTTATGTTGTTACAACATATTATGTTTTAAAGATGCCATAGTACTCTATGATTTAAAAATCTCAGATTTTTGTTGAGCAAATTTTAGCTTTGGTTGGAATCTTTAGAAGGAGAAGTTGCTTTCGTAAATGGATGCTTGGTACATCATGGCTTTCATTTTGCTAATATATTGGAGTGTTGAATTTTACCCGGTAAGTTAGTGATGCTGTTTGAATTTTGTTGGTAAGCACTTACCCGAGTAAGCGTTTGGTAAACGGGACCTCACATCTACAAACGTATAAAAGGATTGTTGAGTGGATTATGAATTAAGTATGATAGGCCATTCTGTTTTGATCACTCAAAGAATACGGTTATGTTAGATGTTTACAAAATGCAGATCAGGAAGAAGAAATCGTTGGTAAAAAGAAGATAAGAAGAAAGACATTAGGACATTACAGGTTCTTGCTTTATCAAAATCAAGAGATAGATCTTGTTGCTTTATCAAGCTTTTCTTGTAAAAAATTTTGAAGTTAAAGTTTTGAAGAAAAGCAAAAGTCTGGATTTCCTTTTTTATGGTGACACAAGTTAAAGTTTTGGGAAGAATACATAAAAGGTAGCTGAGAATGGAATGATAACTTTCCTTGTACAAAAAAAGACACCCAGCCATGGACTCTGGTATGTTGAATTGTTTGTACATAATGCATAACAAGTTATATTTTTTTTTGCACATGGGATGCATCTTCTCTTGGGTGGTCCTTCTTTCTAACCACCTGTCAATCTTGTTCCTTTTAGAAGTGTGACAGAGTTATTTTTGCCACAGAAACTTACATGTATCTCTCAAGTACTCAACCTAATTAAATTTAGAGCCTTTTATATTTACATCATTTTCTTGTTTGCTGATTTTTATGAATACCCACCCCCTGTCACATGAAAGATGCAAAACTTTTCCATTTTGGGGATTTCCAAAAAATTGCAACCATTTCTATCCTTGGAAAGATTCCAAATGAAAGCAATTATTACCATTGTTAATGTATTGAAGTTGTTCATTTGGGACCACAAGAATAGTTTAATTTTATTTGTTGAAGGGTACTTTAGTCTTTAGATATTCAACTAATTCGTGTACCTATAGATTACAGGTTTCGAATCTCAATCTCCCCACTATATATCCATGGTAAATATGTTGTTAAGAAAGAAATAAGAAAACCTATATTTATGTAATATATTGCAATTTAATGCATATATATTACCACTTTATTTCTAGCAGGTTATGGGGTGAGGCATCAAAGGTGAAAGCATTCAATGTAATCAACAATGGGTGTGTATTTAAGGGTGTGTTTGGTTGTGGAAAACTCTTTTTATTTTTTTAGAAAACATTTTTAGAAAATAGAGTTGAGTTGAGTTTTCAGTTTTCTATGAAAATTTTAGAAAACACGTTTGATTGAAAACTCACATATAGAAGTTAGAAAACATGAAATTTTGATCAAGGGCTGCTACGGGTTCACACGGTTTATATCCTTCTTTGGGTTTACAATTGAACCTCTCTCTCTCTATATGTGTGTATGTGTGTGTATATATATCGATCGTATCTAGCCCTTTTCGAAAAGAGAGGAGAATAACTGACATGACGATTTTCGGCAAGTTACTAGCAGTTCCACAACCGACTAGACCCCGGGGGGGGGGGGGGGGGGTTGACCTCCGCCATTTTGCCATGTCAGGTATCAAACTCGTCTTATATACAACTGTGCACTCTGCACCGCCTAACGTGTATTAGGATTACAGTTTGAAACACCAATGATATACTCGTGTTAATTCCAATTAGAGTTAATTGGTTGGTGACACTAAAATCACCAATAGTAGCACCTGTCTGGAATACCATATCATAACGACAAAAGAAAAATAATACCATCCAAAGGTATTTACGTACAAACAAACATGAAGTTATGTTATAAAAAGGAAACCTGACACTAAATAAGACATGTATCGTATTTATCAAAAATTCATCTAGAATCAACAAAATTAAACTTCATAACACCTTGCAGTTATGATACTAATAGTCTATCTTCAGAATTCTTTTTTTTTTCTTAAGTAATTTGCAGATTCTACATTGAGTTCATATATCCTTAACGTCATTATTTTTCAGAATACTTTGTAATAATTAATTATTATATATTTTATAATAAATTTTTACAATGGGGATTGTTAAATGAACCATTTGTTAGATCAGAGATCATTCACATTTCATCCTCCTAGTTCATATTTCATTCATATTGGAAGGATTATAGATAGAACTTATGGTTGTATATTCTAAAAAAATGAAAGACAATTTTAGACGAAATGTATCGACAACGACAACCCAATATCAATCACATACATAAGACAAAGGTTGTTGGCTTTGATCCCTCAATGTCATTGGCTATTTCTTTTACGCGTAGCATTTTTATTTGTAAACTTTAAGTTATATATATATATATATATAGTGAGAGAGAGAGAGAGAGAGGAAAGTTCAAATGTGAACTCAATTTTGGGTGTGAACATCTCAGCTACTCATTCGGTCAATAAAGGCCGCTTTAACCGGTCCCCCCTTAATAAACTCTACCCTCTCATGAATCGCGTCAATCCTCCATGATCGCGTCCACCGTAACCGAAGATGTGTGGCTGAGATATCCTCACGTTCACAACCAAAATTGAGTTCACATTTGAACCTAACCTTATATATATATATATATATATAGGAAGGGGTGGGTTCAAATACAAACCACCCTTTCGTTGTGAACGTGAGGACAGCCCAGAGCGCGACACGTGGCAATCTGAAACGGCGGGTCAAGTCATATTCAATCTGAATAAAACCGCATGTTAGTGTTATTCAAACTGAATAACGCTTGACCCGCGGATGACCCGCGGCTGACCCGCCCGCGTCCAATTGCATCAGAGTGCATGTTAGTGTTATTCATACTGAATAACGTTTTATTCAGTCTGAATAACTAAGTCGAAATTTTTTCAAATTGCCACGTGTCGCGCTCTCGTTTGTCCTCACGTTCACAATGAAAAGGTGGTTTGCAATTGAACTTTCACCTATATAGGAAAGTTCAAATGTGAACCACTTTTAATTTCATTGTGAACATGAGGACAGCCGAGAGCACGCCACGTGGCAATCTGAAAAACATGCAACTAAGCTTTATGCAGATAAAGCTATCATTCAGACTGAATAAAGCTTTATGCATACTGCATAAAGCTTAGTCGCACTCTGACGCGGGCGACTTAGCGCGTGTGTTAGCTTTATTCAAACTTTATTCAGTTTACATAATAATTTTATGCAGTATGAATAAAGCTTGAATGAACGCTTGCTACATGGTTGGTTATCGAAATGCATTTTCATCCGTTTGTAAATTAGTCGCAATATGTTATGATTCAAATCCAAAACATGGTGTGGGTGTGTGTGAACTCTACATTGGAGAAATGGACCAGATAATTAAGATGCATTGAGTTGCACCGGATCAATTCTCTTTTTAAGCCTTAACTTATGGAAAGGTATTTGACTAAAAGTGATCAGCGGTTTAAAAGTACTTCTCTCACTCTTCTCACATGATCTCATGTCTTAAAATGTCTAGTTTCATGTACATGAAGAGGCAACTTATCTTTTTTCAATTGTTAACGTATCATGTTAATCAAGAAAACTTGCTACATTTATATTAGGGGAAGGAGTAATTAGTAATTTTGTATTAGGGGAGGACCTACTAAGAGTTAAGTGGGGTTTGGTACACACACTCACTTAATTACTGCAAGAAAAGATAAAAATAGACATTAAACTCGCTTAAATTGAATTATCCCCTTAAATATACGAAAGCCACAAATAAGACAGACAAACTAAAGTTGGTAGGTTCGTTGATGGAGTGTGGAAAGGGCCTTACTAGTATTGTTGGGTCATAGAATAGACTATATTCTAGCATTGTTTATTTTATTTTATTTTTCATTTTTAAGGCTATGCGTACCCATATACTCCCAACCCTCTCAACCCCACTGTTACATCAGCGCCATATTAGCTTTTCCCCAACCCCACAATTAACCCTTTGAAACCCTCTCTGTTTAGCATCCGAAGTCTCCCAACCCTCTCATTTAATTAAACACACCCCACACACACAACACAAGCCACTATGAGCAGTGTGGCCATGCCACTCCCTTCCCCATCCCGCCCAATCCGCTACCGACGTACCCCAGCCTGCCCAAGAGCAATCTTGCCGGCGTGAACCCACTCAACCCCAAATACCGGTACACATAGCCTAATTGTTTTTGTTTTAAGAACATTAAAAGTTGAAGGATGTCTTGAAATATTTTGAAAGTAAGAGACTTAATCGAATTTTTTTAATAAAACATATATTTAATTATTGGCTTTTTATTTCCACTTTTATTATTCAATCATCCATCATTGAAATTTATAATAAAACATATATTTAAATCGATAATCTTCTGATCTTCTCATTCAATTCGTATTTTCCAAGTATGAGTTCACAACAAGCATTTGCAAAACATTTCAATACAACTTGGTTCGAAAAACATTAATAATCTCTCCCCACCCATGAATTGCGTCAATCCTCCGTGATTGCGTCCACCGTAACCAAAGATGTGTGATCGAGATTCTTCCTCACGTTCACAACTAAAATTGAGTTCACATTTGAACCCAACCCTGAGATTCAAATGCTAACTTTTTTTAAAAACTCTTTTATCACCACATAAATCACTACGCAGTTTTTACCAAATCATTTTTACAGATAAAAAAACACTCCCAAACACCCTCTAAAACCTTTGAGCAAAGAAAGAGTGAGGAGAAAGATGATGATTAGAGATGGGAAAAGCATGGGGGATTGGCGAAAGGAGAAGGTATTTCCAAACATAGATTTTAAACGTGACATAAAAAAGTAAATGAATCCACGTACAGAACGTCTCCTCTATTATATTAGGACATCGGTCTCAGACTCTTTCGTTCACCACCATCATCAATTAAATAAATATGGCATCAATCTCGCCAAACCTTTCACCTTGGAATCGATCACGGATGCGCTACTGCTCTCTGCTACTGCTTAGGGAAGCCATGTCGTAAAGTCCAAAGGATTCGTACAACGGGTTTATTTGAAACAATTTCTACGATACCTTTGTACGAATCCTTGGACTGTACGACATGGCTTCCCCTAGTGACATAGAAGCATTTGTTCTCAACTAGAGGTGGCCTCACCTAATTAAAGGTATTCTTACTCTATATATTTCAAGATCACTTTATCATTTTCTAGAATTACTTTTCTAAACAAGAAATTGTTTTCAAACAGGGGAGATACCGACTAAATACGCCGGAGCAACACATGAACTACTCATGAGGATCAGAGAGAAACTGGCTAAAGGGTTGGGAGTAAGGAGTGAAACCATTGGGTTTGAGAACTCGCCTTGCCAGTTTACAATCAACAAGTATCATTGTAACACCCAATCCCAATTTAAAATTTAAATAGAAATTTTTATTTTCAAATAACAATCTCGCATAAAATAACAAATAAACATCGTTCTCAAATCCCAGTTAAAACATATTAATATCCCATCAATAAACCAACGGAAAATAAAGAATGGATCGGAAAGCCATCAGCCGGGAACCCTCAAGCCGGAGCCTTGCCCTTATCGACACCCGAACTCGTACCTAAAAATATTAAAACACGAGGGGTAAGCTCAACCGCTTAGTGAGTTAAGTTACATACAATAAATTACAATTAAATGCACATACACGTCAACCACATTATCAGCTTAACGGTTTCCCGTTTACCGGACCATCCCGCAATCCGGTCATCCGCGGTTTCCCGCCCTTCGGGTCATCACGCAACCCAATTATCACCACGTAATATCAACATCAAGCATATCCACATAAAATCATAAATTATTGCAGATAACCCACTCACCTCTATATGCCACGTACGCGCAAGTAGTGCCTCGCTCACAAGTGTAACCCACGCAACCCCTCTGTAAGTTAAGCACAAAATCCTACGTATTATTATTTTCAACTACTAAAACTAACGATCAGGGTACCATCGCCCGTAAACAAATCAACTAGCACGACACAATAATAAACCCACGAACACTACCAACATCGTTGGTTAAGCGGAAAGGTGGCGGCAACGACGGTGGCCCACCGCAACCGCACACCGCCTACGAAGCCACGGCGGCAGCCGTGCATTCCGGCAGCAGCGACGGCGACGTAATCGCCACCGCCGCCCGACCAAACACACACATAAAACTCACGGTGGCCACGGTGGTGACCGTGGATCGCCACAACCACCGTCGGCCAACTCCCTCCCACGACTAGTGGCAGCGGCGGCGGTTTACACCACCACCACCACCGTCCATCGGAACACAGCCGCCGGCTTTCACGCCGCCGCCGGCCAAAACAAAACCACAGCAGCGACGGTATTGCCACCGCCACCGCCGGACGATAATAATAACAACAACAACAGCGGCAGCGGTGTCGCCACCACCACCGCCGGTCGGCGAAACGATGAGCGGCAGCAGCCGTGGTGATTACCACCACCGGCCACCACCTGAAAACCGCGGCGGCAGCAGCGGCCATAAGACCACCGCCACCCACCGGCTCCATCTCCACCAAGGCTGCACGGCGGCAGCTAGCGTGGCTAGCCACCACCGGCGCCGGATCAAATCACAACAACAACGGCCTCCGCCGCCCACGGTTGTAGCCGTGAGCCGGCGTCGCAAGTCGCGAGGAGGCACGGCGGCTACGGTCGTGCCACCGCCACCACCTCCGTCCTCGAGCAAAGCCCACGGCAGCCGTATGGGTGGTGGATCACCACCTCCGAATACTCTAACCCTACATCTAGTTACGTACCGAACAAGACGAGGCTTACCGACCGTGCGATACGATCCCTACGATCTCCTCCCGGCCGACCTCTCTCACTCTCGCCGTCCTCTCTCTCTCTCTCTCGGTTCCCTTAGGTCGTAAGATACGCAATGGAAGGAGGCTACAACTCTTAGGGTTTTTAACAACAATAACGGGCCCCCCCCCCTTTTCCTTTACTTAGGTTGCAAGAAAGCCCGCTAAAAACCCTAACCCTAATCGAGATTAACACAATAATAATAACTAAATAATATTATTAACAAATAAAGTAATTAAATAAAATAAATAAATAAATAGGGAAACGGGGTGTGACAACTCTCCCCCACTTACAAGGATTTCGTCCCCGAAATCAATCTGAGAACAGCTCCGGGTAGTACTTCCGCATCTCTGCCTCCGGCTCCCAGGTCCACTCGGAACCCTTCCGATGCTGCCACTGCACCTTCACGATTCTAATCTCCTTGCTCCGCAACCTCCTCACCTTCCGGTCTAACACTGCGACCGGCCTCTCGACGTAATTCAGGCTCTCATCCACCTGAATATCGTCTAAAGGAATGTGTGCCGTCTCGTCGGCGAGGCACTTACGCAACTGCGAAACGTGAAAAGTGTTGTGGATCTGGCCTAGTACCGCAGGCAGCTCCAAACGATAAGCTACCTTCCCAACACGCGCGAGAACGGTGAACGGTCCGATGTAACGAGGCCCCAGCTTGCCCCTCTTTCGGAACCGAATCACGCCCTTCCAGGGAGAAACCTTGAGTAGAACTCGGTCTCCCACCTGGAACTCCAAATCCGACCTGCGACGATCAGCGTAGCTCTTCTGTCGACTCTGAGCCGTCCGTAACCGCTCCCGGATCCTCTGAATATCCTCCGTAGTCCTCTGAACCACCTCAGTGCTACCAAGAACACGCTGTCCTACCTCGCCCCAACAGATAGGAGTACGACATCTCCTTCCATAAAGCATCTCAAACGGCGGCATCCCAATACTCGAATGGTAACTGTTGTTATACGAGAACTCTGCCAGGGGCAGGTACGTATCCCAACTGCCACCGAAGTCCAAAACGCAAGCTCGCAGCATGTCCTCTAATGTCTGGATCGTCCGTTCACTCTGACCGTCTGTCTGAGGGTGGTACGCGGTGCTAAAATGCAGTCTGGTACCCAACTCCGAATGAAACCTCTCCCAAAACCGAGAAGTAAAACGCACGTCCCGGTCTGAAATAATCGACACTGGCACTCCGTGCCTCGACACCACTTCGTCCACGTAGATCTTCGCCAGCTGCTCTGCAGTCGAACTCTCCCGAATAGGAAGGAAGATAGCACTCTTGGTCAACCGATCCACTATGACCCAGATCGCGTCAAACTTCCGAGGGGTTTTCGGAAGCTTGGTGATCAGATCCATAGTGAGGTTTTCCCACTTCCACTCGGGAATCTCAAGAGGCTGCATCTTGCCGTGAGGCTTCTGATGCTCAGCCTTGACCTTCAGACAGGTCAAACACGACTCCACGTACCGAGCCACGTCTCTCTTCATCCCTGGCCACCAGTAACCCGTCCTCAGATCCCGATACATCTTAGTAGCTCCTGGGTGAATCGAGAACCTCGATTTGTGAGCTTCCTCAAGCAAGGTCTGGCGTGCCGTGCCCGCCCGAGGAACCCACACTCTACCGTATCTAGTCAGCAACCCTCGACCATTTCTGACCATCGCGGCCATCTGCCCTCGGATCCGCTCCCCGTTCTGGTTCTCCTCCCGACTCGCCTCCTCTTGGGCCCGTAGAATCAAGTCCAAAAAGGAGGTAGTCACCGCCATCTTCAGGTGTGAGATACGAAGCGGCGCATGCTCCGTCTTCCTGCTCAAAGCGTCAGCAACCACATTGGCCTTGCCCGGATGGTAGAGAATCTCGCAGTCGTAGTCCTTGACCACGTCAAGCCATCTCCGCTGTCGCATATTCAGATTCGGCTGCTCCAAGAAATACCTCAAGCTCCGGTGGTCCGAGAAAATGGTGCACTTCACCCCATACAGGTAGTGCCTCCATAACTTGAGAGCAAAAACAACCGCCGCAAGCTCGAGATCATGCGTGGGGTAATTAGCCTCGTGAGGCTTCAGCTGCCTCGAAGCGTAGGCTATCACCCGCCCCCTCTGCATAAGAACACAACCCAGGCCCAGCCGAGATGCGTCGCAATACACTGCCATGTCTTCCACCCCCTCCGGTAAGGTTAGAACCGGAGCCTCACACAGCTTCTGCCTCAGCGTGTCGAAAGCCATCTGCTGCTCAGAACCCCAGACGTACGGCTCGCTTTTCTTCGTCAAACGCGTCAAAGGCACCGCAATCTTAGAGAAATCCTGAATGAACCGTCGGTAGTAGCCGGCTAAACCCAGGAAACTCCGGATCTCGGTAGGTGCCTTCGGAATTTCCCAATTCATAACTGCTTCGATTTTTGCTGGATCCACCTTGATGCCTTCCCGGTTAATGATATGGCCCAAGAACTGAACCTCCTCCAACCAGAAAGCGCATTTCGAGAATTTGGCGTAGAGACGCTCCCTCCTCAACACCTCAAGCACCTCCCGCAGATGCATCACATGCTCCTCCTTCGTCTTCGAGTAGATTAGAATATCGTCGATGAAAACGATCACGGACCGATCAAGCATCGGGCGGCACACCCGGTTCATGAGGTCCATGAAAGCTGCTGGAGCATTGGTAAGCCCGAACGGCATTACCAAAAACTCGAAGTGGCCGTAACGAGTGCGGAAAGCGGTCTTGTGGACATCCGCTTCCTTCACCTTCAGCTGGTGATACCCGGACCGAAGATCGATCTTAGAAAACCACGAAGCTCCTTGAAGTTGATCAAACAGGTCATCAATCCTAGGTAGCGGATACCTATTCTTGATGGTCACCTTGTTGAGTCCACGGTAATCGATACACATACGATGACTCCCGTCTTTCTTCTTCACAAACAGGATCGGTGCACCCCACGGTGAGCTGCTCGGGCGGATGAACCCCTTCCCCGAGAGCTCCTGCAACTGTTCCGATAACTCCTGAAGCTCTGGCGGAGCCAGCGCGTAAGGAGCTCGCGCAATCGGAGCTGCTCCTGGTACCAAGTCGATGCCGAACTCGATCTGCCTATCCGGTGGAAGGCCAGGCAGATCCTCTGGAAACACGTCTGGAAACTCGCTGACCACTGGCACCTCCGCTACCGACAGCTTTCTCTCCTTCGCCTGATCCGCCATATCAAAAACCAAGAACCCCGTACACCCCCGCTGGATGTACCTCTGAGCTTTCGCGATAGAACAGAAGGATGTAGATATCCTTCTTCCCTTACCGTACACAACCAATTCTCCCCCACTTGGGTTATGGATGCGTACACACTGCCCTGCAACATCCGTGGTCGCCCGATTTGGAAACATCCAGTCGATTCCGACAACTACGTCCACTCCGTTCATGGGAATGGGGATGAGATTGATGCTGAAACGAACTCCAAAGATATCAATGCTGCACCCCCGGTATACATGCTCGACCACCTGCACTTCCTCCGCCGCTACGTCGATTGCCTGAGGACTATCCAGATTACCGAGCTCGATCTGGAAGTCCTTACAGAACCTACGCGACACATAGGACCACGTGGCCCCCGTGTCGAAAAGTACTAAAGCCGGTTTCGAGTTGACAGGAAATATGCCTAAAATTCACATTTAACGGCAGATACACTATTCTTATCACTAACACATAAAATAAGCTACTATCAGTAATCGTACGAAAATATAACAAGGAAAAACCTGTAATCACGTCAGGCGCCGTCTGCGCTTCCTCGGCAGTCATCTGAAAGGCTCGCCCACGGGTGGTAGCTCCACTCTTCCCCTGAGTAGTGCCGTCGGTGATCCTAAGCGTCGCTGGTGCAGGGGCCAGGGCTGGCGTCTTCTTCAGCTGAGGGCAATCGGGCTTGATATGCCCCGGCTGATAGCAGTGAAAGCAAAGCCTAGCAGTCTCCTTGCAGTCCTTGCTGAGGTGGCCCGTCTTGCCACACTTGTAACACGATAACTCCCGCGGCCTGCACTCCCCCCGATGATAACGCCCACACTTTGGGCAGCTCGGGGTCCCGCTCCTGGTATCAGTCCTAGCTCCTTTGAATTTCTTTGCTGGTCCCGACTGGTCTTCTGCCTTCCTCTTCCCTTGCTGCAATTCTTCCAGGACTAGCTCCTGAGACCGCGCTACCTCCTGCATATCGCTGAGGGTCTTACACCTCCCCGTGGCCACCGCCTTCTTGAGCTCTGGCTTCAGCATTCCCAAATAACGAGCCATCTTTAGCGATTCGTCGTTCGCGTACCCCGGCACAAACAGCAGCTTCTCCAGGAACTGCGCAGTAATCTCATTCACCGACTCCGTCGTCTGAGTCAGCTTCAAGAACTCTGATGCTATCCGCTCCTTTTCGATGCGAGGTGCAAACTCCTCGTCGGACAAGGCCCGGAAGTCCCCCCAGGTCAGCGCAGTGATCTGTGCCTCCGTGTATTTCTTGAGCGTCAGGTCCCACCAATCCTTTGCAGCTCCGCGAAGAAGGTTCACAGCGAAAAGAACCTTCGAACCATCAGGGCACCCGCAAGTACGAAAAGCTCCCTCGACCGCCGAGTACCAGCGGTAACAAGCCACGGGATCCTTCTTCCCGTCAAATAATGGCGGTTGGCACGCCATAAAATCCTTGAAAGTAATCCCACGAGGCTGGGACTGACTCGAGCTCCCAGTACCTAAGCTACGGGCCGTGAGGGCCACATCAATGCGCTGGTCCATGGTTTGGATCAGCTCGTCTCTCATCTGATCAAATAACCCAGGCAGCATCTGCTGCAGGGCCTCAGTGATCTGGGCAGCAATGTGGTCGGACTGTCCGGCCTCATCATCAGTCTGGCTTCGGGTTAGCACCATTCTGAGGATTTAAATTATCTTAGTTCACATCTTGACCGGAAATCACTATACACTTACTAAGGTACTCACACGCAATCCTACCAAGAGTGATCATGCCAACCCTAAGGCTAGTTGTTATCGCGCATGCTAAAACAGACTGTCCCACATATATATATATATTACACATAGCATGCTATAATCCTAACCGCAATCAATAAGTTTTAAGTCTCCAGAACTTAATCAAATCCAACACTACACAGGCGTTTATAGTAATACTATTATTGGCGCCGTATTACTATACCCAACCATGCATGATAGCCGGATCAAGACCACCGGGCAACAATCAAACAAGAATATGCCCGACGATCCATCCTCGACGTACCAAGGTGTTTACGTTTGGTCTTGATACCGTCCTATTTAGACCTAATCCTATTGACTAACAGTCACATAAAATCATACAATACAGTTCAGCTTCATTCCCAATAAACCACATGCAATTTTATAATTAAGCATGCGATTACGAGTAATTAATACTACACGTGTGCATATAACAATTTAACAACTAAGGTATTAAAGCTTACCTCCGCCTTGACGGTTCCGCTGGCCGTTCCGATCTTATCCGATTATTTTTAACTGCCTGGTTTAAGTCCAACCACACACACACCCACGAGTGCATGTGCTGATTCTCTTAAACCTAGGCTCTGATACCAAGTTGTAACACCCAATCCCAATTTAAAATTTAAATAGAAATTTTTATTTTCAAATAACAATCTCGCATAAAATAACAAATAAACATCGTTCTCAAATCCCAGTTAAAACATATTAATATCCCATCAATAAACCAACGGAAAATAAAGAATGGATCGGAAAGCCATCAGCCGGGAACCCTCAAGCCGGAGCCTTGCCCTTATCGACACCCGAACTCGTACCTAAAAATATTAAAACACGAGGGGTAAGCTCAACCGCTTAGTGAGTTAAGTTACATACAATAAATTACAATTAAATGCACATACACGTCAACCACATTATCAGCTTAACGGTTTCCCGTTTACCGGACCATCCCGCAATCCGGTCATCCGCGGTTTCCCGCCCTTCGGGTCATCACGCAACCCAATTATCACCACGTAATATCAACATCAAGCATATCCACATAAAATCATAAATTATTGCAGATAACCCACTCACCTCTATATGCCACGTACGCGCAAGTAGTGCCTCGCTCACAAGTGTAACCCACGCAACCCCTCTGTAAGTTAAGCACAAAATCCTACGTATTATTATTTTCAACTACTAAAACTAACGATCAGGGTACCATCGCCCGTAAACAAATCAACTAGCACGACACAATAATAAACCCACGAACACTACCAACATCGTTGGTTAAGCGGAAAGGTGGCGGCAACGACGGTGGCCCACCGCAACCGCACACCGCCTACGAAGCCACGGCGGCAGCCGTGCATTCCGGCAGCAGCGACGGCGACGTAATCGCCACCGCCGCCCGACCAAACACACACATAAAACTCACGGTGGCCACGGTGGTGACCGTGGATCGCCACAACCACCGTCGGCCAACTCCCTCCCACGACTAGTGGCAGCGGCGGCGGTTTACACCACCACCACCACCGTCCATCGGAACACAGCCGCCGGCTTTCACGCCGCCGCCGGCCAAAACAAAACCACAGCAGCGACGGTATTGCCACCGCCACCGCCGGACGATAATAATAACAACAACAACAGCGGCAGCGGTGTCGCCACCACCACCGCCGGCCGGCGAAACGATGAGCGGCAGCAGCCGTGGTGATTACCACCACCGGCCACCACCTGAAAACCGCGGCGGCAGCAGCGGCCATAAGACCACCGCCACCCACCGGCTCCATCTCCACCAAGGCTGCACGGCGGCAGCTAGCGTGGCTAGCCACCACCGGCGCCGGATCAAATCACAACAACAACGGCCTCCGCCGCCCACGGTTGTAGCCGTGAGCCGGCGTCGCAAGTCGCGAGGAGGCACGGCGGCTACGGTCGTGCCACCGCCACCACCTCCGTCCTCGAGCAAAGCCCACGGCAGCCGTATGGGTGGTGGATCACCACCTCCGAATACTCTAACCCTACATCTAGTTACGTACCGAACAAGACGAGGCTTACCGACCGTGCGATACGATCCCTACGATCTCCTCCCGGCCGACCTCTCTCACTCTCGCCGTCCTCTCTCTCTCTCTCGGTTCCCTTAGGTCGTAAGATACGCAATGGAAGGAGGCTACAACTCTTAGGGTTTTTAACAACAATAACGGGCCCCCCCCCCCTTTTCCTTTACTTAGGTTGCAAGAAAGCCCGCTAAAAACCCTAACCCTAATCGAGATTAACACAATAATAATAACTAAATAATATTATTAACAAATAAAGTAATTAAATAAAATAAATAAATAAATAGGGAAACGGGGTGTGACAACTCTCCCCCACTTACAAGGATTTCGTCCTGAAATCAATCTGAGAACAGCTCCGGGTAGTACTTCCGCATCTCTGCCTCCGGCTCCCAGGTCCACTCGGAACCCTTCCGATGCTGCCACTGCACCTTCACGATTCTAATCTCCTTGCTCCGCAACCTCCTCACCTTCCGGTCTAACACTGCGACCGGCCTCTCGACGTAATTCAGGCTCTCATCCACCTGAATATCGTCTAAAGGAATGTGTGCCGTCTCGTCGGCGAGGCACTTACGCAACTGCGAAACGTGAAAAGTGTTGTGGATCTGGCCTAGTACCGCAGGCAGCTCCAAACGATAAGCTACCTTCCCAACACGCGCGAGAACGGTGAACGGTCCGATGTAACGAGGCCCCAGCTTGCCCCTCTTTCGGAACCGAATCACGCCCTTCCAGGGAGAAACCTTGAGTAGAACTCGGTCTCCCACCTGGAACTCCAAATCCGACCTGCGACGATCAGCGTAGCTCTTCTGTCGACTCTGAGCCGTCCGTAACCGCTCCCGGATCCTCTGAATATCCTCCGTAGTCCTCTGAACCACCTCAGTGCTACCAAGAACACGCTGTCCTACCTCGCCCCAACAGATAGGAGTACGACATCTCCTTCCATAAAGCATCTCAAACGGCGGCATCCCAATACTCGAATGGTAACTGTTGTTATACGAGAACTCTGCCAGGGGCAGGTACGTATCCCAACTGCCACCGAAGTCCAAAACGCAAGCTCGCAGCATGTCCTCTAATGTCTGGATCGTCCGTTCACTCTGACCGTCTGTCTGAGGGTGGTACGCGGTGCTAAAATGCAGTCTGGTACCCAACTCCGAATGAAACCTCTCCCAAAACCGAGAAGTAAAACGCACGTCCCGGTCTGAAATAATCGACACTGGCACTCCGTGCCTCGACACCACTTCGTCCACGTAGATCTTCGCCAGCTGCTCTGCAGTCGAACTCTCCCGAATAGGAAGGAAGATAGCACTCTTGGTCAACCGATCCACTATGACCCAGATCGCGTCAAACTTCCGAGGGGTTTTCGGAAGCTTGGTGATCAGATCCATAGTGAGGTTTTCCCACTTCCACTCGGGAATCTCAAGAGGCTGCATCTTGCCGTGAGGCTTCTGATGCTCAGCCTTGACCTTCAGACAGGTCAAACACGACTCCACGTACCGAGCCACGTCTCTCTTCATCCCTGGCCACCAGTAACCCGTCCTCAGATCCCGATACATCTTAGTAGCTCCTGGGTGAATCGAGAACCTCGATTTGTGAGCTTCCTCAAGCAAGGTCTGGCGTGCCGTGCCCGCCCGAGGAACCCACACTCTACCGTATCTAGTCAGCAACCCTCGACCATTTCTGACCATCGCGGCCATCTGCCCTCGGATCCGCTCCCCGTTCTGGTTCTCCTCCCGACTCGCCTCCTCTTGGGCCCGTAGAATCAAGTCCAAAAAGGAGGTAGTCACCGCCATCTTCAGGTGTGAGATACGAAGCGGCGCATGCTCCGTCTTCCTGCTCAAAGCGTCAGCAACCACATTGGCCTTGCCCGGATGGTAGAGAATCTCGCAGTCGTAGTCCTTGACCACGTCAAGCCATCTCCGCTGTCGCATATTCAGATTCGGCTGCTCCAAGAAATACCTCAAGCTCCGGTGGTCCGAGAAAATGGTGCACTTCACCCCATACAGGTAGTGCCTCCATAACTTGAGAGCAAAAACAACCGCCGCAAGCTCGAGATCATGCGTGGGGTAATTAGCCTCGTGAGGCTTCAGCTGCCTCGAAGCGTAGGCTATCACCCGCCCCCTCTGCATAAGAACACAACCCAGGCCCAGCCGAGATGCGTCGCAATACACTGCCATGTCTTCCACCCCCTCCGGTAAGGTTAGAACCGGAGCCTCACACAGCTTCTGCCTCAGCGTGTCGAAAGCCATCTGCTGCTCAGAACCCCAGACGTACGGCTCGCTTTTCTTCGTCAAACGCGTCAAAGGCACCGCAATCTTAGAGAAATCCTGAATGAACCGTCGGTAGTAGCCGGCTAAACCCAGGAAACTCCGGATCTCGGTAGGTGCCTTCGGAATTTCCCAATTCATAACTGCTTCGATTTTTGCTGGATCCACCTTGATGCCTTCCCGGTTAATGATATGGCCCAAGAACTGAACCTCCTCCAACCAGAAAGCGCATTTCGAGAATTTGGCGTAGAGACGCTCCCTCCTCAACACCTCAAGCACCTCCCGCAGATGCATCACATGCTCCTCCTTCGTCTTCGAGTAGATTAGAATATCGTCGATGAAAACGATCACGGACCGATCAAGCATCGGGCGGCACACCCGGTTCATGAGGTCCATGAAAGCTGCTGGAGCATTGGTAAGCCCGAACGGCATTACCAAAAACTCGAAGTGGCCGTAACGAGTGCGGAAAGCGGTCTTGTGGACATCCGCTTCCTTCACCTTCAGCTGGTGATACCCGGACCGAAGATCGATCTTAGAAAACCACGAAGCTCCTTGAAGTTGATCAAACAGGTCATCAATCCTAGGTAGCGGATACCTATTCTTGATGGTCACCTTGTTGAGTCCACGGTAATCGATACACATACGATGACTCCCGTCTTTCTTCTTCACAAACAGGATCGGTGCACCCCACGGTGAGCTGCTCGGGCGGATGAACCCCTTCCCCGAGAGCTCCTGCAACTGTTCCGATAACTCCTGAAGCTCTGGCGGAGCCAGGCGGTAAGGAGCTCGCGCAATCGGAGCTGCTCCTGGTACCAAGTCGATGCCGAACTCGATCTGCCTATCCGGTGGAAGGCCAGGCAGATCCTCTGGAAACACGTCTGGAAACTCGCTGACCACTGGCACCTCCGCTACCGACAGCTTTCTCTCCTTCGCCTGATCCGCCATAGCAAAAACCAAGAACCCCGTACACCCCCGCTGGATGTACCTCTGAGCTTTCGCGATAGAACAGAAGGATGTAGATATCCTTCTTCCCTTACCGTACACAACCAATTCTCCCCCACTTGGGTTATGGATGCGTACACACTGCCCTGCAACATCCGTGGTCGCCCGATTTGGAAACATCCAGTCGATTCCGACAACTACGTCCACTCCGTTCATGGGAATGGGGATGAGATTGATGCTGAAACGAACTCCAAAGATATCAATGCTGCACCCCCGGTATACATGCTCGACCACCTGCACTTCCTCCGCCGCTACGTCGATTGCCTGAGGACTATCCAGATTACCGAGCTCGATCTGGAAGTCCTTACAGAACCTACGCGACACATAGGACCACGTGGCCCCCGTGTCGAAAAGTACTAAAGCCGGTTTCGAGTTGACAGGAAATATGCCTAAAATTCACATTTAACGGCAGATACACTATTCTTATCACTAACACATAAAATAAGCTACTATCAGTAATCGTACGAAAATATAACAAGGAAAAACCTGTAATCACGTCAGGCGCCGTCTGCGCTTCCTCGGCAGTCATCTGAAAGGCTCGCCCACGGGTGGTAGCTCCACTCTTCCCCTGAGTAGTGCCGTCGGTGATCCTAAGCGTCGCTGGTGCAGGGGCCAGGGCTGGCGTCTTCTTCAGCTGAGGGCAATCGGGCTTGATATGCCCCGGCTGATAGCAGTGAAAGCAAAGCCTAGCAGTCTCCTTGCAGTCCTTGCTGAGGTGGCCCGTCTTGCCACACTTGTAACACGATAACTCCCGCGGCCTGCACTCCCCCCGATGATAACGCCCACACTTTGGGCAGCTCGGGGTCCCGCTCCTGGTATCAGTCCTAGCTCCTTTGAATTTCTTTGCTGGTCCCGACTGGTCTTCTGCCTTCCTTTTCCCTTGCTGCAATTCTTCCAGGACTAGCTCCTGAGACCGCGCTACCTCCTGCATATCGCTGAGGGTCTTACACCTCCCCGTGGCCACCGCCTTCTTGAGCTCTGGCTTCAGCATTCCCAAATAACGAGCCATCTTTAGCGATTCGTCGTTCGCGTACCCCGGCACAAACAGCAGCTTCTCCAGGAACTGCGCAGTAATCTCATTCACCGACTCCGTCGTCTGAGTCAGCTTCAAGAACTCTGATGCTATCCGCTCCTTTTCGATGCGAGGTGCAAACTCCTCGTCGGACAAGGCCCGGAAGTCCCCCCAGGTCAGCGCAGTGATCTGTGCCTCCGTGTATTTCTTGAGCGTCAGGTCCCACCAATCCTTTGCAGCTCCGCGAAGAAGGTTCACAGCGAAAAGAACCTTCGAACCATCAGGGCACCCGCAAGTACGAAAAGCTCCCTCGACCGCCGAGTACCAGCGGTAACAAGCCACGGGATCCTTCTTCCCGTCAAATAATGGCGGTTGGCACGCCATAAAATCCTTGAAAGTAATCCCACGAGGCTGGGACTGACTCGAGCTCCCAGTACCTAAGCTACGGGCCGTGAGGGCCACATCAATGCGCTGGTCCATGGTTTGGATCAGCTCGTCTCTCATCTGATCAAATAACCCAGGCAGCATCTGCTGCAGGGCCTCAGTGATCTGGGCAGCAATGTGGTCGGACTGTCCGGCCTCATCATCAGTCTGGCTTCGGGTTAGCACCATTCTGAGGATTTAAATTATCTTAGTTCACATCTTGACCGGAAATCACTATACACTTACTAAGGTACTCACACGCAATCCTACCAAGAGTGATCATGCCAACCCTAAGGCTAGTTGTTATCGCGCATGCTAAAACAGACTGTCCCACATATATATATATATTACACATAGCATGCTATAATCCTAACCGCAATCAATAAGTTTTAAGTCTCCAGAACTTAATCAAATCCAACACTACACAGGCGTTTATAGTAATACTATTATTGGCGCCGTATTACTATACCCAACCATGCATGATAGCCGGATCAAGACCACCGGGCAACAATCAAACAAGAATATGCCCGACGATCCATCCTCGACGTACCAAGGTGTTTACGTTTGGTCTTGATACCGTCCTATTTAGACCTAATCCTATTGACTAACAGTCACATAAAATCATACAATACAGTTCAGCTTCATTCCCAATAAACCACATGCAATTTTATAATTAAGCATGCGATTACGAGTAATTAATACTACACGTGTGCATATAACAATTTAACAACTAAGGTATTAAAGCTTACCTCCGCCTTGACGGTTCCGCTGGCCGTTCCGATCTTATCCGATTATTTTTAACTGCCTGGTTTAAGTCCAACCACACACACACCCACGAGTGCATGTGCTGATTCTCTTAAACCTAGGCTCTGATACCAAGTTGTAACACCCAATCCCAATTTAAAATTTAAATAGAAATTTTTATTTTCAAATAACAATCTCGCATAAAATAACAAATAAACATCGTTCTCAAATCCCAGTTAAAACATATTAATATCCCATCAATAAACCAACGGAAAATAAAGAATGGATCGGAAAGCCATCAGCCGGGAACCCTCAAGCCGGAGCCTTGCCCTTATCGACACCCGAACTCGTACCTAAAAATATTAAAACACGAGGGGTAAGCTCAACCGCTTAGTGAGTTAAGTTACATACAATAAATTACAATTAAATGCACATACACGTCAACCACATTATCAGCTTAACGGTTTCCCGTTTACCGGACCATCCCGCAATCCGGTCATCCGCGGTTTCCCGCCCTTCGGGTCATCACGCAACCCAATTATCACCACGTAATATCAACATCAAGCATATCCACATAAAATCATAAATTATTGCAGATAACCCACTCACCTCTATATGCCACGTACGCGCAAGTAGTGCCTCGCTCACAAGTGTAACCCACGCAACCCCTCTGTAAGTTAAGCACAAAATCCTACGTATTATTATTTTCAACTACTAAAACTAACGATCAGGGTACCATCGCCCGTAAACAAATCAACTAGCACGACACAATAATAAACCCACGAACACTACCAACATCGTTGGTTAAGCGGAAAGGTGGCGGCAACGACGGTGGCCCACCGCAACCGCACACCGCCTACGAAGCCACGGCGGCAGCCGTGCATTCCGGCAGCAGCGACGGCGACGTAATCGCCACCCGCCGCCCGACCAAACACACACATAAAACTCACGGTGGCCACGGTGGTGACCGTGGATCGCCACAACCACCGTCGGCCAACTCCCTCCCACGACTAGTGGCAGCGGCGGCGGTTTACACCACCACCACCACCGTCCATCGGAACACAGCCGCCGGCTTTCACGCCGCCGCCGGCCAAAACAAAACCACAGCAGCGACGGTATTGCCACCGCCACCGCCGGACGATAATAATAACAACAACAACAGCGGCAGCGGTGTCGCCACCACCACCGCCGGCCGGCGAAACGATGAGCGGCAGCAGCCGTGGTGATTACCACCACCGGCCACCACCTGAAAACCGCGGCGGCAGCAGCGGCCATAAGACCACCGCCACCCACCGGCTCCATCTCCACCAAGGCTGCACGGCGGCAGCTAGCGTGGCTAGCCACCACCGGCGCCGGATCAAATCACAACAACAACGGCCTCCGCCGCCCACGGTTGTAGCCGTGAGCCGGCGTCGCAAGTCGCGAGGAGGCACGGCGGCTACGGTCGTGCCACCGCCACCACCTCCGTCCTCGAGCAAAGCCCACGGCAGCCGTATGGGTGGTGGATCACCACCTCCGAATACTCTAACCCTACATCTAGTTACGTACCGAACAAGACGAGGCTTACCGACCGTGCGATACGATCCCTACGATCTCCTCCCGGCCGACCTCTCTCACTCTCGCCGTCCTCTCTCTCTCTCTCGGTTCCCTTAGGTCGTAAGATACGCAATGGAAGGAGGCTACAACTCTTAGGGTTTTTAACAACAATAACGGCCCCCCCCCCCCTTTTCCTTTACTTAGGTTGCAAGAAAGCCCGCTAAAAACCCTAACCCTAATCGAGATTAACACAATAATAATAACTAAATAATATTATTAACAAATAAAGTAATTAAATAAAATAAATAAATAAATAGGGAAACGGGGTGTGACAATCACTTCATCCCTAGAAGTGTTGGCTCGGGAGGTGTGCAACTTCATTCAGACACCGGATCCCTCACCTTTCACCAAGTCATTGAGTCTCGTGACATCATTCCGGTAGACCCGTGGCCCTACGTCAATTATGAGGCGCAATTAAACTTTTGTACAACACTGCAATTAAATTCTAAGACTTTCATGATCTTGGCTTTACGTCAATCCTTCGGCATCTTTTTTTTTTTGCATATTGTCACAACTGAGAACCTTTGGGAAATATTTATTATTGCTATTCGTTTAATGAAAGTTCTCAGTTGGAATGTTTAAGCTCACTTTGTAAAGCAAACATAGTTAATTGTTTAGTTGTAAGATTTTAAAGGATTTAATTTTAGAGTTTCGAAGATAATCTTGTTTTTAGTTGGGGACATCCGGACATGGGTTAATCTCCAAAATTCGCTCAGATAGTTAGTTAAGACATAAATGTTGATTTGAATTGCATCCCATGCTATATATATATATATATAGGAAAGTTCAAATGTGAACCACTTTTTGGTTGTGAACGTGAGGACAACCGAGAGCGCGTCACGTGGCGGCTTTGAGTGTGGTCCCCCCTATAATTCAATGCCCTCCCATGAATCGCGCCTAGTCATCCGCCGTGAATCTGATGTGGCGCCTAGTCATCCGCCACGTGTCGCGCTCTCGGTTGTCCTCACGTTCACAACCAAAAAGTGGTTCACATTTGAACCCACCCCTATATATTAAACAACTCCATAATTCAATTTTATTGATTTAATCTATGCAATCATGAGTTTACACGGTTTACACGTTATTTGTGGTTTACAAAATAACTTCCCCTATATATATATATATATATATCTATATATATATATATAATCACTCAAAAGCCCTAATAAATAAGTGAGAAATCTAGAGAGGTGAAAGAAAATTTTGCCATGAAATCAAATAAGGTTTTTGGTCAAATTCAAGGTAAACCATCGATTTTAGTTTAGCTTTTTGTTTCATTATATTTGATTTATGATAGGAGAAAGATGGTATGACTATAAGGAAGACGTTCAATTTTGCCGAAAGGTGAAAATTTTTTTTTTTTAAAAAAATAGACGATGAGATTTCATCAAAAATGCGACCATGACGTTGTCGGCAGCAGATGGGTCGGATCCACCCGAGCGTAGGTCTGGTATAGAGATGGCCAAAAATCGGTCCCGACCGGTTATAACCGGTTAGGGATCGGTTCGGTTAAAAATAGTAGTCGGCTGTAACCGGTTAAGGCGTAACCGGTTACAGTTCAGTTACGGTTAAGGAGTCCCGGGGTCTTAACTGTTTAAGCTTAACAGTTAACCGGTTAACCTCGACCCGTTATAACCGGTTACGTAACCGGTTAAGGATCAGTTAACGCTATTTTTTTAAAACTTTTTAAATTATTTAAACATTATAAATTTAAAATAGAGGAGAGTTGAGAGAGTAAAACTTGCGAGAAACAAATAAGAGTCGAAACTCGAGAACACGCAATCACAAATTATGGCGAGAATTTTGCGTTTTTCGTAAGTTTGGTAACTTGGTATTCAACCCAAACACCACACAACTTATTTATAAGGTATATGGGGGTAAAAAAACCAAACAAACGTTCAAAAAGGAAGCCAAATGGCTCCTAACAGCTATAATAACGTATATAAAACGACTATTATTTTGAATTAAATCGGTCCAGGTTATAACCGGTTCTGGTTCGCTTACGTAACCGGTTCCGGTTCGGTTATAACCGGTTATGGAAAAAATGTCAAAAACCTTAACTGATTAGATAACCGGTCTCTTAACCGGTTATGAATCAGTTCGGTTATAACCGGTTGACGACCGGTTTGGTTATCGGTTAACCTACCGGGCCGGTTATAACCGGTTGGGTTTGGCCATCTCTAGTCTGGTATACCCAGATCATCTGCTGTTGGGCTGAATAATTGGATCCATATGTTTAGGCCAAGGGTTACATAACTTTGTGCTATATTGAAGTGAAACCGTGAAAGCCCAAGCTTTTATTGTTTTTCTAAGTGAAAGCCCAAGCTTCTTAGATTTATCCCAAATGCTTTTATTCAAACGTAACCAATTACCTCCAAATTAGTTAAGAATGATTTTTTCTAAATTAGTTTGTATATTCAACGTTTTTATATATACATACTTTTTTTGGAAGAAGTATCCCAGACTACATTGGGCCCAGACTAATCCTCGGCAATTTTGGGTTGAATCCCGACTGCTAAAGCATGCAGTCCGGGGTCGAAGCCCCCGTACCTCCAGAATGCGTCTCCAGGGCTCGAATTCGGGTTCACCACTATTTAGTGACCAAGCCTTACCACTAGGCTAACACTCTTTTAGTTTTTTATATACATACTTATTATCATTAATTGATAAATTTGATCCATTATTTTCTAAATTTCATAGGTGTGTTTTTAAATAGATTATATATTTAACTTTTAGCTTATTTTCGATGATAGATATTTGATGAATCAAATAATTTCGATATTATTTATAACAAGTCTCACAAATATATAAAAATTTATATATTTGGTAATTTGAAAATAGCCTTGATGTAATAAATATTGGAATAATAGTTAGTATTTTTAAATATTATCAAGACACTTTGGAATATAGTTTGGACTTTTAAACAAGAAACTACTATTTTATCAAAAAAAGAAAAAATAAAAAAACACTTAAAAAAAACCTATCCCTGATTCGCCTGATCAATCCCCAATTCTCGTCCTCGATTTAGACACGAGTCTGGCCCGATTCAAACCCGGTACCATATTCCAACTAATCATATCATTGTTGTTTTGGAATAGAAGAAACCTTTTACTTGTATATAAACACAAAAATACGTACATAGAGAGAAAGAATGGGAGTCACATGGAACCACCTAGCCCCTAGATAAGGTTGCCACTTGCCAAGGCTTATGCTTAAATAAGGAAAGAGTTAAAAGGTGGTGGTGTGTCAATAAGAAAATGGAAAATATTAATTTGTTTCAGCAATTTGTATCTAAAATGGGGCAAAACCGTCGAGGAGAGAGCTTCTCCACAAAATCCTTTCACTATAGAAACTGGATTCCACTTATGGAATGGAGTGAGTGCATGAAAATGTTATTGTACGTTTACAATCAATAATGTTGTCTACCAATCATAATCTTCTTTCTGGAGTTTGGTAACCGACGTATTTGGAAATAAGTTGCAAAATTAGAAATAAAGTAATATCAATAATATATTAATGAAATAGTTAAAGTAATAGCAATATATATATATATACATACATAGTCATGTTTAAATTTGAACTTAATTTTGGTTGTGAATGTGAGGACGAATCTCAGCCACACATCTTCGGTTACGGTGGACGCGATCACGGAGGATTGATGCGATTCATGGGAGGGTAGAAATTATTAAGGTGGGGGGGGGGACCAGTCAAAGCCGCCTTTATTGACTGCATAACACAACACTCAGTATT